>RDPX01000184.1:670309-744426 GCA_003991215.1 Morbakka virulenta | reverse complement strand
TAACGTTTTAAAGATTAATTTATCTCCGGACAAAAATCGTTAAAATTTTTGAAGAACAGCCTTGGTATGATACCTTGGTATACCTTGGTATGATTTATGGCAGTACAACTACCTTTTGGTTAAGGTTGTGACCTCTTAGAAATGATGGAGTGTTAATTAATCCTATTTGATGTCCTAGATAATTGGCAAATAAGTAGAAGTGTCAATGTTGAACTTGTAGTTTGAGATGACTATCGATAAATGACAGCTGGAATATTTATGACTGAAGTGATGTCAAAACTGACATTCTGACATCTGTAAGTCGGAATTTCAGATAGACATCACTTACATAACCGGGACCTTCACTTTATTGACAAAACTGTACTCCTGCCCTTGACCAAAAGGCCCGGACACAGAACAGATGACACCAGAGTAAAATCCACAAAAAACCCCCAAACAAATAAAGAACTCTGCGCGAAGGTCTGGCACTAGAGGAACTACTCTCTGGTTCACCATCTTCATAACTGGCATTTTGGATAATAGCCAAGCTTGAAGCCATATTGCAATCTGTACTTATTTTCTGGCCATGTGGTCCTTTTACCAATGTGTAACAACATTAACAGGAAAGATACAGGAAATCCTGAAGAATATATAAAAACGGACGAAGAAATGGCTTGTTACCATTTAACCTTGAAAAAGAACCACTACCACTTTAGGCTTGGCCTAACAACTTATTTTGCAATGCTTATTTTAACATATTCTTCCATATCCCTGACCCTTTTTGGTGGGGATGGGGGATGCTTTATTAATGGAGAGTATTTTTGTGTCGTCTGATACTTGACTTTCTGTCTAATTTTGCAGGACAAACCAAGAGGTAATTGAAGAGTCTTTCTTGCCGATCGTACAGACACTGTTTAATGCACCAGATACGTCACCCCTATCTACTGTCAATGTCAACAATGTTATTGAGCTTCTGGTGCATCTAACAAACAGCGCCTACTTGCATCCCGATGATGAAGATGCTAAGCATACCACTTCATTGGTAAGTCTGCCATGTAGCTCATTGAGAAATTAGTGCAAAAGTTTATAACTTAGAACGTTTTTTTTAAAGTTATTGATTGGTCTTGACATTTAATCAGTAAAGTATTGACTTGATAGCTTTTAGTTCAGTTAGCAAATACATGTGATACATTTTGATTTCGGTTGACCATTCGAATAAAAGTTATGATATCGGTTTGTCGGTTTTTGAATTAATCGTAATAGATGGTGAGAAGAACACAAAATCTATGAAATCACCACCCTGTAGTATGCTTACCAGACTTTAATATAAAAGAAAACTACGGATCAAATGATTTCCATGAGCTTTTATTTACAATATTTTTTATGTAGTTCTGTACATGTTAATAAGATGCAAGTTATTGTTTTATTTTGTGCCTTTTATAACTTAAGAACTTGTCACCAGTGCCATTAAGTATATACCTAAGTATGTACCCAAGCAGAGCTTTCCTTCAATTCAGTTGGACAATAATAAAAAAATAGTGCACGAAGCATTGTACATCGTAATTAAATCAACGGGATAAAAAATGAGTAGATTACTGTGAGTAGCAAAAATATATTATCTTGAAAAATAATAAGAGCTGCTGTGAACTTGGTTCTAACCACGGTGTGTACTTGTAAGCCCAGCCCATATGAACCAAGCTATCCAGACTGCATTCTTTATCATATCAATTTTATTGTTTAGTTTCCCAAGTTAATGCTTTCCTCTGTTCCCGTATCAGCACTGTACATTTCGTTCCAGTCTGTGTGCAGGGCCGGACTTTCCACAGAATGACAGTTTTTATTTTGAGAAAGTAAAGTTTTGTTTTCACATAGATGCACGGTGAAGAATTAGGTCAGTTTCTTGAAGAAATTATATTGCTCAACATAGTTTCCAAAATTTTGCAATTTCTTCTCGTTGAATATAGGGAACGTATAATTACTGTAAAGATAACCGTAACCGGTGTTTTAAGGTTAAAATTGATCTTTTAACATTAATGTGAGTCCACTGATTAGGTTTCAGTTGTTTAAAAAACCCTTGAATTATTGTAATAATTTGATTAAGCCCATTCACAAGTCGAACTTTAAGAAGAGGGTTATTCAGGAGTCAATCCCAACCTATTTTTTTGCGAGGCAGATTATTGTCTTCATTAGACGACCAGTTAAGTTAATTCATTTGATACTAAACACAAGAATGGTCATGTAGCCAACTGGTTTTAAAAGCTCTTAAGCAGTGGTCTGTCGTTTTTTCCGAATCCGACTGGATATTGAACGGGTTTTTATCTGGTCCTCTTTTGACGGAATAGAAAGCTTTCTCAGAAATTAATTTTCAAAAGGAGGGCATTTTGAATGAGTCACGCATTTAAGTTCAAAGGGGTTGTACGATGTAATATGGTAGGTTCAGCTAGGGATTATTATTTTTCAAAAGTATATTTTTTTCCTTAAAATTTTAAAGAAATACCTCTACGAAAAGAAATGAGTTAATAAAGCTTCCAATATGACTTAGAATGTAAGGCATATCGTTTGATATTTTGTTTTGAAAACTTACTTTTAAACTTAAACAGGAAAGCACCGTACACGATTCGCTTGCCGAAAGAGTTGCCAATGAAATATTGTCTGACGTTTCAAGACCGGAGACCAAGGCTCTTTGTCGAACGTTAACGCTACTGGAAATAACAAACACCAATGTAGCGACAATAGAGGGCCTGAATGTTTTGTGTACCAAGCTAAAAGAGGTATGTGAATGTAGCCCACTTCTTTCTCTTACTTTCATCTGTGTCTTTTCAAATAATGCTGATACGTTTTTTACTTTTTGAAATCAATTAAGATAATGTACTTTTTCAAACAAAGGCGTAGTTGCAACTTGCTATTATTTGCCACTCTCTACTGTTCACTATCCACCTACTATATACCTTGGTCTGCTATGCCCTAAATGTCGTCTTCTGTAGTTGCCTTTACTGCCTTGGTTGCTAGAACGAACCCCTCCAAAGCTAGTATTGGCTTGTATTCGTTTCCCTCTGCGATAGCTCACTGCGGTACAGTTTTCTTTGTCTATCTTTTTTAGGTATAATCAAATTAGACACTGCATATCCTCTGCCTTACCTTGACTCTTGATCCCTCAATTCCTCAATGCTACTATATTTGCAACTTAGCTACCCTGAGTGCATGGCAAAAAGCACAACTTCTGTTATATCATCTGTTTTCATTACAGTACAATTTCACATGCATTTCAAAGGCATGTTTGCCAAAACAATCCTCTATACAAAATGCTGCATTTAACTACCCTGCACTGCCGCAAAACTCCTATCTTGTATTAGGAATAATTGAAATGAGCTGTTGTACATGTATCCGTAAGTTATTTTCGATCATCACATTTTCTCTACAATTTCTGGGGCAGTTTTTTCTTAATTATCTAAATTAGAATCCATTTAACACACGTAGCGTAGTTTTCTGTTACAATGTTTAAGAATACGGAAATAATTTGAACTGACAGATGTTGGGGTAATTATCCCATTCATCGTAAAAGTAAGATTCCTGTTGCAAGTGTCAGACATGACTTTGCACGACCTTTAGAGAAAAAATTCATTAAGGGCTCGAATTAATAAACTCAAAGATGATAAAAGACGATAAAAATTATTTAAAAAACTAAGAAATACATTCACAGTATTTAGAAAATTGAAAAATCCAATAGTCTTTAACCCTTTGCAATGAAATGGCTGTAGATTCCCCAAAAGTGAAGCGCAAAGAACTTCACACCACACGCTGCTCGATACAGTACTAGATTCGATACACTTTACAGTCTCGTATGCCGTGTTTTTTAAACCTGCAGTGAGTGCGATGTCATACACTACCTACCCAATCGATATCCAGTATTGGATAAGAATATGGTATTAAGGATATAGAAATTACATTTGTACAACAATGAAATAAATGTTGCAAATAATGTGAATTATAGTAAATAAATGTTAGTTTACACTTATTTCCCTTATTTCGTAGGAAGTCAAAGATGCTGGATCTTTGAAGTTCTTGGAAAAGTTTGAGCGAACTCTTAATCATTTGAAGTCCAGAAGTAAGTTTAGTTGTCTGTTTTTATTCCATTATGTCATTGGATGAAAATAAGAAACAGGCACAAGGACTGCTACATCCTTAGAAAAGCCACACAAAGCACAAAACTTAAGATGTTTCCATTAGCGTAATGGGTATTTAGACCAAGACAACAGTTTGTTCTTGACGGGGTTTTTCGCTGTCGAGAGGGCTGTAACTTTGTTGAATTGTTGTTTGTTTTCTTGTTTCTTAGGTCCAGTTAAACATGCGGTTTTATCATTTTGGAACATGGCAATGGCTTTTGTAAGATAAGAAAGTCCTTCTTCCCTCTTCAAATAAATTTGAAACATTTGCTTTCCTCACAACTCATCAATTTGGTGTTTGCTTTGTGGAATTTGGGAGGGAATGTTTAACGACGCTTCCTCGTTGTGGTTGGGTGTGAACTTCCCATTGTAAGCTACTACATGTGGGAGCACTGAAGCTCTCTTTGACTTAAACCATTAACATCTTGTGCATGCTTTGTCCTTTAAAAATAAAACTGAGAAGCTCTTATTAACTCTGCAGTTACGCCAGTTAATTAACTGTGGTTCAAGGCTCCTGAAAAAAGTTGTGAACAAACAAATCTTCTTCCTTACTGTAAAGAATATTCAATTAAAATTTAGCGATAGATAGCAAAAAACTGTATTCATTGGCATACTTTCCAATTTATGAAGTTCATAACCATATTTTTCAATTAAGTGCTCCGTTCTTTCCCCAGGTCTCTATCGTTAGACTTCACATCCCAATCACACATATGGAGCGTCGTTCTATGGGAGGCTCGGTGATGTCCAACAATAGGAATTTGGGGAAAGAGCAACGCACTTCAATGCGAGATATGGTTGCAAAAATGATCTGGAGGAGGACTGGCGCCGATAGCTCAAGTGGTAGAGCATGTGGCCATGACATATAGGCACTGGTGCAAATCCAGTTCGTTGCAGACTTATTTTTCACTTTTCTGCAAATTCAATGTTGTAGACAAGCTATGAAAGGATTCAAATTACTATATCTCCCCGTTAAAGCCGGACCAGAGCCGCGTTATTTTCGTGATGTGGCGTTAAAAAGGCTGGCGCAAGAGGCTACTTTACTAGTTCGACGAGAAGATTTTAACACAACGCAGTAAAAGCTCCCTTGAAAAAGCAGATATGGTAGTTTTTTCAACGCGGTTATTAGGCGCTTTCTTGATCAAAATTTGACACTGGCATTATTTTAATAGAAAAAATATTATATTATATTATTTGGTATGTTACAGTTTATTAATAGAAAAAGTGTTGTCTTATTTTAGAGACCCAGAAGAAAAAGGCTTCTAGGCAAACTTCATTTGACCATTCTTTGTAAGCATTCTGCTCAAAGTCTTTTGCACACAACTGTATTTAGGGTAATACGATAATGACTGACCAGAAGGGTCAGACTGCCACACGAGCAGGGAGTATTGCTTGACCGCCAACTAACACCGTCCTGATTACAGATTATGCCTGCCTGGTACCATAAACCAAGCCCCCGCGATAATATGAATTCACTTCACGTTACAACAGTTTTTATTTATATATTTCTTACTACTGTAACCATAAATGTACAAATTTGTAATACAACCAATTTGTCACTATGAGTGGTTTTCTTTTTATTAATATGTATTCTTGTTCACCGTATATTTTATTTCACTTTCCTTTACTTATTCAGGTGTATCTTGTGACGAGACAGTTCTTCAAAGAACAGAAACAACCACAAGTAAATTGAAAGGACGTTATAATGCAACTGGTGGAATTACTGAGGGCAGTGAGATAGAAATGTCAACGGTACAAAAAACCGATACTTCTACAGAAACTGGTCTTCAGGCAACAACAGAACGCCTTGCAACATTAACGTTGGAGAGTAGGGAAGGTAAGATTTTTACAGATAGACTGAAAATCAAAAGCTGTAACGTCGAATACATTTTTGTTTTTGTATTTAGTCGTACTCATGTTGAACACTCAGTTTATCTTTTCTTGTATTACAAAGTTTTAGCATTTTCTCGAGAAAAACTAGTCAGGCAAGTTGTTAAAAAAAGATCATGTAACGTTGTAGTATGATGAAAAGAATATTTAGTATTTAATGGAAGGAGCTTGTTACGGATAAAGAGGTGTTGGTTGGTGTAAAACAGAGGTCAATAAAAAACTGAAAGGGAAACATACATGGTCGCATATATACAGTCACTACCAAAAGTTTAAGACCACTCATGGAAATACGTAGATTTCTCGGTATGAGATCGTATTGCATCATCCTACTGTTGAGATTGCATCATACTCATTGTTTGCGCTCTGGTCGCTCATTACAGGTTCTTGTTTAACACTGCGGACATCCAAATCGATTTTACTTTGGAATTTTTTTCACTTTTTATACTTCTTATTGCTACAGAAATGGGTCGAAAAAAGTCCCTCAGTGAAGTTCAAAGAGGTCAAATTGTTGCTCTACATAGAGAAGGACTATCTAAAAGGAATATTTCTACGAAATTGAAAGTCAGCAAAACTGCAGTCCACCAAGCAGTTAAAAAGTATCAGCAGTATGGCTGCTACAAAGACTTACATCGGAGTGGAAGGCCAAGAAAAACCACTGTAAGAGATGACCACCTGATGAAAAGGATAGTTACGAGGTCACCAATGAGTTCCATCAACAAAATTCGAGCTAATTTGGTGGAAAGAGGTGTGAGTGTAAGTCGCATGACTGTTTCCAGACGTCTTTCACACGAATTCGGTCTAAAATCCTACAAGCCTGCCAGAAAACCACGCCTGACACCGGTAATGAAGGCAAAACGATTAGCCTTCGCTAAGAAGTACCAGAACTGGACACCAGCACAGTGGGGTAAAGTCATGTTCTCGGACGAGTCCACTCTACAGCAGTTTGTGGTGAGGAAACGACATGTTCGCCGGCCACCTGGAACGAGATTCAATGAAAAATACACGATTTCTTCGATGAAACACCCTCCAAGTCAAATGATATGGGGTGCAATTTCGGAAAATGGAGTTGCTGGGTTGTATTTTTTGCCATCTGGAACAACTATGAATGGTCTGCGGTACGTTGAATTGCTGTCGGATAAGCTAAAAATTCACATGGACATACATAAATGTACTATATTCATGCAGAACGGTGCCCCTTGTCACCGATCAAAAGTTGCTATGACTTTTCTGACTGAGAACAGGATTCATGTTCTGGATTGGCCGGGCAACAGCCCTGACCTGAATCCAATAGAGAATCTGTGGACGGAAATGAAAGATAAAGTTTCCCAGAAACAGCCATCAAGTGCTAAGGACCTTGTGGAAGCGATAAAAGAAGTGTGGGTGAAAGAAATCTCGCAGGAATACTGCAGAAATCTAGTACACAGTATGCCAAGACGCCTGCAGGCAATAATTAAAAGAGGCGGTGGACCCACCAAATACTGAATATCAAGGAAACAACTATCAATATGGATGCAAATTTAATCAAAAGATACTAAAAAATATGAGATTTGTGTGTAAAGAAAATATTATCCACAATAAATCAGTTTTAATATAGATATGTAATCAGTTGTGTCATTTCAGAGTCAAAATTAAGGGTGGTCTTAAACTTTTGGTAGTGACTGTATATATATATATATATATATATATATATTTGGGGTGTTTCACTCCATTTCTCTGTTAACCACAGTTAAAACAAAAAATTATTTCCTGTCTCGTTTAGAGCAACAGACACCTTTACCAAGTGCTAATGTGAAAGAAAACAAGGGTGAGTACAAGACTTATTTGTAGGTACTTTTTGCAGTGAAGTAATTGTCAACAGTCGAGTCTTGATGTTGCTGGTTTCATACAGTAAAATTTATGGATTATTTAGCTATGAAAATCGAAAGTGTTGACTTGGGATCTTAAACCAACACCTTCCAAATTTATCTTTTTGTGTCCCGAGAATTTTAATGCAAGTCTGGGCAAAGCAATTTTCATTGACAGCAATGTTAGTATTGCAAGACTATAGACTATGATATTTAATGGTTCGAGTGTCTGAAACATAAACTTCAGTAAAACAATACCAAACATCGTTTTTGAGTTAATGGAGCAGCATACTAATTTTAAAGGCTAAACAGGCCTACCCATAACAACCAACTTAAAAAAAGAAATTCAAGTCTTGTGATATAGAAAAGCACTCAGATGCCCCAATCTAGCTGCCTGCGGATAAAAACTACGTTCATAGAAGACTTATTACAACTAAGAGCAAGAATTCCATAGAAATAAAGTATTGAGAGAGACCTGAAGCACAAATGATGAACCAAACTGACCTGATAGCAGTGAGGAAAGTTCTTTAGAGCACTTTCCATGGCAATGACTACAGAAGAGACAAGCCACATTTCATCGAAGAGACCAAGTTTGAAGAGTAGCAACAAGATTGGTTGCATCCTTCCTAGAGATTTTTTCTTGATTAAAACAACGATAATTGTGTCAGTTCATCACCGTTCCTCTTTTATGGAGGCAATGTGTGGTACACATTGTCTGCTTTCTCTTCGTTTAATATCACCTCACCATAGGGCATACTTAGTGGTCATGCAACAAAAATGATGTTTTTGGTGAAAGGAGGCAATCCGGGTTATACGTCACTTTGAACAAAACTTTTGACTTTACTTTAGTTTTAAAGACCTAATTCTTTTGCAAGTTTAAAACGCTAACCCTAGTATCCTAAGAATTAACTTACTTCTACATGATGATGGTGATAATAGTAGTAATCATAATAATTATTATTATTATTGTAGTGGTTGTTGTTCTGATTTTGTAAAAATGGTCTATTTTTTTATCATTAAATGTGCAATTACAGAAGCAGTGACACTAGACCTCTGTAGCCTGGGGAAGCAGTTGGTAAATAGAACAAAAAAGGTAGACGTGTGTAAGGAAATGAAAGCGAAGGTCAAGGTGTGACTATTTTTTCACAAAAAACTACAGAATGTATGCATTTGAAGAAGCAGAAGTGTAAATTTTAAGGTCAGTTATTGTGGGGTTTTTTATCCTTAAGTAATTACGCTGTTGACTTCTATTTTATCTGATAACGACTGACAATGGCCTTTTTTATTGTTCAATTTTACGTATCCAGGAACACAGCGAAAAACGACGGCAAAAAAGAAGGGTACTGCAAAGTCAACGAATACAAGATGTAAAGTGGAAAAGCTTGGGCCCACTTCTACCCGTGGACGAAGAACCCGAAAACAAAAGATCACATTTTCCTCCGAAGAGGAAGACGATACTTGGTAAGTTCTGTATTAAATTTGAGGGTGTAAAGTGTTTGGGTCCTGTAACACAGAGAAGAGCCAAAATATGATGTTGACCTAAATTGTGTTTGTTGATTACTACCATGATTATACTGCTTATTTTTATTTATGTTATTATTGTTATTATTATTTTATAAAATAACCAACTAAAATACAATTGGCCTTTGACTTATGGTAGCATAATTTTTTGGCTACCAATTGTTTATCGCCCAATTAACAGTCCAGATAATACTTTTCATACGATCGTTGTAACTTGTTTCTCGTTTTTGTGAAATGTTTTCAGCTTATTTATATCACCTCTCCTTACCTCAACATACTTTACCAGATTACTATGGTCAATCCTCCTGGTCACTTCTGACCCCCATTTTCTCATTCATAACTTTTAACAATCTGTTCCATAATTTCATAATTATATCCGGTGTATTTTTTAAATTTCAATTCGCAGCTTATGTCAGAAGTGCCATGCGCTGTGGAGGTGAAGCGTGGGCAGTGAGAGTTGATGACATAAGTAGACTTGCAAGAACAGAAATGCAAATGGTTGGATGAATGGTTGGTGTAACCTTTAGTGAAAGAAAAATTTTTTGAGGAACTATGAGATCGACTTGGCATTGGAAATATCTCCAAAATCATGCAACAAAGTCGTCTCAGGTAGTTTGGTCATGTAGAAGGAATGGGGGCTGATAACTGGATTAGTCAGTGAAGAAACTTTATGTTGTCAGCTAACAGCGGTAAAGGAAGGCCAAAAAGAATTGGCAAGAAGTAATTCAATGTAACGTACATGAATTGGAGATAGGAAGAAAGGTAACGAAAAAGCGTAATGCCTGGAGAAAAACCATCGAGAAATCCCGTCCAACACACGTGAAATGGAAATTGGACGTTAAATGATAATTATGATAATAATGCTGATGATTCCATTCAAAATTTGAAGGTTTTTTGCCGTCGTAATAACAGAGAAGATATGCTGTGCTCAGAAAACCTTCAGTGAGCCCTACAGATCTTGTCTTCAAATTCCATGGCTTTTACTCTGTTGTTAGATACCATTTCTTCATTTGTTACTCCCATCCTGCTCTAGGCCACTGCTTACAGAAAGGTTTTTTTAAACAGTTCGCCCTGGTATTTGGTACCCTCCTCTTTTATTGACCTTTACCCATAAATGACATGACCGCTATTTTTTTTGTGAGAGTGGAGGCATTCAAAGGCAATACCTTCTGTGTCTTTGTGCAATCTTTAATTGCCTGAAAATCACAGTGTAAAGTGTTATTTCAGGTAGTCTGTACTCTCCTGTAATTACCATAATGTCCCCAACTCTCACACCCAATAAATTTGTAAAATTGCTTTGGAAGCACCTCTAAATAACAATTTTAGTATGACCAAAAGGGATAATCTCTTTTGGTCATAAATGCCTTCTCCGTTTAGTTGGGAATGATAACGACCCAACTGGAATCGAGCTAACTCAGCCATGTTTCTTAGGAATTTGAACGATTATTAAGGAGACGATCGCCCAAGCAAATGATCGCTTTAAAACAAATAATCAGTTGGGTAACGATTCTTCGGTGTGAATTTTGTAAATCGAGTCGTTCATGAACCAGTTTGTAATCGATTAATCGAATCTCTATGACATCACTGGTAACTACAACAAATCAGTAGTGTCGAATGAGTGAACATTTCCATTGACCTTTGATTGTAAATTTAAGTTCTGGCTTTTATTTTAAAAAACAGTATGTTCACTGTATTATAAAAGAAAACTCCAATCATCACTGTGAATGGTTTCAGCATAAGAAATTTTCAAACAGTCAGATAAGCGAAGAGTCAACAATATCTAGATCATATTTACTACTTCAGTTTTAGGTTACCATTGGCTGACGAAGTTTCATTTTTGGAATAAAAATGCCCCAAAATATTTGTCATTTTCTTACAGGGATGAAAACAAAGTTGTCACAACGCCAGAAGTATGTGTCGGTAGACGGCAGCCCCCTAGAAGGTAAGTACTTGTTAGGTTATGCGTGGCAAGAACGTGTGGTTCAGATATTTCTTGTGTTGTTTGTTTTATTTAATAAATACGTAAACCATCACTGATAATCAAAACCACGTAAAATATGACAAAATATATATACCACAATAGAAATTCTGGAGAAAGAACTCCTTGCTGGGTTTTTTTTCAAAGCTGAAGAAACATTAGCGCCAGTAGGTTGGTGGTAGAGATGACTTACTTGACTTAAGCCTGTTCACTCCGGCATGGAGCATAGGCCGCTAACAATCGCCCTCCATCTACGTCTGTCCTGGGCTGCGGTCATGATGGTGTGCCAACGATGTTCGCTGTCTTTCATCCCCTGTTCTAGGTGTCTACGCCAGGTGGCTCTAGGTCTTCCTCTTTTCCTTGTGAACGAGTTAGTGCACCTTTTAAGCTTTAGTTGTAGCTTTCCTTCCACCAGGTGATGATCTGAAGCTGCATCTGCTCCTCTCTTACTGCGAACGTCAAGGAGAGATCTTCTGAATTTTTTGCTTACACAGGTGTGGTCAATCTGGTTTTCAGTATTTCCGTCCGGTGACACCCATGTTATCCATGTGAGGGAAGACTGATCCATTGATGACCAGGTTGTTTTCAGTGCAGAAGTCTGCTAACGTCTGACTGTTCTCATTCATTGTACCAAGTCCATGTCTCCCCATGACTGCTGTGTAACCGTGGTTCCCTTTCCAATATTTGCGTTGAAATCCCCCACAAGGATAACTAACCATCTCTTTGTCATGGACACCATTTATCACTGTCTGAAGCCTGTCATAAAAATCCTCCCTGACATCTACATCTGCACCATTTGTTGGGGCATAATACATTATGGCTTTAAGTGTGATTCTCTTGTTTGATGTCCTGAATTTAGCAGCTAGCATCCTTGATTTGATTGGCCGCAATCCTATAAGGGATTGTGCTGCTTCTCGTGACAACATGATTCCAACTCCCTCTGTGCGTGGTGCATTTTCTTCTTCATGACCTGCATAGAGCAAGGCCTCCCCTGTGCTCAGTCTGGTTTCCCCAGANACCATCTCTTTGTCATGGACACCATTTATCACTGTCTGAAGCCTGTCATAAAAATCCTCCCTGACATCTACATCTGCACCATTTGTTGGGGCATAATACATTATGGCTTTAAGTGTGATTCTCTTGTTTGATGTCCTGAATTTAGCAGCTAGCATCCTTGATTTGATTGGCCGCAATCCTATAAGGGATTGTGCTGCTTCTCGTGACAACATGATTCCAACTCCCTCTGTGCGTGGTGCATTTTCTTCTTCATGACCTGCATAGAGCAAGGCCTCCCCTGTGCTCAGTCTGGTTTCCCCAGAGTTTGTCCACTGATATCCACTGATGGGGGATTGGCCCACCAGCTTCACCAGAACCCTGTCAGCCTGCATTACCTGTTTCCACCTCCCACGACGGGGACGTAGGTTTGGACTTTGGTAGGCGGTGGTAGAGATGACCACTTGCAAATGTGGTTAACAGGCCCACAAATCTGTGGTAAATATAACCAGTAGTAGCCGAGTTGCAGATCAGAAGTCTACTATGGAGAGCTTCCAAAGTCGAGGCAGAGCCACGTTTCTGGAAGTACTGAGCCTAATTCGTTTAATCGCTACGATTGGTAGACTACTGAGTTGGTTTTGCTTTCGGAAATAGAATTGGGTAAAATTCCATGAACAAAATTAACCCTCTGCATTGAACTAGCTAAAGTACAAAAACTTAAAAAGATCTAATTTGACGTAACTGTGATGAATGCTTTTTTGCAAATATGGGGAATGCCGCTGCGCGTAAGTAGTAAGCTTGATTTAACGTAACAACATTAAACGGCTGACAGACTGACAATTTTGAATCGCAACTTACAAAAGTAAATGTTTCTGCAGTTACAGAAGGAATAGATAACATAATATCCAGTTTCATGTAAACTGCTTTCAAGTCCATTTTTGACTTGTAAACTTCGTTTTGAGAAAAAGATAAAATCTTTAAGAGAGGAAAAAAACAACTGTATATCTGATCTGTTATTACCCCGTTACTGAAAGGCCCGCACCTTTAGTCTTTGTCAGAATTTTCAACCGATCATATCTTTCCAGCTTATTCTAAGAGTATCAGAATTCTTGACAACACATGCCTAAATGCTCCATTATACTTTTTTTACGCAGAGGTGCAAAGAATTCGGCAATGGAAAAGACGAGGTTGAATTTAGAGTCTATATTGAATGATTCGTCAGAGGAGGACAGTTGAGATTGTATCTTAATAGTTGTCTAAATTTTCATCTTGATTTAAATGAACTGGCCGCATGGGTTTCATTTATTTCCAAAAGGATCGGCTTTAGACATATTTTATTTTCGTCGTTTACCCATCAAGATGGGGAGAAGCTTGGAAACCCAAGTTTTATTCGTCTTACAATTTGTAGTTATCCCAGGAAGTTTACTCGCAGCCAGATCGATCCCTCACTGGTCATTTTATTACTTTACATTTTCAACTAATGAAAATTGATCTGGTCAGATTTGCAATCTATCCTTGAAAGGAATTCCATCGTATTACTCTGGGTTTTCGTTTTGTTTTTGTTTTTCGTTGGTTTTTTGTTTGTTATTGTTGTTTTTCCCCACGCTTACATATATTAAAATATTTTATTTTATTTTGCCCACGTGTGATGCTTTTAGAGATTTTAGCATTTTACCATGTGACTGTTAAGGAGCTTCTAACACTTAACGCCCAACATGACCTCTTTGGGGGAATAGTGTGTAAAGTTTGCAATGTTATTTCTAATTTTGGCAAAACCTGTATGCTACTGTAGCTAACCTACCACTTGTATAAAATCTGGATAAAACATAATTTACCATTGTAATTAAGGTCTTCGTATGCTAATTTTTAAGGGAAATACTAATTTTCCACAGGTAAGCGCTTTCATAAACACCTCACCAAAGAAACATTTCCCATTGGCTTTGTGAATATGTCTACGATTATGTTACCACCCTACGATGATTGTTGCATTTTACGGACGATAAAACATATTTGTCCGCTTTGTATATTTTAAATGAACTGTATCTGTTTTTCATTACATTACTGTTTTTAATAGCATTTGTACAATTCATAATTTCTTCATTTTTGTTTTCTTGAGATCTTTAACCGGTCAGCTTGATATCTTTTAATACATGATGTGTTTTTTCATTCCAATTCTTAAGATCATAAGCAGAAGGCAGATCTCGCAGTGCCTATAATAACTATTAGAGGCAGTTCAATACTTAACTTTCATTACCTCAGCATTAGAAGGAATAAGAATTTGCTTATGGCCCTTGATTGTTTTAAATAGCCATATACAATCATTGGCAGAATGGTCGTCATCCACTTCGTTTTCCGCATTGATAAAGACCCACTTAACTTACGTTTTCTTATTCTGGCGTCCTGGTCCAATCGAGTTTCAGAGAAAATGGTTTCGACCAAATTAGCATACTTTGTAATAAAACTTGCGATAGTCAAATTATTTACCACGAATTATTTATCAAGATTAACATCAATCACCCAGTTAAATGTAAATGCGCTGATCTGCCAAAGTAGCAGATTGTAATCAGAAAAATGTTTAATGAGCTTACAGATATTGCTTTCATTCCACATGTAGTACTAATGAGAATACTTTGATTTCCCTCTTGTTTGGATTTGCTGATGAGAAAACCAAAGTATTTTCATCAGCAATGTGTTGTGTATAATGAAAGTAATAATGTAAACTAACACTCGGGGTACATTAAAATTTTGGGCATTTTGTTTTTTACCTACATTTGAATTTGTGCAAGCAATATGAATATTTTGTCCCAATTAAAAATTCCCGCACCGGAGAAAATATATAAAATGCATGGCTTGTATGCGATCATAAAATAATGCAAGCGGCATGGAATGGCTAAAGTAAGTGATTCTTTTGTCTGTTTTGACCTTATCTGGTGCACACTCAGTGAATTTGATGTTCATGTTTAGAAAATGAAGGCAGGGGTCAATGTTTTCTTCATCTGCACCATGGCATTAAGGACAGAAACAAAAGAACCAACGATGGGTCATGCTTTTTATATTTCTCAAAAAAAATCAGTGAATTTAAGTAAGTTATTCTGTGACTACCGATAGAAAATAAAAGCCACAGACCCATGTACATTAATTAGGTCACCGCTACGACAAGTGATACTGACAGAAGAAATTTCCGCTGTAAGCCCAATAGATTGGCATGGTTAAATACCTGAATGTAGATGTCTGTTTGTTTCTCATAATATAATTCCAGTATCTTGGGTACGTTTTAGATTTAAGCAAATACACAGTAACTTTTCGTGCAATTCATTTTCCTCGCACCAAGGATAAAGAGGCAGAAAATAGTACTGCGCGATTTCAGATACAATGAAGGTAACTGCTGGGATTGGCATACCACAACACAGCGCTACAATGTGCCGAGTGGCTTTAGGTAGTGGATGAATGCCAAATTAACTCTCCGACCAAGTCGATTTCGGACTCGCTGCAATCACTGGAGCTGGAAGATGACTAAGAGTTAATCAGTTTTGATGTAACTTCACTATATATGAATGTACCGGTGCAGGAAGCGATAGGAGAATGTGCAGACCTGTTGTACTCTGGCAAATACGATCTGCCGCCAGTTGACAAAGCTACATTTATCGAATTACTGACTGTACTTGCAAGTTTTAATGTCAACGCATGATGGATTGTATCGGCAAGTGGACGGCTTGGCGATGGGAAGGTCACCAGCACCTTTGTTGGCTAATGGTTGGCTCCACAAATATAATACAACGATCTGTGATGATGCCAAGCTCTATTCACGATACATGGATGACATTGCACAGAGCATAAAAAGTCAGGACATTGAAAGAATATTGAGAAAGGTTAATTCGTTACATGAAAAGTTGAAATTCACGTTTCAGCGGGAACGCGATGGGATATTGCCATTCTTGGAAATGTTACTGATAAGAGACCACAACAGACCGGCTTCCACCTGGTATCAGAAACAAACTGATACTGGCTTAGTCATGAACTATCATGCATTGGCACCATAGCAATACAAGAGGTCATTTACAGCAAGGTTTGTACATCGGATCTACAGAGCCTATAGTTCATGGAAGCTGTGTCATTTTAGTCTTGATCGTGCAAAGCAGGTATTGGAGAGAAACTAATACCCTCCACAGTTTTACAATCCAATTATCAAACAAGCGCTTCTGAAAATAATTAAGCCCGATGTTGAGAATGCCAATACTAATGCCACATCGGAGGTGATCCCTAAAAAGATGGTCTTTCTCCAATACAGTGGAAGGGTAATAAGATTTCTGCCGAGAGCCGCGAAAGTGCAACGCCCCCGTAATGTCAGTGTTGACTCTAAGGAAGCTGAAGACAGTGCTACCATGACTTAAGTGTAGGGTGGATTATAGAGTTAGGAGCCACGTCGTGTACCAAATTGCATGTCCGTGGTGTGCATCGCGCTATGTTGGTTGGATCAGCCAGCATACCATCCACAGGTTCCAACAGCATGAAATCATCCCAATCTGTGGGTAAGCATGTAATGAATTGTGATGTACGGAGCGAAATGAATGTTGACAACCACACGGAGCTTTTGGAAGCCTGCTCACGGAGCACGTTATTTTTGGAAACACTTGAACCCATCCATCAAAAACTGTTGCTGCCAGAAATCAACAAGAAGGAGGAGTGGAGGAGCCGGGAACTTACAATTAAGTTGTAGCCGAGTCCTCGGTCACTAAGTACCTCTCCCTATTGGAACTAACATTTTGGCATTTTTGTTTTTGATAGGAATATGAAAGTATATAAATTATTGCTGATGTTACATATGTAACAAAATCGATTCTTCACATTGTCATGCTGTTTATATCATGTAGCTGCTGTGCACCCTCACTTGTAACAACGATAGAAACATACCTGATCAGGTTCATATCTTTAATTTAAGCTCCCTCTGTCACTGTTTTTGTCTCTCAGAATAACAGTGTACGAGTATTAGGTAGGGTCTTTGGTGATCAGCTAGCTTAGGTTCATTGATTCGTTCAAGTCTTGTTCCACAACGTCTAGAAACAGATTGCCACTATATTACAAGATGGAAAAGCCGGAAGGTACTATTTCCCTGCCCTTTGAACAAGCTTATCATCCTTTAATCATTGGATACTCTAATCAATATTCACTTGGTCGATTACACATGTAGTGTACAAGTGAGCTCTTCGTGAAATGTTGCGTAAGTGAATGATACGCAAATGGAATCCATTGTAGCACATCTTTTCTTAAAATGTCTTTCAGGTTTCCTTCTTTTATATAATGTTCTTCCCCTCTGCAGCCAAACACTTCCTGTATCATTTACTTTAAATGAATTTGGATGTTTTTTAGGAAAAGTCAGTAGTCTGAATGTACTCGGTTTAATCTCCGAGTACAATGGATAAATCCATTTTATTTGTGTTTAACTATGATTACAGCATCTTATGTTGTGTTGATATGATTCGCGCGGTTGACCGTCTACTGCATTCTGGTACTGTGTTAGCCTGAACATACCTGAACTAAGTATTTTCCAACCGACTTCACAAGGTCGCAACAAAAGCTCGCCATTTACACTCAAGATTTAACAAATTTTCTCTCCGCATTTTTGAAAATGATCATAGGTTTAAGTTTGTATTTATTCCGTCAGAATTGGCTCCCAAAACAAAGAGAAACTGTATTTTTAATGCACTGTTGATTTAATAGTGATTTTTTCTCCGGTCGGCAAAGGTCTTTAAACCCGCACACTTCAAACTGCTTTCACCTATAACAAATTTTTTGTGCAGCTGTAGTGATTCCCTTCTGCAAATGTCTAACATTTTAAGGTCAAAACTTTATCATAAAGCAGGTTTTATTAAATCTGTCAGGGTCCCTTTGTATGATGGACGTTTTCCTTCTTGTGAACAGTTTTTACTTTTCATGAATATCTTAAGACATCTTTGCCAATGTTTTCTTGATCTATTCCATTTTTATCACCATACCATAGATACAATTTTGATGACATATGGGCTTTCTTCATATTAAGTTTACATGAGACACTAAAATTCCATAAGTCCTTTTGTTATACATATAGGAATATTTTATCCTGTTTAAGACACAATTTTGGACCTACCACTATCTAAGGGGTTGTTCACATATTACGTAATCAAGGAGGGGGTCAACAGGTTTGATGGCATAAGTAGGGTTTGCAGCCCGAAATTCCCCGTTCGGAGAATTTTCGGGAAAAACGGTTAATTTTGATTACCCGATATTCGGGGAATTTTTTATTTTTCCCCGAAAAATTGAAAAAATTATTTCTGGCACTAACTTGATATTTTAGGCGATTTGTTGTTGTTTTCCATCCAGGAACTCGCTTCTCAGTTTCTCTCTTTCGGGCGCGCTTTGCTCAATTACGCTTTTTTTTCGCCAAAGAATTGTAAATGAAAGTGAAAATGTCAGATTTAGAATTTCTCGACGTGAGTCAGTCTCAGATCTACACTACACTACCAAAGCTAATTGCAAGTTGTGTTCCAAGATTTACAAAGCTTTGGGAACTACCAAAGGTTTGCTTGACCATCTTAGAGGAAAACACAATTAGGATTTGGAATTAGAACAAGCAGCTAGACTAGCAGGACCACCAAAGAAATTACGAAAAACCACATCGTTTTTGAAACAGAGAGAGGAATTATCGCTTGATTTTCGTGTTGGTCGACTTTGTTCAGTGAATTTATTCAGTTTTCATGCGATTTCAACTAGTCAAGACATTAGAGATGGTTTTAAAGCTTTAAAATTTAGATTACCTGAAAGTCCCAATGGCATCAAACTTTGTCTAGTACGAGAATACGAATGTGTCAAAGCAGAAATGATGTCAAAGATTACAGATTTGAAACAAGATGGCATGAGGTTCAGCTATACTACCGATGAATGGACATCAAATAGAAATCGACGATATTTGAACATAAATCTGCATTATTCTGAAGGCTATTTTTCACTTAGGCTTGTAAGAATTGTAGCATCTATGCTTACAGATCTTTTTAAGACTGTTTGAAGCAAGGCTAGCAGAATTTGGATTGGATGTGTAAAAGGATATAATTGGTTGTAACTCTGGTGGAGCTACACTGATGATAAGTTTTGGTAAAGCAATTCAGCCACTGCTACGTTTTCTGTGCTTTGCTCATAGAATAAATCTCGCTGTCAACGATGTACTTCAAGTGAAGAAAAAGAAGGAAAAGGCCAGCTCTAGTTTGGATGAGGAGGAATCTTTAAAAGAAACTTTGGAAGATTTGGAATTTTCTGATGATGTCATGGACGATGACAATTCTAGGCTAGCTTTTGAAATAGTGGAGGAAATTGGCAATGATAAAGATGCCAATCCAGATTTCAAAAATGACATTGTCGTGATTAGAAATATAGCGAATATAATATGACATGATTCAGAGATTCCTTAGGATCTACAAGCAATTGAAGATGGCTTTGGTGCACACGGACTATGAAGTTCAGTTCACTGATTATGAAATATCCAGAGCAGAAGATCTTAGCAATGCCTTGAATGTTGTAAAATCTGCTAGCCTAGCCTTATGCAGAAAGGATGAAAATCTTTTAACAGCAGAAAATATCATTGAAAGAGCATTGAAAGAGCTTGAAAAACAAAATTCTCTTAGAAGAATGAAATTACATGAATCCCTTACTAAAAGAATGTAAAAAAAGAGATACTCAAGCTGCACATTTGATTTCTTATTTACATGATCCATGCTTTATTGCCAAGAAAAAATTGAATCAAAATTGAACGAAAGTCAATTCTAGATCTAGCAACAAAACTTCTCAAGCGACTCTTTTTTGTTGTTGTTGGAAAAAATGATGAAGAAAATGATACTGAAGCTAGCAATAGCCAAAAAGAGGAGACAGAAAACTTGCGGTTTGATGAATAACTTGACTTCGCATTTCAAAAAGCAAAACAAAGTACAAAATCTAATGTTAGACTAGAACTAGAAGTGAAACCACCTGTAGTCAAAGCTGAAATGCAGCTTCATGAGCTTAAGACTACCACTCAAAGGCCTCCTAATCTAGACTTGATTTACAAGTCACTTTTGACTATTGCACCAACAATTGTAGAGCCGGAGCGGTGCTTTTCTTCTGCTAGCTTATTTAGTACTAAAATTAGAGGCAGACTTGGCGATTCTACCCTTAACATTCTTGTATTTCTACATGGTTTCTACAGAAAATAGAAATTCAAACGCAAACCTGAAACATTTTAAAATAAATAAACTCATAAATGAATGAATAAATTAATAAGTAGAAGAGCTCTGTGACAAACTCAAGGCTTAATGGAAGAAATATCAGTGTGAAACTATACCGCTTGAATGATTTCATTTGCCTCGCCAATACGAAGAAACCCGACCTGAAGAAGAAAAAGCATTCCCAAACATTGGACATGCTCGAATAAAAGAAAGTACACGGTGGATCTGTCACAGTCAACAACATTGGACTATTGGATACCTTCAAGCAGAGAAACGCTCGTTGAAATTTCTTGTCTCAGACTGACACTTGCTCCAGCTATTTGACGACAGTGGCGCATGAAGGTAGATGAAAACAGTAAATTGAAAAATTCATTACAGGTGAACTGAAGCTTTCAATCCAGAACCCACTGAAACCTGGAAATGAAACAGGACTTGGACAGGCTGCATAAATGAGTTCCTATGTTTGTCTTATGTGAGGGCTACATGTACTAGGAATATGATGATTCCTATTCTAAAAATAAGTTTTGATTCAACGACCTTGACCATATCGGAACCCACAAGTTTGAAAGAAAATGACTGTCCTCAGGAAAAATTTGATGTTATTTTGATAAACAGCGACTTTTCTGGCTGAAATGTTATTCCAATGTATGTTTACTCAACAGATGTGATGCTGTGGGGGAAATGGCCTCAGAAAACGGCTCTTTTTCTTACTTTTCCGGAAAAGGTACTGATTTGCTCTATCCTAACAATAACATTACAATGAGTTGTACTAACTAGTCCAGTGTACAACTAGTCATCTACGTCTGGACCTTGATCTTATTCTTTCCTCCCCTCATCACTCCAAGTAACCAGGTACAGTTTCTGATAAATGTTTTAATTGTACATAGAAAGTCTACTCGTAACATTAAAATAAGGGCAAGTTGTACTTGAATGCGTAATTGGATCTAGGCAAGCACTTGCTGATAGGTTCAAAGGACATCGTGTAAAAAGTATCTGCGTCAAAGGACGCTTACCATGCCTTTCAAGAGTCTGATATTCAAAAATCTTCTCTGTGTTGTAATTCAAGGGAAACTGATACTCCACATGGTGGTACTTTTCTACAAGTCAGAAAACGGGGGCCTACAATGTCCCTTTTAAAACATCTAAAGGTCTCTGTGCCATACTGACAAATGAAAGTACATTTTCCAGACAAGGAAAGTAATATAAAACATGCATTCGTTAAGAAACCACTTACCCTATCAAAACATAATCAAACGAAGCCAATTTTTAGATGGATAGACATCCTCCTCAAAGGAAAAGTATTGAAACTGAAAGAAGAAGAATTGTTCTAGGCAATTTTAATTGAAAATGGAAAGTAGTTGGAAAAAGCTTGAAAGATCAGTCTTACCCAAACAAGGGAAAAACTTTTTTTAAAGAATAAATTGTTAGGCGGAGGGGAAGGTGTAAAAGGCTAGAAATTTTTTTGATGATGTAAAATAGGGCATAAAATATCTACACTGCCATTTTCCTATATGTTAAAAACCAACAATTTTTAAGGTAGACTTAAAATGGAAACAACAACACAAATAGTAAGTCTCGTTTTGTTTTACTTTTCTTCTTGCTAACAAGTGTTTTTGTTTACTTTACTAAGAACAGACTACAACTATGTTCTTTTACAACTATGTACATTGTAACTAAATTAACTATTAATTTTTAGGCAATTTAACTAATATTGTTAATAGCAGAGATGTTCTAAATTACTATTACAGGTTTTTGTTAGAAGTAAACATACTTTTTAAGACAAATGAGTTTTTTCTTCTCATTTTTTTTACTATATTAGTTAAATTTAGCAACTTTAAAATATGCATTGTGTACAACAGAAAACATGCAGCGACAAAGCTAGAAATAAACCCTTATTTATCAGAAAAAGTTAGGAAAAACCTTTTTCGTGAAACTTTCTATTTTTTTAGCTGGTAATTAAGCAAAGAGGTATTTATCAAAATTCTGGCTTCATATTCAGGACTTCAGAGAAATACTAAAACTATCGTAATATATTTCCTATTTCCCAAAACAAATATCGTTCCCGGGAGAGATTCTATTGCTCAAAGCCTACATTTCAGATCCCTTTGTGATGCTATGACCTTCAAGTGGCATTTTGGATAAGACAGAGAAGATAATGTAAATAACTCATCACACCGATAAGTAATCAGTCAGTTCAAAGATGAATTAAAATTTAATATAGGCTACAATGACTATAGAGTAGTGCCGTCAGTTAAAAATGTGTTTTCAAAGACAACACCAATTTCAAAACACCAGTGACAATCACAATTCTATGCTTATAAAACTTTCCCTTTATACACCTGGGACTTTGATTTATGCAGAAACATCATTGTTTTACACAATTAATTAGCAAGTTAAGTTTTTTTCTTGTTTCCTCATAGCTTTCTTTTTTCCTGTTACTTATTTTCTCCGAGCTCTTGATATTAATCTTCAAATGGGAGAGTGTAACTTCGTCGTTGATCTGAGTAACAATAACATGTCTCCAAAATTTCCTAAAAACATGAAATGACCTTTTTCCTTTCAAGAAGAATTTCTCCGACATCATGTCAGGAGCGGATATTGTTTGATATTGTTTGCTTTGCAAAAAAACTAAGATTAAATATTGTTTTAACGTTTTGGTATTAAAAATTAAATGCTTTATGATAAATTATTTTCAATGGGTGATCAAAAGTTGCACTCCTTTTTGTCAAAAGCATTTTTTCTGGTACTCCTTGGTACAAAAAGGAGTAACAATATACCGTTTTGTGTTTAGATCATTAAACCAAATGAGAAGGCAAGACAATTAATCTCGGACTGTCCTCGATCCTTTTCCACCCCTTTTTTATTTTCTTTGAAAAAAAATTTTTAACCACTAATATTAATGGCAGAAAGAAATTTAAGAAGAAAGCAGTTTTAGTGTTAACGTACTTAATTGTTAAATTTGAACTTTTACTCTGAAACAGCAATTTATATTACTATTTTATTTAGAATATATTAGTAAATTAAGTCAGTAAAAAGAAATATAATACCTTGAAGCGGCTAAAATAAAAAGCCTACAACCCATCCACCAAGATCAACATTTTCACAAAAAGGGGAAATGGTAGCATATTGCTTCATAGCGCTTATTAATTCCGCATAAACTACATCGAAAAATAATGATTAAATTTATATTAACATACGTTAACTTACCAGACTAGCTTGTGTAATGTTTAGGCATGAAATATTATCAGTTGCCCTATTAGCCCTGATCTATTACTTAATAAATTTTTATTTACGTTTTTCTTCGCTTTTTAGCACCTTTTAATACTAAAGCCTCAAGCGGCTTAGAAACAGAAGACCGTTTATACCAACTTCGGCCTTTTTTGGAGTTTATCATGTTCCTCCTTGTAAGTGGTACACGTACAGTAAAACGTACCAACTTTGGATGATCAGCGCAGTAGTTGCGTACATACAGCGCTTCATTTGCATCCAAGTCCCAATTATACAAAAGAAATTCGTCCAGATATCCAAAGAAATTTTTTCCGCCGATTTTAGCCTCACCGTCCCAGTTTTGTGGTAATATTCTTCTTTTCTTTTTCTCCACAATTTTATCAAGTTTTCTAATTCCATTGACAAATATTCTCACCTCTCCAGTTTGACTATTATATGTAGTAATAATGTGACTCCATAGAGCTTCAGGAACCACAATACCATCTGTTTTGTAGTCGAAAATCGTCTCCCCAGTATCTGCTCCGATTCGCCAGTGCAACGTACCATCGATTACTTGTAGATGGTACCCACTACCGTCTAGATTTCCTTGTGTAGTAAAAATATCGTGAATGCCACTCGTACTGTTCATGTTGACCCATGAGACAACAGATACACTGCTCGTTGGTAAGTTCTTTAGGGAGATTCTTTCTATTTTAAGAGTTGGCTCGGGACCTGTTGTCAGATCTAAACAAGCTCCACATCGATCACAATCATCCTTTGGTGATGCGCCTAAAATAAAAATAGTCATATTACAATCAGTGATTTTTTTTGATAGAGAATTTTAGTATCAAAAATGCATGAACGAATTCTTACACAATCGGTTTTGTAGCTCAGTTAAACTTCGACGCCCTCTTGAAAGAGAATTTCATGTGATTATTGAGTAACATCTTAGTCTGCTTTTCTTCTAAATACTAATCAATGTCTTTCTTCTTTATCTGAATCAATGACTTTATTTCCGATGGAAAAATCAATCTCGTCATAAATGTAAAACTTTGCCAACCGTGAAAAATACAGCTCCTAAAATAGTTTACATTGATGGAGTCGAAAAAAGTCGTTCATAATATAGCGTAGTGAACAATCTTACTAAGGGTCACCATAAATTAGACTGAAGTTAACAGTTAAAATTCATTTAGCATTTTCCGAATCTTTATTCAGAGTTATTTATGCTTTACGTATTAAGTATTTGATTTAGATATCAAACTAAAAAGAGGTTTACTCCTAGCAATACCAAAAACCATTAGGGTAAAAAGGAGTACATGATAGGGGATGTTTTTTCCCTCCGAGCTTGCACTCTCCGACAATATGTATAAACTTACCGTAATGCCTCGAATAAGCGCTCAGGCGCTTATTTAAATGTTAAGGCTCTAGGATGGGCGCTTATATGAGGGGGCGTTTAAACGAGGGAGGCGCTTATTCGACGCATTACGGTAATGCAACAACAATTTGATAAAACTCTTTCATTATATTCTCCTCTTCTAGCTTAATTTTTGAATAATTTCTCTGGAATAATCCTCTCGTCCTTCCAAAAACGAACTAAAATAATTCTCTTCAGACATTCAGTCGAATCTAGTAGAAGAAGACAACTCATTGGCTATATGCCGTTCAAAATGTCATGTTTAAGACAATAGCCATATTTACCTTGAAATAAATTGACTTATTTGACTTTTATCGAAGGTGTTACTTGACACCTAGATCAAGTCTCTCCTCTTCGGGGAGGCTGGCGTTGAAATAAAACTTACTCTTCTCTTACCTCACCTTTCTTCTTAAGCAATTCTTTCCTCTCTCCTTCCTTCTAAAACTCGGGTTTTGAATAAGATCTACAGGTTAATTGAATTATTACAAGAACCTACCAACCAAGGAAGAAGTTGGCCGTAGTACTTTAAATGTTATGGAAGAGAACAAACCCCTCTGGGGGTAAGCTAACGTTCTTTTGTTTGCTTACTACAAAAAAGTACTACAGTAACATACCACCAATAAGTATAGCATCATTCTGAAGGCCTGATTGATCCTTTATTACCGAATTATTTCCCTTTTGAAAACCATAATGTATCACCATTCGGTTAAATTGACAAAGGGAGTAAAGTTCATGTACTTCACTAGGAGTCAGTGCTCTGTTGAAGATAAATACTTCATCCACATAGTGTATGCTGTCGTCACCAAAGCTTTTGCCGATGCCGTTTACCAACCAGTCTTGCATAAGTTTTCCTCCCTTGCTTTGTTGTTTTTCCTGAGCCAAATCGCCATTTATGAAAACACGTGATAGCCCTACAAGATAAAATAAACCAATGAAATCATAAAATGGAAAATGAAATTCCTTTATTCTCATCTGTTTTGTTATAAATGACCATAGAATCGATGGAAGCAATTAAGTAACACCAGGACATTTTTTTTATGCCAAAATATGTACTCTAAACATCTCTGCCTTCAGGTTACTGGTAAGAAATATATGTAACACATCGGTAGACATAACAATTTGATGATGTATGTATTTGACAAATATTCTGAAAGAGTAGAAGGTATATTTTTCTAGCATCGTTTAACTTGTTATTATTTTTCACACAGTGTATAAAGGCATTTAGTCGATGCGTTTCAGTAGTCAGTTAGCCAACCTTCTGTTGCCTCTATTTATCTGTAAGCAGAAATGTTTTCATGACCACCAGCACTGGTATCTGAACTACTGGACCTATGTTTTAACTAGATCACTTTGCAACCCAACCTTCTGTTTACTTGTACTTATCCGTTGCTGTAACTGAATAATATAGTAACTATCATTTTTATTTATTTATTCCCTATTTTCACATATTTTTCCCTTTTAAGCCCAATTGACTATGTGTTTCAAGATTAATTTAGCAACCAAAAATATGAAAATTAAAGAGATAGACCTTGGTAATTGCAGGTCTATTTTAAAATAATTTTTTCATAACACTACTTTTCTACTTGTTCAAACTTCACTCATATTCAGACAGATTTTACAGATTATTTGTGGGTGACGCTACCCACATATTTTTAAGGTACCAGTACCCTTGTATTAGCAAGGATATGGAAAAGTTTACACTTATTTTTCAAAATGCACAAGTAAGTACATACCGGACTTGGAATGATAAGTTCCAGCTAAGTGAGTCCATACTTTTCCAGGAACAACAGTACCTTGTGTACTTAGATAAAAGGTCTTCCCTTCATCGCCGTTAGCAAACCAATTAATGCTGCCACTTTTCTTCACTTTAACCCACATTGCAAGTGTTACTGAATCAGTTGGTTTCTTTACGAAGTCTTTTCCACTCCAGGAGACATCACCACCATTTACTTCAACAGCTTTTCCACACGTTCCTGAGAAAAAATTGTAGACAGATATAGGCTAAATGTCCTTCCCACCAAATTAGATAAATGCTGTTGATCATAAAGTATAGATTAGGCGACACTGAGACATTAGACAGGGTTAATTAACAGTTGATTTATGCTAGCTAATTTATCATGCTAGCTGACTGTTTATGTTACCTTAATTTTCATGCTAGTTGATTGTTCATGCTTGCTGATTTTTCATGCTAACTGATTTTTTATGCTAGCTGATTTTTTATGCTAGCTGATTTTTTATGCTAGCTGATTTTTTATGCTAGCTGATTTTTTATGCTAGCTGATTTTTTATGCTAGCTGATTGTTTATGTTGGCTGAGTTTTCATGCTGGCTGATTTTTCATGCTAGCTGATTTTTCATTCTAGCTGATTTTTCATGCTAGCTGATTTTTCATGCTAACTGACTTTTTATGCTAGCTGATTTTTTATGCTAGCTGATTGTTTATGTTGGCTGAGTTTTCATGCTGGCTGATTTTTCATGCTAGCTGATTTTTCATTCTAGCTGATTTTTCATGCTAGCTGATTTTTCATGCTAACTGACTTTTTATGCTAGCTGATTTTTTATGCTAGCTGATTGTTTATGTTGGCTGAGTTTTCATGCTGGCTGATTTTTCATGCTAGCTGATTTTTCATTCTAGCTGATTTTTCATGCTAGCTGATTTTTCATGCTAACTGACTTTTTATGCTAGCTGATTTTTTATGCTAGCTGATTGTTTATGTTGGCTGAGTTTTCATGCTGGCTGATTTTTCATGCTAGCTGATTTTTCATTCTAGCTGATTTTTCATGCTAGCTGATTTTTCATGCTAACTGACTTTTTATGCTAGCTGATTTTTTATGCTAGCTGATTGTTTATGTTGGCTGAGTTTTCATGCTGGCTGATTTTTCATGCTAGCTGATTTTTCATTCTAGCTGATTTTTCATGCTAGCTGATTTTTCATGCTAACTGACTTTTTATGCTAGCTGATTTTTTATGCTAGCTGATTGTTTATGTTGGCTGAGTTTTCATGCTGGCTGATTTTTCATGCTAGCTGATTTTTCATTCTAGCTGATTTTTCATGCTAGCTGATTTTTCATGCTAGCTGATTTTTTATGCTAGCTGATTTTTTATGCTAGCTGATTGTTTATGCAAGCTGATTTATCATGCTAGCTGATTGTTTATGTTAGCTGAATTTTCATGCTAGTTGATTTTTTTTGCTAGCTGATTTTTCATGCTAATTGATTTATCATGCTAGCTGATTTTTTATGCTTGCTGAATTATCATGCTAGCTGATTGTTTATGTTAGCTGAATTTTCATGCTAGCTGATTTTTTTTGCTAGCTGATTTTTCATGCTGACTGATTTTTTATCTTAGTTGATTTTTTATGCTGGCTGATTTTTTATGCTGGCTGATTTTTTATGCTAGGCTTGACCGTCGGAGTACTTTATATGTCAATCAATGGCAACTTGTTACGAGTGTCTGTGAATATTATTTCAACTCTTATTAAACGATGCATTTATTTATGAATAGTTTCTGTAAAATATTATCCACACTGTCTCAGCGCTGCTCGGGGGGTAAGGTTAAGTGGTACATGTGATCATACGTTATTTTAAGGTTGTGTTATCAATATAAAGTGGCATTCAATAAATACGTATTTCTTATCACTATCTTAATCTGCATTAATGCACATAAAAAATAAATATATTTTGATTGATTTCAATGACCATATTAACAGATTTCTTGAATTTAGACTTGTTACGTCTCTCAATGAGGCTAAGTTACTGACACTCAGTGCATGTTCTGGCTTTATTTATAATTAATAGGGTGCATGTTTCAACAGCATTGTATTTTTTATTGTTCTGTACTTTTTTATTTATGATTTGTATTTGATTTTCTTATTACCTTCATTATTGACGTACCCCCACCCATTCAATTACCGTTACAGGCTAAGCCCAGCTAATCACTGTTTGATAGATTAGAGGTTCCTTCTGTGTTTCTAGTGGTTCAATAGTTTTATTAATTTTGGAATTTTAGAGGTTATTAACGAAGTTTCTATTAACTTTTTGAATAGTCGAATTATACTTGTAAACCTCTTCGGAATTAAAAAAAAATGTTGACGCAAGTAGACCGTTTTAGTATTTACCGAAAATCACGTTTCCGCTCCTTACGCTTGTGTTGATCTTAAAACACATCGAAGGTTGTAATGCAAAATAGTACTGTGACCATTTATCATCTCAGATACCATGCAGATGTTGTTGTCGTGCTGCTGCTGGTGGTGGTAGTGCTTCCTCAGTGTCTGTTATGCCTGGAAGCCTGCACCACCCAAAAAAGGTTACCACACCCACTGAATCTGGCCATTACTGTAGGGTATTATTGATTTTATGTTGTTGTCACAGGGCTAACAAGTAAAGGTAATCTTTTCTGAAATGTGTGACTGGGTGGGGACTAACGTGGCAGACTGAGCGCAAGTCTGGCAGCACGACCTTGAAGTGGAGTGTAAAAACAATTTTTTGGGTATTTCAGACCGTTTTATTTCGACTCTATTAATGAAATTGTCAAACTATAAAATTGAACGTAACAACTAAAAAGACACATGGAGTTGTACGCAAAGTCAGGATGCTACAAGTGATACCGTTACTTTTGATTGATTCATTAAATAGACCTCTTGGAATTCCAAATAAGAAGAGGTAATGTTACTTGGAATGGTTTGCAGGTATTAAGTTCATTTGAATGCAAGTGTCGGGTGTGGGGGGCTTAGAAGACAAGCCAAGAGTACACACACATGGCAAAGAAAAAAGGGTGTGAAGGCAAGAAAGATCCAAGGCAATTTTTATTGGTGTTCTAATGCATTTGTATTATCGAAAATTGTCAGCTGGTCGTAGGTTTTAACGGATGTTTGTAAAATACTTTGGTTATAATCTTACTGAAGAGATATTTTTAAAAATTCTTTGACTGCTTGAAGTACATAATGGTTTCTTAGTTAGAATTGGGATACCTAGAATGTTGAATACTCACATCGGCTTGATAGTCATGAACACCTTTATCGACATTTTCTATAGGTACAGCAATTGAAAATAACACCGATAACCTTTACATAGCTTGTTTACTACTAGTGTGAACGAAACATAATATTGAATGAAATCATAACTTAATGGTTACATTGGGCAGCAGCGGCTCTATCTTGTACCATTAAACTTTATTGGTCAAGACACTTGGTTTAAACTATGATAATCCATCTTTTACTGAAAATAGCTTATTAGTGTTTGATAAACTTTAGAGAGGAGAGTTTGCGTGAATTGCCTGGGGAATTTGACAACTTCCTCCCCCATTCGTCCATGAAGCCTGCTTTAGATACTTAAATTAAGCACATGTAGGTTTTCGAATATAGCATTATGTTGCTTGGCTCCTGAAACTAACGACAAGACGACCTTATTGGTACATCATATCAAGAAAAAGGACGTAAACAAATAGCTAGCATATACGTTTTACCCTGTTGTCTTAATTCAATTTGAAAATATCAAAAGTAATCACTGCTCATATAATTCCTGCTGCTCAATTTTGATCTTGATTGGTCAAGACGTGGTCAAACCAATGCACCTTGACATGCCACTTACACTAAAAATTGCCACAAGATTAAACGTGCTCCATTATTTTGCTTAACACTGATCGATTGCTAAGATAGGTAGGATATGCAACATTGGGAAAACAAGAAAATCGTTTTATTCAAATGGTCTTGCCTTTGAAAAGGATCAGAAGAGTACCAATTTTACCACAGATGTCATTTATTTACCATTTCGCACCATTTTGAGCTAGCTTCGTGATTTACAGAGAAGTTGGAATTCCTATTACTACCTCCTTTATTTTTCTCTCTACCTGTATAATTCTAAAATCTTTTTTAGATTTTTAAAGGATAATGGTTTTTGTTTACCACGACAAAAACTATTATTTAAAACAAGGAATAATGGATAAGTTGCTTCATTTAATATCACAGCTTCTTTTTTGTAAAATTTAAACCATGCAGGTCCGAAATTGTCACTAGCAACATGGTTCAATTTTTTTTTCAACTTCTATACTCACATCAAAATTGTCAAGCCTGAAAAGTAAACATAGTTTAATGTTTAAAAAAATTAAAAGACTCCTAATAACAATTAGAGAACATTCTGTACTTTAAATAATAAAACTTTTATGTTAATTACAAAAAAGAGAAACTCATAAAAAAACCCTGGACCATCTTACGCACCGAGTTTTCTGCTTGAAAGTTTGGCTCCTTTTAGCAAAACACCATTATTGCCGTTACCAGATTCATCACTTGCAACAGTCTCTGAGGCCATTGAATCGAAACTTAAATGCATTGAGGCACCAGGAGGAACTATAAAAATAATGTTTAACTTGTAAGTTTTGAAAGTTTGAACGGATCATCACTATCATTATCGGTCACACATTCACATACACAAACACATACACAAACACATACACAAACGCACACACACACATATATATATACTCTCTCTGAGATTCGGGGACCTGTTCCTTGCGTAATGCGGAGCTCACTGCGCTTGCGTAGTTTGAGCACTCTGACAGGATCCCACAGTAACTCTTTTGGCTGTGTTTGCTCCGGCAACATGACCAGAGAGTTATGTCTCAGAAACTCTGTGCTGCTCTGATGAGCTCACAAAGGGCGAAACGGTACTGTCTGCAGATTGAGTATATATATATAAAAGATATAATAAGTTGGAAAGAATCAAAAAACTACACTATCCATTTCGACAAGCCTGTTTCATGATTTTACTCACTCATCAGAAAATTTATTACGCTCTGCATTTATGTATCGAGCACTCTACTACGGTTAACCGAATTNTTTAACTTGTAAGTTTTGAAAGTTTGAACGGATCATCACTATCATTATCGGTCACACATTCACATACACAAACACATACACAAACACATACACAAACGCACACACACACATATATATATACTCTCTCTGAGATTCGGGGACCTGTTCCTTGCGTAATGCGGAGCTCACTGCGCTTGCGTAGTTTGAGCACTCTGACAGGATCCCACAGTAACTCTTTTGGCTGTGTTTGCTCCGGCAACATGACCAGAGAGTTATGTCTCAGAAACTCTGTGCTTTTCTGATGAGCTCACAAAGGGCGAAACGGTACTGTCTGCAGATTGAGTATATATATATATATATATATATATATATATATATATAAAAGATATAATAAGTTGGAAAGAATCAAAAAACTACACTATCCATTTCGACAAGCCTGTTTCATGATTTTACTCACTCATCAGAAAATTTATTACGCTCTGCATTTATGTATCGAGCACTCTAATACGGTTAACCGAATCGAATGTACCATACTATATATATATATATATATATATATATATATATATATATATATGTAAATATATGGTCAGTGTAAAATAAGATGTAGTTGTAATGCTCCGCTTTTCAGTATAATTTATTATTAATTCCATGTGTCTGCTAAGTGTCTAGTTACTTTTCCGCATTAAAGAAGGATTAAATGATAATTAAATGAAGCCGCCTTTTTTCCTCGGGGTGGATGGAAGCTCACTATCAAATGAAAGGACGGTTTGAATGCATTGGGCTTTACGTCATAGATTTCAGCACAAGGAATACTTAATTTGACTGTAAGCTATTGTGGTGATACCCAAAATTCTAAAAGCAAAAGCATGTGTAAATGAATTTGTCCTCTGTGGATTTAAATACTATTCCGCACTGCTAAAAGCCTCAACAGACAAAATGCAACAAAGAAAAAACATTTAATTAAACTTCGTCTTCCCACGTTAGGGTAATGAAATCCTGCAATACAAAAAGATTCTTCATGATAAATGAAATGAAAAATATGCTGTTTTGTGCCATTACTGTGCGATCTTCAGGCAGATAAAATATAAGATATAAAATTTATAGAACATATTTATTTATATATCTATATATATATATATATGTATATAGACACAAGAGATAAACGAAACACAAAATAAATAACAGAGTAAATATATGTGAGTTTTAAAGAATAAAATTCGTCTTGGCATGAAGCAGTGTAGCATGGGCTTGGCCACAAAAGTACGTTAAAATAGATGTATTCTGAATTCGATGGAAGCATAAAATAAGAAATCGAACGTTAGTGTTGATACCCTCAGGTCGAGTATTTCTAAGGAGAAGTTACTCAAAGGTACTAAAATTTATTTAGATTTCCATAGTAAAAAACCTTGTTACCATTTATTTTCACATCCATGGTGAAATTATAACTTTATTTTGAAAATTAACTACAATAAAAAAGTTGGAAATATTTATTCAGAATTCACACTCTGTTCAAAAGCAGAACAGGAACAGTCAGTATTTGTCTCTTATACAAAAATGGTGTTCACATCTGTCTGTGTCAGAAATTCATTATTTCCTAATAATTTTGCTTTTATAACGTAAAAGGTAAAACACTTTCAGTACCAGAATAAATGGGTTTTGTAACTTCTTCAAAAACATAGAGCAGGGTTTGATAAAAAAGACGATACCCAAAAATTTCTTACCTGTTGGTTTCGTGGGTAAATTATCACAGCCATTTTCATTACCATCAGTACATGTAACTTCTGATGTTTTCTTTACCTGCTCTCCCTTCGGTTTTTTCAATTTGTCTGAGTTTTTCACGCTCAACGTTCTTATCTCTGCCAATAAGTAAAAATTAATGCTTACTAGTAAGTTGTTAGGAAAGCCTCCTAATAAAAAATTGTTTGGCCTAATGCCTGTATACATTATTTCACATTACTATATCAAGGTATATATTTGTGTAATTTTGTGTATTCGTATCTAAAAGTGCTCAAAGCATATAGCAGAGCAATATGGTAAAACACGAAAAATTAGAACGCTGATTGTAACTAATAGGTTCACGATATTTCGATCATCAGGCAATATTGTATATGTATGAACAATATTTAGCGATACATGTTACACCAGGTGATAAAAATACAGGAAAGTCTTGTTCCAAGCACCATACCACCACCCCCCTCCTCCTAAGTTAGTTGTGATGCAAAAGTGACAGAAAACACATACTTCGTCTGAAAGACCGTTTTGGGTAAATGGTGGACGAATTATGTGATCGCTTGAAAGCGCCATTTATCCTCGTTTTATTTGAAAGCAGGTTGTTTATAATTTGTAATTCATCCTATTTATCTTCCCAGCACCAAAAATAAAGTCATACTTTGTTACAGAAATTCGCGTTCTAAAACTGAGAGAGGGATTGAAAATTTATTTAATCACTGTTATAAACAGAATGATAGTATATTTGTTGACGTACACTGTGTGTCGAGGTGATTACAGTCAAAGGAGAGACATCACCATGAGATCCTTCTATAGGCCTCCCAGCAGCAAATTACAGTGGAGAAGGACCCCCGCTAAGCTTGAGAGCAAATATTCTATCGTTATCGGAGATTTCAATTCTCACAGCCTCCTCTGGGGTTACAATGACGTAAATGACAACGGTACCCTTGTCGAAACGTGGATGCATTCCATGAATCTCTCCTTCATCCATGATGCCAAACTCTCAAGATCTTTCAGACCAGGCAGTATTCTGACCTGAGAGATCATGCGCCGACCAATTGCTCAGACTCGCGCAGCATATCGAAGATGCGTTTCAGGAAAAGCGAATTACAGGAGCCGTGCTCGTCGATCTCACTGCAGCTTACGACACCATCCAACACAGAGCCATAATTTGCAAGATCTTCGAGCTTACACAGGACACCCAACTCTGCCGAGTAATCAGAGCTTGCTTTAGAACTGGAGATTTTACGTGACACTGAACGAACAAAAGAGCAAAGGGTATCTCCAAAAAACGATCTCCCCCAAGGCAGCGTTTTGGCACCTTTGTTGATCTTTACCAATGATCAGCCCAAACCTGCCCACTGCCAGAGGTTTATCTACGCAGATGACCTGTGTTTGACAGAGGACCTCCACGAACCAACACTGGCTGCTATCCACACCGCCAAATATTGGTCAAACCAACTGTGATTGTCAAGAACACGAGGAAGATGATAACAGTTATATGAGAATTTCGGCAAAATATTCTATTTTCAGGGGCTTTAAACTAACGCTAAAATAATATTCATATTTTTTACTATAATTCTACCCACGCATTTAACCATTCGACGACAGATCTCTATGGGTTTTTTTTACTTTATATATCATCATAGATCCTGGTGTTGATTAATGTACTTAGATTTATCTTGGTATAGTGTTGTTTTGAGAAAAAAAGGCCAAATCTTCCGTTTTTTTAAATCGTACATTGTTATTTCCATGTAAACAAATTTATAAGTACCTATTTTTATCTACTAAACTCCATATTCTTACTGTATGAACCTTTGGATATCCTAATGTTTATAAATGTGTTTAACATTGCCTTAAAAACCGGATTTTTCTAATGGAAAATCGTGAAAAATTGAAAAATTCTGATATTTATTGTAAATGACTACGTTATTTTTAGGTTGGCGAATCAGAAAATAAAACTTAGAAGCTTGGAGCAAAAATTGTGTTACCTAATGTTGTCTTTTACATTTTTCATGATAAAATAACTAAGATATATGACTATGAGGGGGAAATCTTAAAGTTTTTCATAAAGTTGGCTTAAGTAAAATTTCAGTTTAAGTGGTTTTAGGAAATATTTCGATTAATAAAGGTCTTATTTGCAATTGTATCTAAATGGAAACAATTCTCTTCTGATCAAAATATTTCTCACGACAGGAAGCAAATGCAGCTGAAAATAATTTTATTTCATGAAGCATGAAATGGACATCTCTATTTCAATGAAAATATTATCCTTGGAACTATGCACATATACACAAGTACACATGCAGGTAAATTTATGGTTTTTTTGTATATGTTTCTGCACGAGGGCGCATTTCAGTGTACTCAGGTGCATGTATGTGTATATAGAATCCAACTAGGTACTTTATGTATTTGCTTACTCTTTGTTTTTTTTAAGTTTAGGAAGACGGTTAAAATCAAGAGCTGATCTTCAAATGTTTCTCAATGATACCACTGATATCTAATTTCTCTGTGACATAATCCTGTATTTGTCCCTCCTCCATGGCAAAGCCTGTTATAATATTCCAGTTTGTCTTACTTTTTTCTTTTTGCATCAAATGACTTTTGCATTTTTTAGGCTTTCAAAATTTTTTTTCTCTACTTCTTCACCAAAATCATCAGTTACCCTCCTGTTATAGGTATTTTAGCCTCCCCCCCAAGTTTTCCAACTCATCTTTTCTATTGCTGATTCTTTCTCTTTTAGTGTAGAGCATTTTAGTTAGCTATTGATAGTCTTCAACTTTTCCTCATCGAGGATGCGTCTCTAGCAGTCGACTGTCCCAATGCTATTCAATATAAGAATAGAAAGGAAAAGGTGCAATTCCTACGCCTGCTTTACACGATGTCACTCCTTTCCTTTCTTTCACCCTGTCAATGGTTTTTGTTACTTCATTTATTGTACATCCCATAAGAAGCTTACATTATACTAATTTTGTACCGTATTGTTTTCCTTTCTTCCCATACAATATTCTCATGCATTTCTTTTTGAAATCTAGAAATTTCATATTCAGTTTTTTGTTGGCTTGGCAAGGTTATCTGTAACAGTAAGAAAAAGACTGAATCTGTCTTCGACGTCTCCTTTCGGGAAACATATCGTTTTACAACACTGTCTCAGATTTTTGTTATCAGGGCTCTCTCTCGTCTTTAAGCAAAGGTAGCCTTCAGTAGGGTTAACAGCAAAGCGAATTTTTAATTCATAGAAAATTGATTACTAGTCACTGACAAAGTATTTTCACACTTTACAAGTAATTGTTGTTGTACACAAACCAGTACTTCCTTTGATTAAAAGCCCACACCCATGAAAATGTCTTTCTCAGATAAACACCCCCCACCACTTTAAAAGTAATTTTTACATAGATCTCTTTATACATACTATGCATGTCCTCTAGATCTTTCTTAACTAAAATTCCTCCTCCTTTCTTAAATAATTAGTCCTCAAAAATATATTAAAGTTAAGTAGTGGATCATTGCATCTCCTTTATGAAAAGTTAGATGATGATGAAATTTATCTAATACAATTTTCAGACCGAAGATTTTATTCAAAATGTGTAGCCATGACCACATTTTCAGCCGAATTTCAGACCCTCTCTTTCAGGGCCCACTGTTGTTGTTCTCTTTCCTGTTTTTCTTCTTGAGGTCAAACAAAGTTAGTTGGGTTTACTTTGTTGCTGAGACAAAAATGATGTAGTAGTTCTTTACAAGCAGATAAAGATACACGAAACCTAAAACTTTACTTATAAATTAGCAATAGAATTGTGCAATACTGACCCATACATGTTATACCGATCTGAAGAAACTACTTTCAATCTAGCTCTTGCCCGTGCTATTTAAGTTTGTTGATTTTTGCTCTATATTTTCTGATTTAGACTCAGAAAATCTTTTTTAGATCTTTTTTTTGACTTCTGCTTCTGAGCGTTGTACAGTTTCATTTTTACTTCCTTGCAGATCTTCTGCTCCTGTTATTTTCACTGTAGAGGTTAAAGAAACTGTTTCAAATCTTGTTTCCGAGCTACATCATGGTAATACTTTGGTTAGCCTGACTAGTATGACCTTCGTCAGTTTCTTAGTAATATTCTTTGGAATTCAGTCAAATCAGCTTCTGATGCTGCAACTAAATCCACAGAACCGGTATAGGTTGGTACTGCAACATTTGTATCTAGTGGTAGTTACAAAGTCAGGCTTTGATCAATCTAAAGCCCCCGGTCTGCAGTAGGTTCTACACCGGTACTTGTGTTGAAATAGGATGCATATGAATTATTTTCCTTTCTGTTCAAACTTCTCAATCTTAGCCTATTAGAGTTTCCTTTTACATCCTCATGGAAATTGCAGAATGCGCATTATCTATCTAATCCTAGCAAATATCAATCTGCAAATCTTCTTTCTGTCATTAGTAAGTTCTTTGAATAACTTTTCAACAATAGATTAAGTAGCATTCTTGCAGAATATAGGTCTTTTTGTTGATATTTGGTATAGATTTGGAGGATCTCACTCCACTTGTGTCCTTACAATGGTAACCAAGGATCGTATCTATAGGTTCATGGAAAATGCTGTTGAAGAACATGCCATAGCTCTGGATATTCCCAAGGAATTTGATGTGTGGCACCATGGCCGGCGTCGTGAGCTTTCTGGCTATGGGATTGTGGATCTTTGATATTATTCATTCCTTTCTCTCAGGTTGTAAAATGGGCGTCATGCTAGATAAAATTGCACCTGATGAGTATCCCAATAATGCTCCAAAATTCTGTACTTCATCCAACTCTGTTCCTACTTTACAAAAATGGTCTTCTTGGTAGATTTATTTACCTCGTCAAAACCTAGGCTAATGAGACTACGTTGTTCTCTAGAATTGACAATAAGTCAACACAGAAGGAACAAGTCAAACTTACAGAAGATTTGGAGTCGGACCCTAAGGCAGTCACAGAATAAGAAAGGAAGTGGCTGATTTTTTTAAAATGCAGTAAATACCCAGCTGATGTCTTTAAATAGAAAGTCGAGTCCTTATCTAAAGAGTGCTTTACGCCTGAAGCCCTTTTATATCTTTTAAAATCTACTGTCCATCCCTTCACGAAGTGCTGCTATTACACTTAGACCTGTTCTAGTTTATAATATCTCAATGTTGTTGAACTACTTCAGAGACATGTTTGTAGCTTGATAACTTCAAATCTTTATGCTTTTCTTCAATCTTTGTCTCATCATTGAAATGTAGCTTCTCAGTCTTAATAAGTGTTATCATGGAAAATGTTCTGATGAGCTTTCTCTGCTGGTATAAGCACAGTTTTTCAGATCTCTTGTGACTCTTTTTTTTCAACATCTTTATCCTTATGGAGTTGTTTCTCCTTCATGTAATAAATTTTTCTATGAATGTAGTTTTTTGTCCCTGGTGGCGAGATTGTGTTACTCTGTGGCTTTAAAGTGCTTTTCTCCACCATATGACTTGATGCTTTTAAGTCTAAAATCAAGTATTTTTATTTGGCTTAACCATATTTTTCTCTTTTTTTTCTGCAGAGTTCTCATGCACCTGGTATGACAACTGTGTGGAATACAAGTGTTTTTTTACCTTTCTATGTAACTTTGCATATCCAATCACTTGAGAAATAATGCAGCATCTTAACAGTCATACTTTCTTTCTTGAAATTCTAAATATTATAAAGTTTTGCGTCTAATGAGACATGCACAAGAGGCTTCTTATTTTTTCATACTTCTCTTAAGTTTAAATAATATCATTTAGAATAACTTTCCGATAATTGGTTTAGGCAATTTATGGACGAGTTATTGGCATTTATGTTGCCTTCAGCACCACTTAAAATTCTAATTCTAGCAGATGGTCTTGCGTAGTGCGTGTGGTACAAATTAGATTTATTGTACAAACTGTAACAGAGCACTTAAAGGATGAAATTCATTAAAAAATACATATGATAAATTCCAACTCCATAGGAAAATATAGCACATTGCTCATGCATGGTAGGCGTCGAAAAAGACAATGGTGTATGGCGCATGCCACGGCGCAAATATCGAAAACAGGCTCTGCACCAAATTACACGCCAAAATATAAATTGAGAAATCTGCCTCTAAACATACATACACACACAAGTACTCACATGCACACACGTTTCAATTATGATATAGAATGGGGTTCATACATATATGACGTCCAAGGTTAGGAGGAGGGATCCATGAGATATGATCTAATTTAGGATAAGGGAGGGGTTGGGTTAGATCGTAATGTGGACAACAAACTTCCATTTTCGTCATTTTATTGAAATATTTTGCTTACTGCATGTACGTTTTTGTAGCTAAAATGGAATATCGGATGCATTCTTTTGAGCTTTCATTTGCTTACCTTTTTTATTCTGTGTCCGAAATCGAAATTCTTTTTGCCTGCTTCCGAGAAAAATATATCAATAACAAAAAAATTCACATCTAAGTTCTTTTAGTTTAATGCCAAAATGACATATAGTCTTGTTTTCAAAAAACAGCTGGATGAAAAAGCTTTTGCCATCACCCGACCGCAAACTGAGAAATATTTTGTTTCATTTTTGAAAACGGGATTGCACAACATTCTGACATTACAGTTTGTTTGGAACGTCGAGTAAAAGAAATGGAAAAAGGGGTACGCGATGCTACTTTAAAAAAATAATTTAAGTCTGTGTTTGCATTTTGTGAATGATAGTTGTATTGTATGTGATAATACGAGGTTACTGCATTACAGGCCTTTGTTAAGCATTTTGAATCCCAGAGAAGGACAGTCGATGTGGATTTAAAGAAAGGCTTCAAGAAAGCAGGAGAGCTTTTAGCTGAAGTATGGAACGAGTTAGTCATTAATGAATGCCTCATATTATGTGAATATGTGGAAAATTCTACAATCAAATCAAGGGCTTACGAAGAACAATGGGTCCACAAGCACCGCCATATATTGCAATACTTCATACAGGTTGTGAAATGTACTGATAGGAAATGCAGCGGTTCATTTAGAACAAAATGGCTGGATGTATTTTCTGACGATTCCTTCCTACTCCTGTTCAGTTCAGAAAAAGTCCCGGATGTCCAACAGTCCCTTTGGCTACTCAAACTAAATCAACTGAAATTTTTTCAGATTTATGGAAGTACATTGACATAAATAAGCTGGTAGCACAGGCTGATTACAAGGTGGTATCATATGACATGTACTGCCCGAGTGTGAAATCAACTGTGACGCAAAGAGTGTGTGTATGTGATATCTACTTCCCAAGCAAGGCAGCCGTCGAAAGACACAAGATAATAGGTGATTTTTATAGATATTTTTTAAGTCCTTCAGTTCAGTTTCCTTATATGGGGATTGCTCTTATTCAGGACGTCCTAAAATAGGGGAGTATCACGTTCCGAACAGACGACGACAAGGAAGAGGTGAGCCAAAAAATAGGCTCTTTAATTGGATGTTATATATGTATGACCTCATACATTTTAAACATTGTAATCAGTTCTTCCATACTTTATACAGATAAACAAGTACTAAACTCAAAATATTACTGAAAGAATAAAGAAATTACCTCCTTTCTCATCAGGTGCTGCCTGACAACTTCCACATGTCTTAGTACACATGCCTTCCATGAAGGTTTCCATAAATGGACATACACCGCCATTTTTAAATTTAGGACACTCTTTAATTTGATCTTCACAAGAGGAAAAAAGGTCGTTTTTTTCAATTTTATCATCCTTCTGGGCAAGAACTGTGGTCTTATATAACTTTGATGATGAATTAGTTGGAACTGTAGTATTCACCAGAGTAACATTTGTTGGATGAGTTGCGGTTCCATTCTTAGCAAGACCATGGAATATTGTTTTTACTTTTGATTCAATGTCTGTTGCCTGTGTACCTGTTATTCTTCCTTGCTTCAGAGATTCTGTTAATACTCCTCGGATAGCCTTCTCTAAGCTCATAGTTACTGAAAGACGAAGTGAAGTACAAATTTTTTGAAAATAATAATTAAAAGAAAGATATGTGGATAAAGTAACTTGTACCAAACTGGGGACGAGGCAGATATAACACGGTTTATATTTCCATTTTTATAGTTTTGCGATCTATTGTTTGTTACAGGATGATGCAGGATGTCTTATGCTATCAATTTTGGGATTTAACCACACAATTTCTCTATTTTATACTTGATTCGTATGATATAATTTTTCACAGCTTTATTAAAAACAACTCCTTTTAAAAGTACTTGAAAATTCTCTTAAGTATTTATTGTTCTCAAGGTATTTGTGTACTTACCATCTTTTTTAAAAAGTAGCATGAAGAATGACTATAGTAGTTAACTATGCAAATAATACAAAAACATTACTGCAGTTTGAATTCTATTCAGAGAAAAGACGAATTGCAATTATTTAAATGTCAAGATACATAGTAAAAGGCAGAGCTCTAAGTGCTTTAAATACTTCAGATACTGGAGCCCATATTTCTGGTTCATTACAGCACCCACACAAGCATTTCCAAGGGATAATGAACGTAATTACAATGTAAAAGGAACCATGTACCCCTCACAAGGAAATTAGCGATTGATTATTAAGTGGACATAATGAGATAGATGGTTTAAATGATATAGGGCGAAAGGAATACCTATATAGATATTATGTCGATTTCATTACAGGCAAAAAATTTTGTGAAAATATTCTACAATTTAGTAAAGTATGTTATCCAGGCTTTTTTCTTACGTCTACTCTGGCAAATAGTGGCGACCGGAGGATTTATTAGTTTCTCAACAAATCACTTATTGACGTCCACCAATAAATGATCGATCGATCCGAAAGACAGAAAAGAAAAGAGGAGATGTCACTGCGTTAGTGGAAGGCAATAGTTTAAAATACAAAGAAATGGAGGTAAGCTAATATGGGAAGAATGAGTCTTTTAACAGTATGTTATGCAATGAAGTAGAATTTTAATACTTTGAAATATTGAGTACATGTGCTTTCTTATCTTTCTATGTAGCTTTGCTGACCAAACCATGTGACAACAGAATGATAAGTAGAACTTGTTTACCTTGGTTTGATTGGTCCCCGTCGTCTTTAGGTTTTGAATCCTCGGATTTTTTTTCATTCAGATTAGGATTAACTGACACTAGTTCTGCAAAATACAAAGAGTAAAAAGCCTTGTAATATTAAAATTTGTATTCAAATGTGTTTTAAAGATGATCAAATAGTAATATAATGATAAACATACCTCGTAGTATGACGTCAGAGTTTTATTCCTTACTTTTGTTACATTTCAATGTTATATCAACCAAAAACAGACAAGCGAGAGTCCTTTTCCAATCTCAACCTTTCACGTCCTCTTTGAACGGTTTCAATAAGTGTTACTTAAGATATTTTTAAAGAAAAACAACTCTGTTTCCGAAAGGAGTGGCGACGAGGTTTTGTATACTTTTATACTTGTTTAAGCTTTCTTTCCTCCTATTTTCCCCCTTTTCCTATTTCCATCATTCTCATCACAAATTTTGTATTTATTTTGTATCTGAGTTGTTATCCGTTCTTAGCAAATAGCAATAACGTGCGTTGTTTCGTTTAGATACAGTTTAAATTTTTCTAATAGTCACAAAAACCTTTAGTTTAAGTAATGGTATAGCAGTCTTTACTTGATATGTAAAAGTTATATTGGCATAAATCGATTGACATACCAAACGTGCATACTGGTCTATTAAATTTCTTTGAAAAGGAAAGGAATATAAAACCTTACAAAAACGGTTTTATTATAGTTTGAATTAAACTCTTTACGTCAAATTATTGTTTTTTTTCTTTACTGTCTATTAAAAATAAATAAGTAGTTGAAATAGCTATCAGTTGTAAATTCATAAAAGATGACCTTATAAAAATGAGGATTGAACAATTATTCTTAGATCGTAGAAAGTGTTGTATTATGCTAATGGCACAAGAAAGGATAGTCTCGCATTATACTGTTAAACCCTAAAAACACAAAGTAAGAAACGAAATCACTTTTAGGATTGGTCTAAAATGATGAGATAGATTTCCTTGTTCTAAAATAATCACTGGAAACTAATAACAAAATACCCTTTACCATAGCATGCAGCCTCTTGCAAACATGTCTATCATCAAAAGGCTCCTGATTTCATCATAGTAGGTTAAAAGAATAATATATGTCATACATATAAACTTATACCAGGCACCAAATTGCCAGGAAGCAGACGTAAAACAAACTCTCTCTTTGTATAGATACATGGTAATATATGCGATGTGTCTATGTAATAAAGAACTTCTTTTGCAACTGTAATGGTTGATCTTACAGTTTATACATATATATATATATATATATATATATATATATATATATATATATATGTAGTTATGTTCAGTCTTTGCTAAAACCTTTTACCCACTAGTGGAAGAAAATCTGATCTACATTTTAAGCCAGCAATATTTTGAATGTTAATAATTTGTTAGTAATAGCCACAGTAACAACTTAAATACTAAAACATCAGCAGCTTTCCCTAGTCAGAACTTTATTTCAAATTCTCAGATTATTTGCGTAAATTTGTCAACATGAACTACAAGTTAAAAAATAATGAAGTATACTTTGGAAGATTTAAAAATCAGAAAAGAAGATCCAATGTTAGTATGACCATGACTGCAATTTATTTTTTTTTTTAAATACCTTTGTGATCTGTGATATCTCTTTCCTTTTCATTATCGTCTTCGAGAGGAGTGAACGTGAGAATTGGCCCTTTGGAAGGCGATGGGGTTGTTTTGCTCTCTTGAGCTGCAGGAGTAGCTGATTTCTGTTGCTGAGTTTCTGGTAAATTATGTCCTAATAATTTTGAAATCACACTGCTGGGCAGAATTGCACCCTGTGGCGAAACAGCCATAACAACAGGTACTGATGCCAACTGTTGAAGCATATTCCTCCTTCGAACGTCAGTTGGCTGATATGTTTCCATTTGAGGGACGTTATCATCTTGATTATTACTTACTTGCGGGTCCTGCATTGCCATTGACCTAAGATAATTTTTATATAGCTCCTGTACAAATGCTTGCTGATCAGTTGGAATATTAGTTGTTTCTGGTGCCATGTGTTGTCCAAATGGTGGATCAACCTGAGCAGGCTGTTGGAGGTAGTTTGGTTGCTCGGATGAAGGGGTCTCAATTTGCTTTGACTCAAGACCTTCAGTTGTTCTGCTTAACATATCCTGTAAAACTTGACTTGGCAAAAGTCTTCCCCCTCTAAACATTGATTGTATTGCTTGCATTTGTTGAAATTCTTGCAATCTTGAATTGTCAGGAAAATTATTGTTAGGTTCTTCAGCTTGAGCAGGCAATACAACACTTTGATCTGGCATCCTGAGCTGATCACCTGGTGGAAAATATGCTTGAGTAGGACTAAAAATACCACGAAAGCTATTGCTTGCTACAGGAATTTGTGCATTTTGAGGAATTTCCATATTTTCTGGTTGTGGATTAGGCATTGCTATTTGATGATCTGGAAAAGCCATTCTACGATCTGATGTTTCCGGTTGTTCTCCCCCCGGATATGTTTGAGGATAGCCTGTGCTACCATCTGGAAATAAATATCTTGTCCTTAGGTTAGATGAGATGTCAGGTTGAATTTGCTCTTGCCTGGGATCTATAAAATTCTCTTTTCTATCATCAAAAGGCATTCTCTCACTCAAACCTTGGGGATAGCGGAAAGGGTACGCAGATTGCACAATATTTTGACCAAAAATGTTTCTTTCATTGCTTGGAGTGTTTTCATCTTGAGTGTCATCGTCTGAAGATGGCATTCTTAAGTGCTGTTTTTGAACTTCTGCAGCTATCTGGCTTGGGGAAAGAAGCATTTGTCTTCTTGCTGCTAGATTTTGAAGTACAAATCTTTCAGGTGACATAGGAAAACCCTCCGAAAATCCATGGTCAACATTGGTTGCTTCTTTTTCTACAATTTTCCTATAGGAATGATCTGGGCTTCCAAGTGTTAACTGGTCACCATTACTGAAATTCTGATCTTCAACAGGGGTCCAAAATGCACGATTTTCGTATGCTGCCTATCAATGAAAAAAAGAAGATGCTAATTTTATTGTTGACGAAGTCTAAAGAAATGCAAAGGAAACTTTGAAAATGACCATGCAAGTTACTTTGAAATATTTAAAAGTTGTGACATGATACTTGTAACGTGGTTTGGACTCAGTAAGTTATATTATGTTAAATTTAGAACAAATCCCTTTATCTTTTGGTTTGACGCTTGGTTTAATTTCCAGTTGATGTTTTTATCTCCAAAGCTCTAAATTATTTGGATAAAAGCAATTTTGGGGACGGGGTACAAACTACAATGTGGAATTTGTAATATCTTGTAGACAGCTTTACTGTCTAAAAATAATTAAAAACACTGAAATAAAGCCCAAAATAAAGGCAAGAAAAAGGAGATCTCTTAGCCTTGGAAATAAGTTTCAACAGGCTTATAACAACGCATTCCAAATAAACATGTTTTTGTCTTTATGTGAATGTCTGCATGGGTCTAAGCGAGAGAACGTATGTTGAAGTGTGTATTTGCATGTGTGTGAGAAAGAGTGTGTGCGCGAGAGAAACAAAGAAAGAGAAAAAGAGAGTGGAGAGGGGGTCATTGGTTGTATTTTTATACATACATTTGCTGTATGTTACTAGTATTCTGTTGCCGTGAAAGCCACCTTTGGTTACGATGTACAGCCTTAGAGTCGCCAACAAGAAAAATGAGCATGAAAGCTCAAATATTTGCAATTCTACCTGCATGATCTGAGGGTTAACACCAGCTGTTTCTGGCATGGATGGAGGCTCTTGAATACCCCTACCCATCGCGGCTGTCATTTTAAAGAGTTGTCTTATATCTTGGCTAGGGTCATCTCTCCTAATTGGTGCTTCATTAACGTCTCTTAATGGATGAAGTGTAAGATATCGCTTTGCAGCATAGTGATATGGAAAGCGATGGTTTCTTTTGTGGCTTGGTTTGTACAATGATTGCCTTTTTGTTCTATTTTGCGGTTTATCGGGATCTATAAGAGAGAAAAAACGAATAGAATGTATCATGATTTAAACAAAAATGTATCTAAAACATACAATTACATTACACGTAATAAAAAGTGGCTTAGAATATTTTATCATTCAAGGAAATACTCTTCTGCGAAAGGATACTCATCTGCTACATAAAATTTTGCACCAGTGCTGTTTCAATACTTATCAAAGGGGACGTAGAATGTCAAAAGAAATGATAATAAGTCAATTAACACTTTTTTCATTATTGGGCTTATCATAACCTACTTCACTGCGAGTACCATTTGCAACAAGACCTCAAATAACTATACATATTTAAATGTTGTGAATGTCACCTAGTCTTTGAGATGTTATTCAAACTGGGTATAAATATTTTACTGTTTCTTACTTAATGCATTGATAAAATTTCGGGTTAAATCAAGAAATCAAGCATCACTAAGATATTTTAAACGTACGTTTTAACACTACAATCAAGTTTCTTTTATTTCCTTTGTTATATACACACACTAAGCTACTACTATGATTAAAAGACAGCTATTAATTTCTGGTGATCAAAACTAAATTATACAAGAGCATTATTACTGTACCACTGATATTCAGTAGCTTTTCAGATCCTAACTACATTTTTATGTTGTCAGTTGACCAGTCTTTTAAGATACTATTGCAGTATACATAGTTCATTTCTTGTTCCTGCAGTATAAAAACTGTCCATCATTTTAGAGCAAGTAATGCTTTCTAACTAAGAATTATTTTAATAACGTTTTCATTGGTTTGTGGCCTCAAGTACCTGTAAAGGATATGGTGTATTATACTGTCGAAAGAAGGAGCAGTCACTTTTCTGGTTATTGCGTTTACTCGAACAGTGTTATGTAAGGGAAGCAAGAAGAACAGATAAAAATGTAGTTAGCTTGCTTAATGGAAACAGAAACGAAAGATGAGACAGAGCAGTGGAATGCTAAAGTATCAGAAGCTATCAAGAACAAGGTGTCTAGATCTGAAAGATGGAGTATGATAATGGAAAAAAGCAATCAAATCATATATTAGACGAAGAAGAGGAAAGAGAGAGAATTTGTAGCAACTGACAACAAAGTATCCTAGGAGCCAAAGGCAGGGGAAGGTCTCAATTTTGAAAATCAAAATTGAACAAAAAATATGGCAAAGTGAGTTAACATCAAAAACAATAAAAAATATATTTTCTGGAGCTAATGAGAAAAAACATGGAGGAAAGATCTAGGAGACTTATAATGACCAAAGGTTCAGTGCTAGTTGCCTCGGTGAAAGAATGTGCAAAAGCTTGCAGGTAAGACAAGCACCGTTGTCACTCTTGCAACCACCAGTGTGACAAAGCAGTTCTATTCAATATTCACTCTTCTTGCCCTGTATAACAGCAGGCCTGAAAACATGTTTCAAATATATTTCAGAATAATTTTCGACAATCCTAGTCATGTTAACATGGAATTATCCTGAATATGGTCGATCGATTTGAAAAAGGGTGACTACCGTGACTGACCACCTAGACTATGCACACTTACCTGATAGTTATGGAAGTAACAGAAATGAATAGGGCATTATCAGATCACTCAGTTATGAAGATGATGGCATTTTCAGTCTAAGCGATTTTAATGTCCAAGTTGTTAAAACATTGACCTTTTGAACTGAATGATTAGGAAAAAGCCAATCAAAACTGTTATCTACAATGGCCATCTTCTTGAAAATAATTCCCTTCAAGATCAAGTCCGTGTAAATAAATAATCTTCCAGTTAATAAAAGAAGTACTTTAGGGAAACATCCAAGAGATGACATTGGTAGATGATTTACTTCATAATAGGCAAAGTTTGCAACAAAAAAGGCATCAATCCGCTACAAAAAATGCGTGAAACGGACTCTTGGGCTGATTATCACTACCTAAGGCCCACCTTAAGTATACAAATTTCTTTGAAAGTACATGAACTGCTTAGATAAAATTCAAATTTTGTGTCATAAATAGATGTGGAACTAAGTTTATCATTAAAATTATAAATCTGTAAAGGTAAGCTGAGCAGCTGTGGAAGTTTCTATCAAAGAGTTTTGCTCAAAAAGACCATTAGCCTTCTAAAACATAATTTTACAATTGGTTTAATGACAATAATGGATTTTAATTCTATTTTGCAAAGATCCTATATTTCCTTCGTCCCTGGGTGATCCTTTTCCTTATTAAAAGCAACAACATATCGAAAATGTTTGAACGAATACAGAAAAATGTGTGTGCAACGTAGAGCTTAGGTATGAGGAACGAAGCCAGCAACTACCAGCTCACAATGCAAGGAATGATTACCTAACTTTTTTTGCGCCAGTCAAATGAGTGCATAGGTCGCAAGAATCAGATTGAGTGTGTTATTTACCAAAAATGGGAACGATCTATCCTCATTGATGTTTTGAAGAGGTGGAGAACAGATGGAGAGAACTCTAAAATGACTTCTATAACTGGAAAACCCTGGGAAGACTGGGAAGACCACTAAAAGTTGTAAAACCTTTACAACTGCCATTATGGCTACAACTAAAAAAACTCAACAACTCTTGATGAAACATCAAGATCTTTTCACTAAAGACTCAACTATAAGCCAATTGATCCTAGCAAGGTGTCTGGTAAGATTCCTGGCAAAGCAGCAAAACCAGGAGTAAATGAACTGTTACAAAGTGAGATTTGTCCATACCCTCACATTAGAAAGGAAAGGCGAATAGGATATCCTATGCTCTTCAGCTACAAAAAAGGGTAATGTGCAGCACTATCATCTTTTCATCGCATTCATTGATTTTACAAAAATATCAGTTTATAAATCAGGTAACATTCAAAAATGTTCTAGCTCTCCTTGGATTTCTTACAATGTTTGCTGTCCTACAAAAGAAATATTGTAGTATGGATGTTTTTTTTAACAAGATAGTCGTTAGTCGGTTCTATTCTGTGTGTAGCGTAGCAAAACTGATAAGAGAAATAAGGCAAAGTAAGAAGTTGTAGACAGTTTGGTATGCCTAGGTTACTCTGTTAAAATTTGGTGGCGTATGTAAATTTTTTCAATTGTATTGGTGGTGAAATTATTGCTTGCAAATGCCTCCGAAGAGAATTTTGACAAGAAAACCTCTATACCTCCCTCGTAATAACTGGCCCTCTGAATGTAGCCGAGACTTGAACAGCAAACAAGAAACACCCCAAGACATTCGGATTTGCCCTCCCCCACTCCTAACTGTATTTTGGCAAAATTATAGGCATGCCTTGAAAACATCTTACAACAAATACTTTTGTCCTTTATCAATCCAAGTCCTTTATTAACAAGCCAAAGTTATTCGCACACAGCTAAAATAGTCTGATCATACTCAAGCAGTCTGCTTGTTTACAGTAAATAAAAAAACATTCCCCTACTAAAGATCTTGCAATTTTCTCAGTAGCTCAGTAAGTTCCAATTTCGTCAGTGTCCCCATCACTATTATTGTCCCAGAGACATAACCGGAAACATCATATCCACAACAGGAAACGGAATATCCACATTGACTTTAGACTTTATATTTGGCTTGCCTCTATGTCTTTCTTTGAAAAATAATCATCTTGTATATATATAAATGAGCTTGTGGTTCGTATCTAAATATTAGTATAAGCAGGTTGCAACTTTTGGGAAAACCTATTTAAAAGAAAAGATTTTATAGCTAGTAAACTTGTAACTTTTGCAAAAGAAAGGAAAGTTCCTTTGGCAACTTTCATGTTTTTCAACGGATTCTTTTCTGCAACAGAAGGACAAATCGCGAAACGATAAAGCTTATTATCATTTTTTACATTTTACCATAATTAGTAAAGTGTTCTATGCATTACTTCTAGAAATACCTTTTTATCCTAAATCCTCAAGAGTTAAGCGTCGCTTACGAAGAATAAATCCACAGTAGTACAGAGAGAGATAAGCAGCTGTTTTTTAACTGTTTACAACCAAGCAAAAAGTTGGCGCAGTAAAATAATAGCATTTTTATCTCTGAGAGATTTACAGTGAAAAGAGTAAACAGACTATTTTTGAATTGTATATTAAACATCTCTAAAGTTTGTTTTCTGCTGTTCCAACAACGTTATGCCCAATGCTATATAAAAAAGTGATGATCAGTAAAATAACAGTGGTTTAAGGCCCCAAGATTTTTAGTGACAGAAGTATGAGTAGATATTAAACTTATGGAATTCTAGTGTTTTTAAATCTTTAACTGGACATCTAGTTGTGTACACTTTTTCATTTACGGAAACAAAGAAGCAACCTGATACCCTAGCATTGAAAGAACTGACCTAAAAACTTACCTGTTAAGGAAGAATGCTAAATAACAGTTCTTATGCGTGAATTCCTTGAACACAATCCTTGAATTATAGAGGATTATATATCAATTAATTTGCAAGTCTTTCTGAGGGCAATATTCTCACTATTCCCCCTCTCAAGGGCTGTAGTTTAAAAGATATGCTGGTTAGCTGCCAGGAAATGAAATAAACCTAGGTCAGACTAAGAGGTTCACAAAATTGCATCTCAATCCACCTACATGATACCAAGGCTTTGGACATTTGGTGTGAAACAGTGTACATGAAAAGACTGGAATAAAAGTCTCTCAAGTGTAAAAAAAGAAGTTGTAAAGTAAAAAGAGATTTTGTTTTTAATGATAATTTGTATTTATAGATATCGTAAAAAATATAAAAAGTAAAATAGGCACAAGCCAAAATTCACCTGCTAAATAAAAAGCAACGGATTTAACTGAAGTACAGTTACTTTGGTGAATTAATCAAGAATTTAGCCAATTTCTTTTTTGACACAAATTGCTTTAATACAAGCCCTTTTTACCGTAATTTCATCTGTAAGAAAAAAGTTATTAGGAGGACAAAGAATAAAATGATAAGAAGTACCTCACATGGAACTTTTTTATTCTTGTTGTAAGAAATGAATTAATTTTAAAACATGACATTTTGAGGGAATAATACCTGCCTGAAAACATGACAATATAGATCAAATATAAGCGTTACTGAAGTCAACATCCTCTTTTGAATGTCGATTTTGAAATCCTTCAATAAATATAAAAATGTATTGAGGTATCTGAGAAGAACAATTATGTTAGAGACGATGAATCAAAGAGGAAAAGAAAAACAGCATGATTTTACAGAAATATTCGTGCATATTTCTAGAAACTCAGAAAAGCCTTCAGATATCCCTAGACGTCCTTTTCTATCATCAATTTTAAAGAATCAAAGAAGAGTTTGTCTATACCAGAATTTCAAAAAAGTCTACCTCCTGGGGATCAAGAGATATTTTTTTGGTATCTCATAATGAAACTTTATGGCAAGCAGACCAAAATATGCAAAGGAAAGAAATAGAGTACATAAATTATAGTTTAACTAACTTTACTCTTTTAGTTCTTTCGCAGAGGACAGGGCCCTGGAAGCGACAGAGATGAAGATGTTGAGATGGATGTGTGGCATTTCACTCCTGCAGCGCCGCACCAACGAAGACATTCGAAGGTTTGTTGGCGTCACAAACATATCCAACAAGACAAGAGAAGCAGGCTTGAAATGGTATGGGCACGTGATGAGGAGGAGTCAAGAGAACCCGATAAAACAAGCGTGGTAGGCGACAGTCCAAGGGAAAAGGAGCAGAGGCAGGCAGAGGCTGAGATGGAGATATATTATAAGGGAGGACATGAGGCAAGTTGGAGCAGATTCGGAGGACTACAAGGAGTGCAGAAAGTGGCGCAGACTGTGTCGAGCAGCCGACCCGTCTTNTTCACTCCTGCAGCGCCGCACCAACGAAGACATTCGAAGGTTTGTTGGCGTCACAAACATATCCAACAAGACAAGAGAAGCAGGCTTGAAATGGTATGGGCACGTGATGAGGAGGAGTCAAGAGAACCCGATAAAACAAGCGTGGTAGGCGACAGTCCAAGGGAAAAGGAGCAGAGGCAGGCAGAGGCTGAGATGGAGATATATTATAAGGGAGGACATGAGGCAAGTTGGAGCAGATTCGGAGGACTACAAGGAGTGCAGAAAGTGGCGCAGACTGTGTCGAGCAGCCGACCCGTCTTAGTGATGGAACAAGACCGCAAGAAGAAGAAGAAGACTCTTTTAGTTCTTTCATGTAAAATTAGCAGTTCTTTTGTAGTAAATGCACTTTTTGTTGATTTGCTTTAAAGACCATATTTGACATTTCCTTATCTTGTGTTATGCTCATTGAAACAAAGTGGAAGTTCATCCATCGGTGAGGTAATTTTTAATAAACGTAGAAATTTATATAAAAAGCACGATGATTAGTATATTAGTAACAAAGTATAAAGGCATAGCAGCACAAAAGAGGACATGTACGTAAGCATCTAAGCTTATAAAAATATGTATGATGTATGCCAAATGTTAGTCTACTGCGTTCTTGTATAGAACAGAAAATGACTTTAGAAAGAAGTCGCACCCGATTAATTCCAGTTATCTTTTGTACATTTTGCATGACTTCCACGGAGTCTTGAAATAAACCTAGGTCAGACTAAGAGGTTCACAAAATTGCATCTCAATCCACCTACATGATACCAAGGCTTAGATAGACAGGTGATGATTTCAGCAAATACGTTTATTTTTAGTTTTCATCTAAATTTAAGAAATCTTATTGCCCACCTCTTGCTGTTACATATGGTCACACGCTGTTTCTCTTCGCCACTGTATCAGATACCAAACACAAGAGTTTAGCATATTCACAAAAACAAGAGTTTAGATGATATACTTATCATCTATCTATCTATCTATCTATCTATCTATCTATCTATCCATCTATCTGTCTATCTGTCTATCTGTCTATCTGTCTATCTGTCTATCTGTCTATCTGTCTATCTGTCTATCTATCTATCTATCCATCTATCCATCTATCTATCTATAAATCTATAAATCTACCTATCTATCTATCTATCTATCTATTTATCTATCTATCTATCTATCTATTATCCATCCATCTATCTGTCTATCCATCTTTCTATCTATCTATCTATCTATCTATCTACCTACCTATCTATCTGTCTGCCTATCTGTCTGTCTATCCTACTATCTATCCATCTGTCTATCTATCTATCTATCTATCTATCTATCTCTATCTATCTATTCATCTATCTATCTACCACTATCTACGTAAGAATATTGCAAATAAGACTAGAAGTAGAAGGTGGTTTCCAAAAAGCAGAATTTAAAACATTTAATACTTTTGGCTGACCGCAACCTGTTAAAGAATTGTCGAATAGTTTTAATTTTTAATGATTCTGTTACATGTGTTTACTTGACGATGTTTACGTTACATTTTTTCAATAGTACTTTCAACTAAATACTGCGTAAAATCTTTTCAAACCGTTGAATTAGCACTAATTTAGCAGTACAGTTCAGGACAAAGATTGGTCTTGTCGTAAAAGTCTCTTTTAATTAATTTTTCCTTTTTAAAATGTTACTTATTCTTATTTTTTAAATTCTTGTATCTAAATTTATTATTCTTTTTGACCAAACTCTGTTACAATGAACATACGTAAAAGGTAAAGTTAACACTTAGACCTCCTAAAGGCGACAGTTGTTCTTAAGGTTGGAAATGTTGTTTTCCAATGAAATGGAGGAAACAAAACATAATGAAGAAAATAAGAAATTCAAGTGAAGTATTTATATCTCACTAAGAACCATCTTTTATGAAAATCCTTAGTATTTGCTCTACTTACTGAAGAATCTGAACTCAAGCAGATTTCTTTGCAATTAAAAGTTCATACCATTGACTATTTTCAACAAAATTAAAATATTGAGAGAGAAAGCCGCCAAAATATTACAACTTCTCTTTTAAGCATCAAAAGAACACGAATGGTTAAAATACTGTGAATATTGAAAGTGAGGACTTTGAATTTATGAAAAAAGGTACATAAATTTTATTTTCTATTTAAAGTAATTAAAATCTTTAGAATTCTGTGTTGGTATGAAGAGTAAAATTTAATTTAGTACTTGTGATTAAATAAAGAACTGATGAATAATGTGAAAATAATTGCTTTTTAGACTTCTTCTCACAAAATGGAATTTTTTTGTGAAATAAGTTTTCTAGTTATTCTTCTTTTATCCTTTCATACCAACTGTTAAGTTGCTCAGCTAAAATAACAGGAGGGGATTTTTTAAACTTGTACACAATGAAAACATACTATTTAAAAATCGCTATTGACTCTTTGCATGTAGAAGTCTTTTCTTCCGAGCTATATTTTACGTATTCTTTTTAATGTTTCTCCTTTTCTTCAAACCTCACTTTATTCTACGTAACAATCACTTCATTTATTCCTTTCCTTTCTGGAAGGCTTTTTGTCTAACAATTTTTTCATCTCCTCTTTTGCAATTGTTTTACTCTGTACACCTTCATAACGCCAGTCTTTTTTCCTTCACACATATCTTTGCTTTCACTTTCCTGTTTTACCACCAAAGTAGGTCAGTTACGATATGAGAAGAGACGGTTAATTCTAGTAAACCGATTGTTAAAAGGAATATCAGTAGGAAAATGAAGAAGAGAAAGTAAAATCTTAGAGGGTTATCACGAGGCAAGATATTAAGCACACTAGAATAGGAAAACAACAGCATTAATATCGAGGAGGGTTAAGAGAGCTCTATTTCTTCTCTTCTCGTCTGAAAGAACAAGAAGCAATCCTAATACGTAATAGAAATGGAATATTTATAGCCCTGTGTAAAAATATTTTATATACTTGAAACTGGAGTGTGAAATAATAATTGAGGTATCTGCAAATGTAAATAAATTAACATGAATTAACAATAAGTAATAAATAATAATTAATAATTAATAATAATTATTATTATCATTATAATCATAATTATAATAATAATAATTATTATTATAATCATAATTACAAGAATAATAATTAATTAATAATAAATTTACATAAATTGACATTTTATTCGCTGTTAAGTATGAAATGGCAACTAATTACAACGACAAGGCTCGTTAAGATAGTGCAAATAAGTACGTTCTCAACCTTTTCATGATTCTTTTTTTTTTCTATATACGTTAGGAAAGGCTACCAGCAACCACTCATCTTTATCAAGAGTTACAAGAGGTAAAGGAAGAAGGTAATTAAAGACCCAAACAAAAATGATGATTAACAGAAGCCTTAAAAGATAGAAAATGGAACACATTTAGAAATCAAGATTTCGGAGAGAGATTTCCAAAGTTAGAAGCTAGCAGATCAGGAAGATTTATCGCAAATTTCTTCCGAGACAATATTCAGGTGAACACTTTTAGTAAAACATATAGACTTTTCTGTATGATGTTTTAACAATATTACAACTAATGTAGTAATATAACCGTAATATTTAATATATTATAACTTATTTGTTAGTAGTACAAGTTAAATAATTTCTCTTCATCCACATCAAAAACTTTTCTACTTCTTGTTATAACCTTTATCCAATTTCCTTTAAGCATGCCTTTCATTGAAAGTCCAAGATCTTTGAACTAAAGCATGTACTCTGTGACCTCCAATCTCTCTTTCTCTCAATTCTTCTGAAAAACACATATCATGCCAACCATTTTCTTTGCATTTTTAATGAGCTTTGTTGATCAAAAATTTGGAATCCTTACCACCCTTTTCCGAATGTGTTTGATCTTCCAACAGAGTCTCAGGTCAATCTATGGTCATTCATTTTCTGTGTTTCCTTTGAATGGAAGTCCAATAGGATTCCTGCAGAACTGTTAACACTGACACCTTCATCACATATGATAACTCAGGTTTGGTTAGTTTTGGATATAATATCAATTGATTCAATAAATTATGAGGGTAAAATTTAGAATAATTAATACTGAATTTAGATATTTGTAATAATAATTGCCTATTATGATCATATCAATGGTATTGAAATAAATATATTTTGTAACCCATTTGCCAAGTCAGTAAGATTTATAGTCACAATGACGCCGAGGGAAGATCAAGACTCCCTTTAGACAATAATAGCGTCACTTGACAAGGTCGTAATCACAGGAGTTTACATAGCTATGGGATATTTAGTGTAGAAATAAGTAAAATATTTTTCTGAAAAGGATGTTTTTATTTGATTTGAAAAATCTGTTACCAGTTACAGTTACAATTTAAAGTACATTTTAGAGAATAGTATCTTAAGTCAGTTGGCAAAGGAGAGAAAAACGGTTTTTTGTGGGTTATGCAGTATAAATGTGTCTGGTAGTTCATGAGTCCAGAATGATGTTAGTCACTGTACCTTTTCGTTTGAAAAATCCGTTGTCTTTTTCCTGTTTGTCTTGCGGTCCGTTGCCGTTTGGATCTTGTGGAAGTGACTCTAGTGGTCCTACAAGCACTGCATGAGAGTTCGTGCATCGGTCAAATTTTAGAACTACGGAAAAAAATCGGAACAGTGTTGTTGCGATATTAACCCCATGCCCTTTTCAATTACGTTGATAATTGTTGTAAAACATAGTTACATTTTCTGCAAAATATGTTTATCTTGGCAGGAACAGTGCTAAATGGTGGTAAGATATTGCTTCTGATTGGCTTTCAAAGTGGGACGGTTGTTGGACTGCTAAAACTTTTGGGTAAGTCTGTTATTGGAGTTAAATGTCTTGTTGGGAGTAATACAAAACTGCAACAAAGGGTACTTATATAACATGCTGCTATGACTGCGAAATGACACCCGCATTCGAATATAATAATACTTTTGAATGCTTTGTAGATTATTGTTTTTGGGAGGATCAGGTATAGGAAATTATCTTCGGTTGGAAATTAAAAATATGGTGTCAATGGCTTCTAATATAAAAATACTATTTTTGGACACAAAATAACAGATAAATATTAAGTTACAACACTACATTACAATAACTTTCGCAATTAATTTTTTATTAAATAGCATAAACCATTAAAATAAAGTCTAAAGTTATATTTATTATGTAACTCCTACATTTTGTAACATTCGATATCAGATAAAAAGATTCTTTTTTTTTTGTCTTCATTCTATGGTATAACATTGCAGAAAACCTATCTATTAATTTAGAGGATACATTTGGCAATTTGGTTCCCTAAAACAAATTTGCAAGTGTTATCATAATTAAATGTAGACATAGACCGAATATGATTCTTTTAAAGCTATTCAGGTAAGTAGCTGCTTCTAAGAAGATCATTTTGGACAGTATCTCATCTTGTAAATGTGAAAACGAGTATTGTTAATGAAGATTCTACGCTGGGTCATAGAGGTCAGATTGCTAGATTAAAAAGCAGTATTGCGATCAGAATGCAAAGAACAGAACACAGAAAAAAGAAATTACGTAATCCTTGATCTGAAAAAACTGCTAGATAATGAGAAAGATGAAGAGGAACCTGATTATTACTTTTTATCATAATGATGATGATGATGATGATGATGATGATGATGGCGAGCAAAGAAAAAGAAATTGCACTTTTTCTGTTGTGCGACTGTACTGTGATAACTGACACGGCTAATTTGGACCTTGATAAAACTTTCTTGAGGGCAAGTATGTTTTGAAAACCTAAATTTAATTCTATTTTGGATATTTCAAAGGATTTTTTAGATGTATAAAAAATTTATGTATGATATAGCCAATTTTTCAAAGGGTAATTATTTATGAAGAAAAAGCCATTGAAAGTAGAAATTGCACTGAACTAAATTGAACAAGTACCTATGACTTTCAAGACCTACGCTTTTCACTGTTAGTAATTCCGAATAATTCTCTTTGTTTAAATCGGCTAAAAAATAATATCCGAGTTTTATTCGATAATCTGCTTTTGAAGAAGTTTTACAATTATCCAGCAGCTGGTGAAGTAAGGTTTTTTTTGAAAATTTAGGATGTAATTTTTTCAAATTTCTCTCTTCATCGTCATCACTATTTTTTGTTGTTGAAAATTTAGGATGTAATTTTTTCAAATTTCTCTGTTAGTCATCATCATTTTCATCACCATATTTCTTTATTAGGTATATCGTAGTGATAAAAAGTCTCTGCTTATATAGTTCATTAAGTACGTGCATTAACTTGAGTAAATATTATTTTGCATTTTCTGCATTTGGCATATTTTTTAAAACTCAATTCACCCTTAATGCTACAGTAAAATAATGCAGAATTCAAATGTGATTCAGACATCTTTTCTACTTTCAAAAAAGGGGAAAAAATACCTCAAGCACGTCAAAAATGACAGGAGATATCCAACACGACTCTTTTTCATTCTTAACCCCCACCTACTTGTGATTGATTTTTGCACTCCTGGTAAAGTAAAGTAGGCATTTGGTTACCAAATGTCTGCTATGCTTTATAGTTGGGTTGTAGGTAACACCTGTATTGGCTTGTACAAGGACAAGAATTTCAAAACAGGACTGTGACAAAGGCATATTTTGTTCCTGGGCTTATGCATACTAATTTGATTGCTAGATATTTATACATAATTTTTAATTTGTTATATTTTTCAACTATTACTGCAATTAAACATATTGTGGTAATGTTTTTATAGAAAGATCTAGGATGGCTAATAAATATCACAGATATGTGCAGATAAGTATTTCAAAACAGGACTGTGACAAAGGCATATTTTGTTCCTGGGCTTATGCATACTAATTTGATTGCTAGATATTTATACATAATTTTTAATTTGTTATATTTTTCAACTATTACTGCAATTAAACATATTGTGGTAATGCTTTTATAGAAAGATCTAGGATGGCTAATAAATATCACAGATATGTGCAGGTAAGTATTTCAAAACAGGACTGTGACAAAGGCATATTTTGTTCCTGGGCTTATGCATACTAATTTGATTGCTAGATATTTATACATAATTTTTAATTTTTTTATATTTTTCAACTATTACTGCAATTAAACATATTATGGTAATGCTTTTATAGAAAGATCTAGGATGGCTAAAATTATCATAAATCTGAATATGTTGATCTAGAAGAGGTTACTTTGATTACTTAGAGGTTACTTCCCACACTGTTTTACTTACTTTTATTTCAAGTCAGTTGAAAAACAGATCAATCGTTAATACTTTTAAGATAAGTTGTACACGGCACAATAGGAATAAATTTTAAATAGATTTAAGCAATTAACAATTTACTATGCAGCAGCTATCCAATCCTGCGATAGTTAAATGGGATACTAACTACTCTTCAAACTTAAAAAATACAAGAACTGAACAGCAGTGGTCTTGTGGGTAGAACATTACAGATGCTGTTGGATAGCGGTATGAACCTAGGCCCACAAAAAAGAGGCCGTCAAGACCAGACAAACGTTTCGTACGTATTGAAACGGGCACTCAATCATGAATTTAACAAAGTTATATAGTGCATGAGTAATGCCGAGTATGATTGAATGGCTGGAAATCTATTGGGTTTAAATTTTTTTTGGTCTCTTTTAGAAGTTGTTTTTATTTCCGAAATTAAAAATTTAATAAATATGTATTGGTATAATGTTGTAAAAGCCCTTTAGAGTAGTGTCTTTTTACTGTATACCTTAATCTAATTGTGATTAGAAAAAATTGCTGGAAGACATCGTTGTTACAGGTAACCAAAGATAACAGCCCCGACAGAGGCAAGAGAATAGTAACTAATATAAAACCTTAGGCAGTTTGAATGAAAAGGTGCCAACTAGCATTGTTAAGCATCGAAAAGAATCAAAATCTAAACTAAAGAATAATCGCTCACTTTCTACTTGAAGAAGAAGAAAGCTTCTACGTTGTTTTAAACTTCAGGTCCTCAGAAAAGTTATAATATTAGCTTGTGATTACCATCTATAATATTTATCTAATAGTCGTACATCATTGCTTACAACAATTCATTATTCGTACCAAGTAGCGACACAATTTCATTTAACTTTAATTTTAGAGAAAACAGCTCTCAAGCAAAAATAAAAGAAGGGAGTGATGACTCTGACAAAATCAAATTGCTCTTTCAAACTAGACTTCCTACAAGAAAGAAGATCTAACTCTGGTTAAAATCTTTAATAAGGAAAAAAATTAACATACCGTAACGCTTAAATTTTTTGTTTTAATTCGGTAATACTTTCTAGGGCTGAAACTGCAAGGACATAAAAACTACTGTATTGCATTTTGCTTAGATTTGACTATTGAATCCTTACGCTCTTTGAAAAATCAGACTTTATAAGTTTCATGTTTCACAAATATTATTTTATAAAATCAGAATTAAAATTAGAGATTTTAAATCTTAAGAAAACAATGTTATCTTGAGATTTTTCAAAAATTGATATAAATGAATGGAACATAATGTAGGTTTTTCAACAGTTAATGACAACGTAAAACTAGCCGTATTCCAATTTTTCATATACAGCTATTTCCAGTGATAATTTACTTCAACTGTAAGAGTTGCAGCAGTTTGTTGGATTAACTAGCAGCAGAAGGAAATACATTGTTTGTGATACACAGTAGTTTCGCTCTCCTGCTGTTTCTAACTTTGTGATTTTTCTTTTCTTTAAAAATTGGTGTAAACATGAAATTCAGGACTACTTCTTTGGTTAATCCCAACGCACCTTGTTTAATTTTTCGTTCGGTATTTTAGCTTCTGACCTAACTCTCCCTTCTGGATCACCATGTCAAATGAAAAAAACTAATATTTTCACATTGCTTTTACTCTTAGCAAGATGGAAAACCACTGGGATGTAAAGAATTATTTATCTATTTGATTTTTTTTCTTTGTAATTTTTATTTACTGGCAAAGCAAACGTCAGAAATAAATGGTAACATCCTTGTATACAATGCATAAATTAGAATGAGCCATCTAGAATTAAGCCATTTAATATATGCAGCAGGTTATTTATCATCTGTATCTTGCATATATTCTTATGATAAACACTCTCCTTGTAAACCGGATCCAACTTGATCAAATGTGGTGGATCCAGGTCAATTTTTTATGATTACTTTCAATCTGTGGTCTTAATTGAATAGAAGAGTATAAATATTGGGAAGAAAAAGAAAGATCGAGGGCACCGAGCTACATTTGTGGAGGACTATCCAAAATAACTGGAAAACAAATGAAATTGTTTTTTTTCTCCATTGTAAAGTCACGATTACTGATTACAAATAGGTTTAGGCGAAATGGAAACTTATCTCTTCCAATTACTAAAAGCTGATTAACTTCAAACTTCTCACAACACAATGATTTATAGTAAATATTATATTTTGGTCAAGACAGAATTAATAGTTTGGTGAACGGCTTAGCACTAGGTGCTTGGTTGAACAACATTTAAATCCCCCTGTTTTCTACGGTTTATATTATTTTAAACAAATGCCCAAAACATGGTAAGAAGTCACTTTTTTCTATGGTTAAGAATCATCTCGGGGATAAAGTAGGGATGTGTATGTGGAATTGTGAAGAAAAGATCAAAAAAGAAGGTTAAGCCAAAAGATCAAGACTCGACCTTAGACTTACAAACATACAAGTCATGCAATGGATGAAAGCACTCACGAAGCAATGATAACCACAACCAAGGCGTCTGGGGTAAAATCTACATATATAACAAGGTTTATTACAACGGGGGACAACAACTGCATAAGGGCGAAGACTTAGTGTAAGGAAGTAATATTTGAAGAGACTTTTAGATAGAAATAATGAATTTACTTCAAACTTAAAAGACTTATGGTCTTTTAAGGGAAAACCAATTAAATGAGAGGGAGGTCAAAAGTCGGACAGTTCGTGGAAGGAAGCTGAGATCCTAGAAAGATCTCGTGAATCTTGGTAGCATTTCAATATTTAGGTGAAGACCTATTTGAGTACCAAATCAGACAAGGTGTCATAAAGTGATCTTGAGCCAAAAATGTAAGTTTCATAAAGCACTCTCCGTCAGAATAACAATAGAAAGGTTTAGGCCGGTGACGTAAAGTCAATGTAACAGGGTTTTAATGAAAATACGATCTTTTGATTTGCAGATAAATTTTACGAACACGCGGCTAATGTGCCTAGAACTACAGTGATACTGAATGTTAAAAACGACCATAATTATTTTTATGGTAGTCAAGAGATCATTAAATCTCCTACAGTTCACAAAGAATCGTACTTGCTGTGATAAATTTGTTTTGAAACTGAAATGTTTTGTGGAGGTAATCAAAACAAAAAACTCAAAACTTTTGAAACAATAATGAAAAAGAGGACTCCATTGATGTAGCATATTTATCATGTCGAGAGCCGTAAGCTTTTTCTGAGCTACGTTTNTAATGAAAATACGATCTTTTGATTTGCTAATGTGCCTAGAACTACAGTGATACTGAATGTTAAAAACGACCATAATTATTTTTGTGGTAGTCAAGAGATCATTAAATCTCCTACAGTTCACAAAGAATCGTACTTGCTGTGATAAATTTGTTTTGAAACTGAAATGTTTTGTGGAGGTAATCAAAACAAAAAACTCAAAACTTTTGAAACAATAATGAAAAAGAGGACTCCATTGATGTAGCATATTTATCATGTCGTGAGCCGTAAGCTTTTTCTGAGCTACGTTTCGAGAGATATTTCTTCCATCGTCAGGCTACTGAAATAATCAGGCATAGCTATTTTGTATTTTGGTAGTGCAGGCATGCTTGGTGACAGGGATTGGGTTGTTTTAAAAAGGACTCATCTTGTGTTTGTTGTGTTTCTTTTCTGTAATGCAGGAAGCCATATTTCTGGAAGAGTCTAAGATATTCTATTGATGTGATTGCTGTCCTGTAGGGAATTGATGGCTTCTTATATTTTTCTTGTTGTAGTATTTATTTCCTTGTACAGAATCTTTTTATTTTGCTAATCAAAAGAGTGATCTTTTGTTCAGCAGTGCTCCACAATTTCATGGCTTCTGGTGTTACCATTTTAAATAGATCTTTTATGTTCTTTTCCTCTCTGACCCAAGGAACCCTTTGACTCTCCAATGTAGAGGGTAAGGGAGTTCTTACGATGTAGCTTGTAAACTATATTGTTCCTCTCTTTAAGTGAAGCTGAATCCTTTGACTTTGACAGTATCGTCCTAATGATGGATGTGTGAACCATTAACACTTAATATTATGCTGTCGGAGGGTTAGTCTTAGTTATTCACTGATGTCCTTGACATCAATGAACCGTTATCCACAGTTATCTACACTGGAATCATTGTTTTGTGACGAAGGCTGCGAAATCAGTAATGTTGTTGCAGTGATGTGGCTTCTTCCTTGTGTCTGGACATAAGGGGTCTGCTATGTGGAGAGAGAAAGAGTGAATAACGTTTCCCTGACGATGGGAGAAACTACCTCTCGAAACGTAGCGGAGAAAAGCTTACGGCTTATGACATGATAAATATCCTATATCTATGGCTTTCTCTGAGTTCATAAAATCTAGAATTTTTAAGTGGATGATGTTGCTTGCAACGAGCTGAGATCGAACTAGCGCATTTGATTGTTATGACTACCTGCTCAATCAAGTAAACCATTGGCACCACGCTCTTAAACATATCATTTTGTAGAGTCTAAACACCTACTCTATTAAGATTTCCTATTCTTAACCTTCCATCATTGAATATCTCAACCAAATCCATTCAAAACTGGACGAGCCTCCCAAAGTACGATAATTGCGACCCAAGTCTAGGCTATCTGTTCAAACAAATAAGGAGGGGGCATAAAACCTGTGAAAACATTGTTATAGGCTTCGGCTCACTCTTTTTGTTCTTATTTCTTTCCAATATATGTTCCATTTATTTTTCTCTAATACTGAAGACAACCAGGTTAAAGACATTGGCTTTAATGGTGCTGATCTTCTGGCTGCAATGAAAGGTCGAGTTGTGTGGCAAACTAATTTTGTCAATGTTTCACCACGGATATGGATGACAGAAGAAGAAGAAGAAGAAGAAGAAGAAGACAACCCTTAGCAAGACATATTTGATGTATACGTACACAAGTACATCCCTTTTTTCATTTCCTTTGCATATTGTAAATTATAGAGTCCGGCAACTGTAAGTTTAATAGTTGTCAACCCTTATCAGATTACTTTTCCTTATCTTTGAGTAACTTAATTTTGATGCTTGTTCATTAATTTTAATAATACTAATAATATTAGTAAACTATTAGATACGAAACAGTTATGTACAGGAACAGGATCTAAAATTATTTTCCAAAACTTTTTTTACCCTTCAAACACAAACTGCCTGTAGCATATTAGTATGTTTTTTTTTAATGAGTGGATGTTTCTGTACCATGATAGTGAGAACGAGTATTGGTTGCAATAATAAGCTAAGAGAGTATACACGAGGCTTCTGTCGTACTGACAGGTGGAGCCGGTGAGAGGAGGTTAAATTGGCGGTTTCCACGGTAACAACGCCGCCACTTAGGTTGTGTAGGGATAGACTGCAGGCTTTGGGACCATTTATTGTGTAATTGATAACATATTTTAAATCCAGGATATCAATTATCAATAAGGGATACAAAATTTTTCGAAAACCAAACCCTGAAAACAAGCAATCGCCCTTCAGTTTCATTTTTTGTTGTGTGGTTATGTTTAAACAAAGTGACCTCAGCATTCGACAGGATCTAATTTATGGAGAGCTCTAAACAGGTACCAGAAAACTAATCCTTAAGGAGATTAGCACTTAACTTAGAGAGAGAAAGCTATATTTTTTAATGCACTAATAAGATCACTCAAATGTTTTACCTTTCTATTTCTTTCATGTAACATTTGTTAAACCCTTTCAATTTCTTTCTCAGAAAAATAATTAACGACGAATTTGTTTAGGATTTTTTTCCATACTTTTTGGTGGGTGTTTTGTTTTTCTTCCTTTTCTTTCTTTAAACTTGGATTATATTTAATCAACTATCTCCTCTTCTTATTGGCTACTTTATCAGGCCTTTTGAAAAATTAGGAAATACTGGTCTAAATGGGTTATTCTAATTTTTATGATCCAATTAAAGCTAAGGTGTACAACAAGGACAATCGGATTATGTTAATACGTGGACACAATAAACGATTGGATGCTGCAACTAGTAAACTTGAGTGAAGATTCATAGGAGCTCCACTTTGTTTTGAAGGAACGTGAAAGATTTTCTCGTGAGCTAAATATTGATGATGAAATAGACAATCTCTTAAAATCGACAGAGAGTGATAGTAAGGATAAGAAATTAGCAAAAAAGGCTGGTTTGAAACAGCTTGGATCTAAGTGACAAGAGGAACCTCTCCACAGATAGTTTACAACTCCAGCCAATAACGCCGATGTGGATAGAATCCCAGCCCATCAGTGGCTTTCGAGCTCTGGACTGAAAGGGAAGACTGAAGGTTTTATTCTTATTGCTCAAGAATAAAGCTTATTCATCCGAAATTACCAGACAAATGTTTTGCATAATAGTACTGACGCAAGGTGCAAATTCTGTGGTGATAATGTAAAAATTATATTCTAAAAGGGTTCAGGAGAGGTCTTGACCTAAGCTGTGGGTGCCTTATAATCGGTGATAATAAAATGGTCAGAGATTGTGGAATACTATTTCCAATGCCTCACTGTTACAATTCAAAGGTTTTATTTCTCCTCACTTTCAGAAAACCTGTAAAGTACCAGACAAACAAAAAAAATAAAATAAAGCAAGATGTGTTTGTCCTGTGGCGACTCCTAAGTTGTTTTGATAACTCCCTCTCCTTCTAAGGTAATACCTCTCTTCCACTGACAAAGCTAAGTTATCAAAATTTCAACTTGTAACCTGAAACGGGGATGACTTTATTGTTGAACAAAAAATAAAGTCTGTTCAAGTTCCAAATCATACAAGAAATTTTAAGTCATTCAATAAGTCAAGTTGGAATAAATACAAATGACAAATAGAAACGTTAATTCTCCCTTCATTTCCCTCTTTCGTTTCTTTCCCCTCAGATTTAGACAAATTACAAAAGCAATCTTGCCAATAAATAGGAGTTGGAAGGGCACGTGTCTTGCATGAATTTAAGGACCTGTGAGGTAAAAACCTCTTAATGTTTAGAAAATGAAAGAGACACAGAAAATAAGAGTACTCTACCTCTACTTTACAAAGCTTGCCCAAAACACCTAAATCTGGCGCCTGAGGTCATTCATTAATGTATGCATTGCCATAATTGACACGACTTAGCAAACCTTCCGTCCACAACAGAAATAAAATGTAATCTAATATTTTTCAACTAAGAGACACGTACCGAATAGAATTAAGCAAATTCAAAATTGGATATAGATAGATCATGAATGGGACCGAAACGTCTTGAAGCTTACCAGTAAAATGAGATAGGAATTGGCTTACGTTACCAAAGTAGTCTGATATTTCCTATGTTTGCACTAAATTTTCAATACCTTGACTCCGAATTTGTTCATTGCAAAGTCCTCCGGATGAAATCAAGGCAGGGGGTCTAATTTTTGTGTTGAAAAACCCTCAAAAAAGGAGACTGAACGTAAACAACTCATGTACCCTTCTAATTCCAAATAAGTGAACTTTTGTTTCCCATATGTTGCGCCTTTTTGACTACTGCACGTTTAACAGAAAATGATTGAGTGTCAAATAAAATTTAAGACTCCAAAAACAGCTTTTCAGCATGTTCTGACCTGCTACTCGCGACACCAAGGTAAAAACACTGACCATAGCCAAAGGATATATATTTAAGCTTCAAAAGGCACTTGCCCTCACATTGTCTAAGGACTTATATTCGCGTTAAAATGCAACGCTCTTCACATTGTGTGGGGTTTGGGGCTGGTTGAGCATTCAGAAGGGGAAAAAAGATCCGAAAAAACTGATATATATTATTCTTTTCCTGTATTCAATTCAACTATAAAACAAGTATAAACTACAATCACACAATAGTATAATATGTGTAATAAATTACTTTACTAAAACCAAAGTTTAGTTTGTTATAATTGTAGTAGATGTAAAATATTGTAAAAATATATGTGTTAGCAAATGTAACTCAACTGTAATCCAAGTATCAAATATAACAGTGTAATTAATTGAATTGTCAACATTAAATTTGAAAGTGAAAAATGCCACTATGCTGTATAAATAAAACAGCTCAGCTTCAACGCGCATGGTAATTAATTATTGGTACAGGTCGCTGTTTTGAATTAAAAGTCATTTCAAAAAATTTATATATATATATATTGTATATTTACAGTTGTAATTAATATATAATAATAAAGGATGGCCTTTTTTGGGTATCTTTTTTATTGATTCATATATCTTAGCATATAAAAATTTGCTAAGGATATGCAAAAGCCCATGAAAAGCTAACGAAATATTTCTTTAAAATATTTGGACTCTGCCAAATTTATAGTATTCTTGAAAAAAAGGATTGATTTCATGGGTGGATCAATTCGTGATACTGTTTCGCATATCTTACACTGTCCTTGCATAAGTATTAATTGTCAAAATGTCAAAAGCGTTTATGCACGCTGAATATACATATGTCCTTTGAAACATTCTCCATCTCTGACTAATAACATTTCTTTGGGCTGAAATGTGACAGTGTTCAGGATGCAGAGGTTTTATTTACTGTTCATCCAGATGCATATATTGTTTTTATTGATTTCCGACACATAGATCCATAAACTGTTTTTAGTTTATTAATGTACACATTACCAACTGTTGTTGTTAATGATTTTAAACGGAGATCCATGTCATGGTTTCTAAAATTATATCAAAATACTTCAAGCGTCGTCTTTAAACCAGAGCACCCACAACCGTTTGGTTAACTACTTACTGAGGTCGCCTCCAGGCGAGCCATTTGTATTTCACGCCATAAATCTCTGTCTTTCATGCAACCAGCCAGTTTGTTCGTACTTTGTTATCCAGCATCTTTCTTCAGAGCATCAACAAGGGTGTCGTGTGGTATCCCTTTCTTCCTTCTACTTTGTGTTGGTTCCCAAAACAAATTTAGATATTTAGGTAGTTCACAGTGACTTTAACAGTGAACTGCTACTCCCATCCTTCTAACTGCCATCTTGGTACTAATCTTAGGACGTTGCCCATACAAAACACTATTGGAAATATGATCTTGTCAGTTCACTTGTAAAACTATTCTCAGTATCTGTGTATAGGTTCCATCCAGTGATTTTAAACTTTATAATCAAACATCCTGAACCATTTAACAGGACGTTTTTAACCGGCGATATGAAGAAAGACAGTTTTAACTTTCGTTGTAACTTTGAGTCAAGGGCGATGGCAACTAACACTGACAACACAAAGTCAGTACATCCACAACAATTCAGTGGTACCATTGGAAATGTATAATTACTCTCTTGCACAAGGCTAATACACTACAACAACCGTAAAATTGACACATCACGAGGCGCTTTTCTTTATTTAGTAAATAATAAAAACGAATGAAAATATGCAAAAGAGTTTTAAAACGCATCAAGGAACGTTATGTTTTCACATGAAATTTAGGAGAAATATAAACCATGTAAAATGATGTTTTCCAGCATTTCTTCCTTTCCAAATAACGAAGAGATTCTTGAGAGGCTGTTTAAAACAAGGCTGGGGATTTTCTAAGTTTGTTGTCCGTATTTTCTCCTGGTTGTCACAACTAGCTGGTCAGAGGATGATAAAACGTTGCTTTTTCTCGTCGAAATATATTGGGAACTTCAATAATTCACGGTTAATCGTAAAGTAGTCAATAATCAGCCAATGGAATAAAGATTTGAATTATTAGCCATAGATGGAATAATATTGAAGTGACAGCTTTGGGTTTTTTTAATTAAAAAAGAAAGGTATGGTTGTATATATATATATATATATATATATATATGTATGTATGTATGTATACTTGTATAAATATAATCGTCTCCTTCCATATTATGTATAAGCAATATTGAAGGAGAAGATTAAAAAATTACAAAGAAAAACAAGTAAAAATTATAGGTTACATCGGACTGGAGTTAAACCAGTGCGTCTTAGGTTTTTTGGGGACGAGGGTTGATTTTCTGCTCTAGCCAGGTACTTTCTTTTCACAGCTCAAGAATCAGATGAGTAAAAGTTTTGGTCGCAAAAATGATCTGGTTTGAAGTGCTGCTCTGATAGCTCAGTTGATATGCCACATATGGATGACAGTCATAGGCTTAAGTGAGAATCCTATATTTTCCACTTTTTATATAAGCATTGTTTAAGGCAAGACATTTATAAGGAATTTACCAATGTAAATTTCTTTTTCTAAATTTCTTATCCTTGGGATAAATTAGTGGGGGGACGTGTATCACACTCTTTTGCAGCTTTCGTTTACAGTATTTTTCATTGATTGAAAATTTTCTATAACGCCAAAATTTTCAAGCTAAGTTTTATTTTCTGAAAGAAATAAAACTCCTTTCTGTTAACATTTAAACAATTAATTTCTTTAAAACTTACTTTCTCTCTTTTTCATCTCGTCTTATCACGCACGAAATTATTTAGATGTCAGTGATAGTTTTAATCAAAACCGGATAAATCCATTAACATTTACAAATTAACTAAGAATAAGTCAAAACCTACAATTTTCATTCCTGAAAAGATCTATTACTATAATTATTTGAATAATTTGTATCTATTTGTAAATGATTAACCAAAATGCTAAAAACCCCGATGTTATAATTAAATTATCAGGTATTAACATACCCGACCATTCTTGGATCTTTCACTGATGCTTTTAAGTACTTTCTATAGAAATGGAGAAGGGAATGCATAAGTGCTAACTTGTACCTTCAGTTGTGTTTTGCTCAGATACCGGATTCTCTCTGTAAGTGACGTTTGATATGAATATTGTCCCAGCATGCCTTGTCACTGACTTTCTGTCCCGTGTATCCATTGAAGAGTTCATCAGATGAACTGTCTTGTTGATAGCATTTAGTGTTTTGTTATCATGAAGTGTCGTTATTGTTTCGTTATGGATAGTTTGATTACTACAAGTCAAATTTGAATGTCTGTCGGAAGTGGTACAGTTGTCGGTGCTGTTAGATTTATCAGGCTTTTTTGATTGTTTTGCAGATGCGAGTGTATCTGCTTGTACCAAACCCAAAGGAATAGCTTGCCTGCGAGCTGTTGAGGTAAAAACAGTACGCGTTAGTGTTTTATTTTTATGTGGGGTTGAAAGGAGTTCAGACATTTTTTTAAAGAGAAGAAGAGGGTAGTAAGGTGTTACTGACTTGAAGTACATTCATAAAATTGTGGAACAGGCTTGTTAAGAACAAGAAGCTAACAATAATATAGGATGACATTAATTCACCAGGAAAATCTCAGCAATAAATGAGTATTCTGCCAATTTTCTAGAAAAATGGCCTTGACTTTACAAATAGCCCAGTTGCTCTAACAAGCAATATATACAATATATATAAGAGGAACAGGGAAAATAGAGAAAAAATACAGTTATATTTACTCCGCAACAGTGAATTACTGGTTTAATTGAATAGCCAGTGCTCTAACATAACCTTTGTCATAACAAAGGCTTAATATTGATCTTGGTTTCTGGTCCAGAAACCTAAGGTGTTAAATTCTCTGAAGTATCCTTTATTAAAAGAATAGTTCATTATCGTTATTAGTGGTGTCAGAGTAGGAATTAAAATTTCATAAAGTCTATTATTCTTGTAAAATTAAAAATTCATTGTCAACAACACGTAAGTAAATATCCATTTATAAATATACGGAAGTATTAAAGTGTTATTTATCTGCTAATGCACCTTTCAGTTTACTAAATTTTTTTTTCTGCACTTTTTCTACAGTTACTAGCTCTAATTTGTCTTTTATTTTGCTGCTAGTTTGCACTCTTGGAAAATATAAATTCCAACACTAAAAATAAAATTCTCGGTAACAGTTAACTAAATGATTGGGATAGTGAAAATATATGAGAATTAAATTATTTTAATCTTAATTGGGCAAAATGAGACTAAATGTAGTCATTAATAGCTGTAAAAAAACCTAAATACGACTTATGAGAACTACATGTAAAACATTTTAAAGCAGCACAATTTTGGGTTTCTCTTTCTGTACCGATCCACCAGCTTTGAGAACCAACCATAATAATTAGGCGGAAACAAGCTAAAAGATAAATGCTTAGTTTAAAAATGTGTAATTTAATTGTCACTCAAATCTCCCTCGATTGTGACACAAATACAGCTAAAATGTAACTCATATGTCACTCAAATGTCGCTCAAATGTCACTCAAATGTCACTCAAATGTCACTCAAATGTCACTCAAATGTCACTCAAATGTCACTCAAATGTCACTCAAATGTCACTCAAATGTCACTCAAATGTCACTCAAATGTCACTCAAATGTCACTCAAATGTCACTCAAATGTCACTCAAATGTCACTCAAATGTCACTCAAATGTAACTCAAATGTCACCCAAATGTAACTCAAATGTCACTCAAATGTAACTCATATGTCACTCAAATGTCGCTCAAATATCACTCAAATATCACTCAAGTGTAAATCAAATACAACTCAATTGAAAGTTAAATGCGATTCATAGGTGCTCAAATAAATAAACGAATACTAAGTTCTTGGTATGCAGGTTTGAAAGCTACTCTGGAGGTATGCAAGACAGAAAATATTGCAATGAACATGGACACCATATCAAAATATTTCAAATTACGAGTAACTCTATTCACTTGGTGGAGGNTGTCACTCAAATGTAACTCAAATGTCACCCAAATGTAACTCAAATGTCACTCAAATGTAACTCATATGTCACTCAAATGTCGCTCAAATATCACTCAAATATCACTCAAGTGTAAATCAAATACAACTCAATTGAAAGTTAAATGCGATTCATAGGTGCTCAAATAAATAAACGAATACTAAGTTCTTGGTATGCAGGTTTGAAAGCTACTCTGGAGGTATGCAAGACAGAAAATATTGCAATGAACATGGACACCATATCAAAATATTTCAAATTACGAGTAACTCTATTCACTTGGTGGAGGAGGACCATTAAGATTAAGTTACTATATATCATTTTATCTTTCTTCATGAAGTTGACCAGTTCTTTTATGTGTTTATTATTTGTTGAAATAGTCATACTAGCGTGCACATTTTTTGTGATAAAGAACTATACAAAGCATAAACCCACAAGTCTATCGACCTGGGAAGTAAAGACAGAAAAACGTAGGTCTAGATGAAAGATGACCTTAACATAAAAAACATTAGAGTCATGTGATAAACATAGCACTTTAAAGCCACAAATTTCTACAATTTAGTCGTTTGAAATAAAATCAATATTTATAGAAATATATATTACAAAGAGGGGCAAAATCTGCCCAAGAATAAAAATGCTAAGATAAAAGAGTCAACCGCGATGCCAGAACTGAGCTGATACTAGGAAGAAAACCACATCACAACACTCTCCAGGATAATATCTATAGAAAAGACCAAAACAAGCCATATTTCGTCGAAGAGACAACGGTTGAAGAGTAACAGCAAGATTTGAATTTGATAAGTCACTTATTTCGTCTCTAAACTCGATCAAGAACATCAAAATGTAATAAGGGAGCACTTCTCTGGATTTGACAACAGATTTGACAACAGCACTCCATTTAAGGACGGTTGGTAGATATGTTAAGTTACGATATAACCCAAAGCATAAGGTGCTATCTGTACGAAACATGACACTTCTTTTTCCATTTTCATACACGCTGAACTATTTTATCAGTGCATTTTTGATGAGTCGTTTAAAAACCTTATTAATGAGTGAAAGAAGATCTACAGTTCGATGCTTGCGAAAAACAGATAGATCACCTGAATTCTTGAAGGCAGAGACAACTGCAGAGATCTTTCAGGCTGATGGGGAAACAACACTTCAAATAGGCAAAGATTGAAAAGTTCAGTCCGCAAGAAAGATGGCTAACAGGCATACTATTTCAAGACAACTACTGGGATCAAATCTGTACCAGGTGGTTTAAATTTATTATCTTGGATTTATGTTGACAACGTTAACAATCTGATCAGTTTTTGAAGGAAATTCGGAGAAAGGAGTACTAATGCATTTAGAGAAGAACTGGCAGAAAACAGTTTTAGCAAAAAGAAAATCTCATATCCTAGAGGATTAAAAAGACTGCTACCATAAAATATTGGAGAAAAACTGATTTTGCAGAATTCAAAACACTTATATAAATCTTCGAGAAATCTCTACTACTACATACTACCACGTCTTGAAGCTACTCTCCTGGAGTCACTAGTCCGGAGATTATTTTCACCCCCTGACCATTTGTGATATTGAGATGTGAAGATGTGGGTCCTGGAGAAGGCAAGCCTTGTCAGGACGCCGGGTTGGATCACTCTTTTTCACTGAACTTTGACGTGATGATCCATCTCAGGTATGAGCAGTGACTACCTAACTGAGCTGGGTGACCTTGAAGTT
>RDPX01000184.1:656248-670038 GCA_003991215.1 Morbakka virulenta | reverse complement strand
CCATATTTCGTCGAAGAGACAACGGTTGAAGAGTAACAGCAAGATTTGAATTTGATAAGTCACTTATTTCGTCTCTAAACTCGATCAAGAACATCAAAATGTAATAAGGGAGCACTTCTCTGGATTTGACAACAGATTTGACAACAGCACTCCATTTAAGGACGGTTGGTAGATATGTTAAGTTACGATATAACCCAAAGCATAAGGTGCTATCTGTACGAAACATGACACTTCTTTTTCCATTTTCATACACGCTGAACTATTTTATCAGTGCATTTTTGATGAGTCGTTTAAAAACCTTATTAATGAGTGAAAGAAGATCTACAGTTCGATGCTTGCGAAAAACAGATAGATCACCTGAATTCTTGAAGGCAGAGACAACTGCAGAGATCTTTCAGGCTGATGGGGAAACAACACTTCAAATAGGCAAAGATTGAAAAGTTCAGTCCGCAAGAAAGATGGCTAACAGGCATACTATTTCAAGACAACTACTGGGATCAAATCTGTACCAGGTGGTTTAAATTTATTATCTTGGATTTATGTTGACAACGTTAACAATCTGATCAGTTTTTGAAGGAAATTCGGAGAAAGGAGTACTAATGCATTTAGAGAAGAACTGGCAGAAAACAGTTTTAGCAAAAAGAAAATCTCATATCCTAGAGGATTAAAAAGACTGCTACCATAAAATATTGGAGAAAAACTGATTTTGCAGAATTCAAAACACTTATATAAATCTTCGAGAAATCTCTACTACTACATACTACCACGTCTTGAAGCTACTCTCCTGGAGTCACTAGTCCGGAGATTATTTTCACCTCCTGACCATTTGTGATATTGAGATGTGAAGATGTGGGTCCTGGAGAAGGCAAGCCTTGTCAGGACGCCGGGTTGGATCACTCTTTTTCACTGAACTTTGACGTGATGATCCATCTCAGGTATGAGCAGTGACTACCTAACTGAGCTGGGTGACCTTGAAGTTGTGTTCAACGAGATTAAAATCCAGAAGAGCTTTCTATGAGTCAGAAATTGAGAGCTACAACATGACAGAGGTATGGAGAGACTGGTGGTTTGAGAACACACCATCGGGAGGAGAAATTATTAAAGACGCCACTGAAAGACTACCAGGCTTCCAGAATAACACTAGAAAACAATGGGTCTCCTCAAACCGACTGCTGACAGGCAGTGGCAGAACATCAGCCAACATGTACAAATGGCGACTAAAAGACACTGCAAACTGTCCCCACTGCAGTGGAATCCAGGAGACTGCAAAGCACATTGTCCTCCAGTGCCCAACAACCAGACTGGAGGGAGGTTTTGACACCGTCCTCAACTGTGATGAGGAATTCGGAACCTGGCTGAAGAGACATAATGTGGAGATGTAGCCATACGCTGCTACTACCATTTGTGATTAATCAGGTACTGGAGACTATTCCTTTAATTGGAATTTTCATAATAAAAATTGAAAATGTATAAAGTTATCCTAGACCCAGACCATCAGCATGCATGCCAACTAACTTTATTAACTGTATTAAACGGAGTGACGGAAGACAGTGTCTGTCACATCTTGTCCTCATACAAGAGGGATGGTGATAAGGTTGCACTACCACGGGTGTTTTATCAAAACACCTTCTCTAGGTGCAGTGTCAACCGAGGCTGAACACTCTCTACCTCCAATGAGACATATTCAACCCTGCCAAACGCCAAGATGGTATTTAAGTTCTTGGGGTCAAATTAATCGTTACGTTGTGAGTAGTTGTGAGTTTTGACTTTAGCAGGAGCTTTTCCGGTAGCTCGAGTGAACACACCATTTTCTTCTAGTTTGTAATTTTGTTTTTATTAGGTAATCTTACTTCGTGAAAATGATACTTTGTAAATTCTAGTGAAGTTTTGTCAAAGGGTAAGCAAAAGGAGCATGGAGTGTAATCACAAAGACTCAAAATTGCAAATTTAAAGAATTGCCCCGTAGATGATCAATTTACGGGTTTGATAGAATTTAAAGGTTACATCATCAGCTGAGGGGTATATAAAGTAAATACATCACATAGGATAGTAGATAGGCTGGGAACAACAAATATATTATAAATCATAAATATAAAAAATATGGCAGGTATAGTAGATTTTTTACCACAGTAGATATATTTGATATGGTAGATGCAGAAGATAGAGGAAACATAGTGGATACGACAAAAAAATCAAACAGGAGAAAAGGTAAATAAACTTTATGCAATAGTGGAAGACGATAGCGTGAATAGAGCAGATGTAGTAACCAGAGTAGATACAGCGCATGTAAAGAAGATATAGCGATGCAGAAGATACAACAGATAGGGTAGATAGACAGCAAAGTTATTGTTGAGATATACCAGAGAGAGAGAGGGAGACACACACACAGACAGAGGGGGAGAGAGAGAGACAGACAGACAGAGACAGAGAGGGTAAATAAAAAAGATATCTAGAAGAAGGTACGATAATACAGGAGATATAATACGTATAGGAGATGTAGTTAATATTCCAGATTTAATAGGTATATCAGTTATGATACAAATTGCAATACAGAATACAAAGAACATTACAAAAACAGTAGCTGTAATTAATGTCATAGATGTGATAAACACAGTAGAAGTACGTAATACGGGAGACATAACAGAATGTATATGCAAAAGGCAGTTGATACCATAATAGTGAACCAATTACCTGTATTTTCCCCGCCATTGTACAAACGTAATTTCTTTAATGCGTACTCTAGAAAACCAGAGGACCACAGTGGCTTTTCCTTTGCTTTTTCATTACTTATTGAACCTGAAAGTTAATGATGTTAATAATATTAACACAGAAAATTGGTACTTAGTATTTGAGGAACAAATATCCAGTAAGGAAGAGTAAATATTAACATAAAACATGAAATAATGTAAAACAAAATTATACCAAGTAAAAAGACTTCTTCAAAGTTATGTTGGTAAAAAAGACATTTTGTTAAAAGTTAGTAAAAACCTAAATATGGAACAGAGAGAAGTATGAACGGAGAAAGGAAGATTCCATTGACAGTCAAACCAAACCAATATCAGCCTTAAGCCAAATACTAGAACAAGTGAATTTTTTCGGATAACTTAGTACTGCGGCAGGTGCACTCCTATATAAAAAGTGGTATTCATCCTAATTCAGAGTATTTAATAAAAGCACCCATGCACTGACATTGTATTTCAAAATTTACTCTTTATCACTGACTTTTTTTACATTTTAATAATAGGCTTTTTTAAATCCAAGTGTCTTTACAAGTTATATGCTGTTACTTAGATAGGTTTCTTTGAACATTTTTCTTTTAAGGACTCTTTTTTTCTAAATTCTCTGACTATGGCCAGAAAGCCCACCTCTTTTTTAAAAATCTCAAGTTCTAGGATTAGCACAAATATATGCACCTTTATCAGTAAATTTAGGAACAAGGATAAGAACCACTTTTTATAAAGGGGTGCACCAGTCGGGCATCAGAGTTGATGCACACTCTCTTATCAAGATTAAGATTCATTTCAGTCTTAATCAAACTAAAACCAATTTTGGAAAACAAAGGTTGGACAACAAAAGCAGCATTTGAAATGAAGTGCTATAGAAATATTTTCAACTTATTTACAAATTACACAGAACGAATGCGAGCTCAAAGAACAAAATCACTAAAAAGAGCAAAAGTTTTAAATTCATTAAAAAAAAATTCGATGGCTTGGTCACTTCACCAGACATGACAATGAGTTAAAAGTCAGGAAAGAGGATCAGGGAATGATAATATATCATTTGACTCTCTTTAAAGGCATCAAAGAAATACTCGAAAGCCTATATACTCGAAAGCCTATAAAAAAACAACAAATCAATAAAAGGTAATATAGAACTGTCAGTTTCGTTCAATTCTCATTTAAAATTTTTTTAAAAAAATTTGCACTGACGACATATTTTTAACCTTATCTTTAACTGCGATTGCGCAGTAGGTATAGCTACAAAACATGAACTTACATTTGTCTGTAGAAAATGCACCTACTTTTCTTCAATATAAATGACCCTATGTATATCTGTTTGTTTTTACTTTCAATTTCCGTTTTTCGAGTAAGTAGATTTTTAGGGGCGTGAGGGGAGGGATATTATTGGAGAGCGAGGGCTAATAAGTTTTATTTGTTGCACAAAAAGTGTCAATTGGTGAACGATATTAAAATAAAAGACCTTAAGTGAAGCAAATAGTATAAGAAAATAAGAAAAATTTTTATATCAGTAAGTGTAGAAGGAACAGGCTTACCTATAAAATCACTTTTTGATCCACTTGGAAGAAGAATTATCAAGGTTGTGGCTAAGGTGACTGCGAGCCATAGTGAAAATCGATCCAGCATCCTAATAAGAATAACAAATGTTAGCAAATGTTGACTTTAATGTTGATTGTGAACAAAAATTGATGGACAGCCAAAAGGTAATGACGCGGGTTATCTCATTTCATGATGGTGAAAACGTTATCAGAAACTAGTTATCTTACCTTATTTAGCTTCTTTATGCCTTGTGGCTTATTAGCTCTTGACAGAGTGTTTTTACTTCTCTTTGTATTAGGGTGCAGTATACGGGGAGATTTTTCGCTACCCCAGGGAACAATGACCCCGAACTTTTTCAAACAATTCCCCAGGGAATCCCCTGGGAATTTTATTATATATAAACAAGTACTACAAGTTCTTACTACATAAAATGAAGAAATGTATTTTTTTTTAAATGCAATGATCTCGAGAGATTTTGACTTTATATCTTAAGTCTGATGCATGAAAATGAGAGCATCTAGAGTGTCATCATTTAGCTGATTTCTGATCTTAGTTGCAAAAAGTCCCACAGCTGAAAATGCTCTTTCAGGTTCAACGCTGGTATGCTTAATTGTTTTCAATGCCCTAAAGAGTTTGTCTGACTTTTCATGTCTCTTCTTACTAGTTTCATATACGTTTGTTTCCTTCTTGATGATTAGAGTGCCTATATCTTTAATGACAGCAGGACCTGAGTGCTCATCCTCTTCCATAAATGATGCAAATTCTTCAGCAAGTGTCATGTTACCACAAGATGTAGCTACTTCAACCTCGAGTTCTGCTTGATCCATTTCATTTGTGCAGGTGGATACAGATGTTTCAAGAGAGATGTGGCAAGTGATGTGATTTTGGTATTTTTGATCTTGTCCTTGATCAGGAAAGTCTAATGAATTCAAATACTTCATAAAGTGAACAAGGTCTGTATTCCTACGCTCTTTTATTCTAACCTTGAACCTCTCCAAAATTTCCTTTCCAATATCTGATGATTGCTCTTTTAATTTCTTGATGATGAAGGCAATGACTTTTTTTGCTAGTAGAATATCAGCATCTTTACGACAAAGATACTCAACTACAAGTTTTAGAGGGACAAGTGAGCCGCACAGTTCTTTGATGTTGTCCAGTTCTGTATCCGAAATGTCAAAGTTGTAGTCCAATTATAACATGGCAAGGTTGATCTCCTTCCTGATGTCATAGAAATGCTGGAGCATATTTAAAAGGCTATTCCAGCGCATTTTACAGTCCAAGAAAACTCCCACTTCTTTGCCAAAAGACTGCTTATTTTCAGGCTGCAAAGCTTCATCATTCCTTACTGCGGAACGGCGGAATAATTTGACTATCCTGCGAACTTTCACAACAATTTTGTTCAATTCAAGAACCAGGTCAGGACCCTCGGTGATATCATTGCTATCATCTGAGTCTTCAAAATCACTTTTATCATCTTCATCTTGATCATTCTCTTTCGTCTCGGGGCATTAGCAAATACTTCAGTTGGTTTTTGCTTTCTTGTACAATATGCCACAAACACAAAAGTGAATGGGAATGCCAGACATGGTCCAGACAAGCAAAATGAATAGGTGCAGTCTCGCGACCAAATTTTTTCATCAACCTTGCACCGTCTGTCATTGTAGCTATATTATCAGTGTTTAAGTCCAGTCCAAATAACTTGCGTCGATCCTGAGTGAGATTGACTGCTTGGTCAATGTTCATTCCTCCTTTGACATGAATTATTCCTAATGATTGAAAGCCCTTTGGAAGACGAAGATTCAAGCTTATAAACCTCCTGCTTCTGTTTGAAGTTGACTCATCAAAACTATTGAAAATCGAACATTAGCCTCCTTGTTTTGCTTAACTTCATCACAAAATATGTTCATCACAACGTCAAATTCCTTCACGAAGAGTGTGCGACTAGCCATCTGATTTGAATGCTCCCCTCATCGTATCACTGAAAGCAATTTGATCAAAGGTCAATTCATCCACAGCCACAAGTTTGGCAATGATTTCGCCAAGGGAATCTTTTTGTTTGTGTTAAAAGTTTTTAAAGAAAGGGTCAATTTTGGCAGTTTTTGGTTTTGATTTAGAGCTTTCTTCAACACAAGATTTGACTTCAATTTTGTGTTTTAGTTTAAGATATTCGATCAACTTTTGCTACCAGAGCCACCAACTTTGATTTGTATAGGATATTTTTCACACTAGGCTTTTTCTTGCTATCGGTTTTAGAGAAAATAATTCCACAAATCCGATTTTCGTTAAGCACTAATATCTTCAAAGTCCGCCATTTCAAAATGAGTGTTTACTGTTTAAACGCCTTGTTTTTGAATTAAATTCGCATTGTTTTCGATGTGATTTGACAAGCTTTTGTCTTGTTTATGATTTTCGTTATGCACAAACAGCTTTTCCAGATTTTTGTACATTATAATTTATTCACTTCTGGAAAAAAGCCAATTTTTATATTATACTTAATTTCCAGGAAAATTTCAAAAAAATCTCGGGGAAAGGGAAGCAGTTTTTTGCTAAATTCCCCGGAGAATCGGGGACGGGGAAACCAGGGACTGCACCCTAGTCTGTATTCAATGATAGTTTTCAGTCGATCCCATGAACTCCATCATGCTTCCCATTTTTTGCTTTGCATCTTTTTCTGGTCTTTGATATCCCCTTTCTGCTTTTTTCATTATGTACGTATAATATAACCATATCGATGTCGTTTATTGGTCTTGCAGCAATATATGGCTGATCATTTTTCACCTTCATCGGAAAATTTCCTTGCGCATTGAGTTCATTTTATCTCATTCCCGCTGATCCCTTATCCTAAGCTGATTTTTGCATCAGATTACCGAAATCCTCTGTAAACACTTAGTTTGAATTACGTCAATTATCTTATCATTATTCACCTACAAAGGACAGAAGTGGCATTACAAGTGTCTTCTTAGAGGTCCAAATCTTTTTAGCTTGATCAAGGACTTCTGACAGCTTCTTCTGTAGGTTTTCCATTATTCCCTTCAGTTTGCAGACTGTAGCTTTTGAGTTATAAAATTCATCGATTTTTTCAATTTTACTATTTATGATGATCTTGTTTTCTAGTTTCCTTCTGGTTTCTTTCTGGTTTGTTTGTCAATCTGCTGTTGTGGTTTTAAAACCAGTGTCAAGTCATCCCGCTAAGTCCAGGTTTTTAAGTCTCTTGTCATACCCTGGGGTCTTTATCGTCACCTAGTCTATTACAAATAAGAACATAAATCTCGAGGCAAGGGATATTGACTTCGCAACAATTTTGATATCAAACTACTCACAGATATCTCCTTTATCTTTTAAAGTACGCTAAATTTCTTAATTGAATATCTTCACAATTCCTTCGATATTATCCAGAATGCTATACTTTTAGTGTCCATAAACGTATAAGATTGCTTGTGAGTTAATGACCTGTTTAAAGAATTTTCACAGTGCTAAAATCATGTTCGTGTTTTCTCTTTCTTTCTTGTAACCTGTGTAATCCTTTGCTCATTTCTGGTCTTTGATCGACACAGTTCTTTTGTTGACAATTATAATACTTTCTAATATCTAGCCCTCGGATCAAATTATGCTTATACACTTTAATTTTTTACATCTTTTAAAGATTTTCTTCCTCTCTTATCTCCTCTTTTCTTTATATTCTCACTATTAGTTAATCTACTTTTTGTGTTAAAAACTCTTTTATTGTCTTGAGAAACTTAGCAATAATTGAACCAACTTGTGAAGCCTTGTTGTATCTTCGATTACTTTTCTATTGCCACTTCTACTTTGCCCTTTGTAGGTTTATTAATAACAATCTCCTCAATAATTTTGCTGCATTACAAGTCACAGTGATCCTCATTTTCATTGGGTCAGTTGAAGATTTCTGCTCTGTGCCTCTTTAAAAAGGGTTACTTTATCTTGATCTCTTTTTCCCCTAAATACTTTATTCTAAGATGTTTCTTCCCCATCTCTAGGTGTGTGCATAGAATCTGATTAATAATGTCCCTCCTCTTAGTTTTCCAATGTCACCCAATTGTACAGTTCTTAATTTCATCGTGGTTTCTTTTTTTCACGATCTCCACCTAGCATTTTACTTGGACATCTTTTCATCTTCTTGAGCCTACCTCTTTATCTTCTGAACTTTAAGCCAATTCTTTAGTATGTCATAAAGATCTGCAGAATAGTCTTGTGTGGGAACAAAGTTTTGTTAAAGCTAGCTCACTCCTGTCTGTTATCCTTCCGCTTAAATAATTCAACGCTATTATTAATTGGTCAGCGTCTTTGTTTTCTTCTTCCACCTGAGCAGTTATCTTCACGGAGACAGACAGTATGTCTCATATGCTTTCCGATTGTGCAGTAAATCCTGAATTGTGACATAGAAGTGATTATTTAGCCTCGAATTGACACCTTAGATATACAAAATGGTCAGCTCCAATGGTTTTAACTTGAAATCGGGCTTCATAATTTCTCTCACTAATACAGATCCAATTCATCAAAGCTCCTACTACACTTTTTGATATCAATATAAAAACTCTTGTCTGCGGTTGTTTGCATCTTTTTTTAGATTAGACGATGGTTTTTGTCTCGGTGAGTCATACTTCTGCTTGCCTTGTCTAATATATTTCGTTTTTGATCCTGATGTTGATGACTCCAGGGGTCATTTTTTGCTGCCTTTACTGTGTTTCTACCTCTCTACACCGTGCTTACTTTGCAATATTCTATCTTTATGGTGTTTTAGGCGTCCATTTAATTGTTTGGCCAGCCTGAGGACACCCTGTTGCCACTGGGCCTTGTAGATCATCAGGTCTCTATAGTTTTGAATAATTGTCACAGCCTTTCCTACGCTAAGCAAATTTTCTCTTCTGGTTTCCGTAGTACATTTTAAGGGCAAGTACTATAAGCTGTCACCTTAACTCCTAACCTGGAGACAAAGGGTTTACTCTTGGCCAGATCAAGTACGGATGGCCATGTCAGGCCAAATCCTATACGGATGGCCAAGTCAGACCAAATTCTGTATGGATGGCCAAGTCAGCATTACAAGACTAAAGATGGAATAGGCTTCGGGGTCTTAAAGATACTCAAAAGCAAATGGTGATTCAAAGCCTTAAATTGAAATTTTAATTCAAACAGAAACTCGGATTAATACCTTGCAATCTAAGAAAACTTGCAATGAATATTGATTATTGATTTCATTGTCCTGCTGTTCCATCAGAAAAGTTTTAAAACCAAGCCAAACTTGGAGCAAAGCTTTTTTAAACTCTAAAGACAAAAATGGTACTTTATTTTTGTAGAGAAAAAAAATTATGCAGACAAGCTAATCCTGTTTATACCAGACTATTTTTTGCACGGCCGTCATACTTTAATAATTGAGATAAAATTTCCACAATACGTGACTAAAAGTAAAGAAAAGCGAAACAGGGGTACATTTTTCTCATTCAAAAAATAGGATCTGCATTGCAGTGTTAGAAATATCAGGTTATAAGTGAAGAACATTAGAAGAATCCTTCAGTATTGGAAATTCTTAAGTAACGAAAAATGTTTAATCGAAGTCTTACTCATTTCATGAACAAATATAACCATATTTACGTGCTAATGTTTCCTTGTTAAATACATTTACTAACACGTGGAAGGATATAACTAATACTTTTCTTGCAGCTGTAAATTAAAAACTTACGGGAGCTAAACTTATTATTTTAGTTATTGTGAAAACAATATGGAAAATGTTCAGTAAAATAACATCTGGGAATTTTTTTCGCTCCATAATGGCACTACAGAAATTTACAAATCTTTGTCAAATTTTGATTTACTGTAGACATATAAAGTAGATAGGTTGCATGAAACACAACAACTCATAAACAATTAAGTCAAACCCTTGGCTGCAAGAGTACGGAGGCAAATGGATGAAGTGAATGCAAAACAAGATCAGATAAGCAGTGGATAAGAGACAAGTTTCAGAGAATGTTAATTACCCATGAACTTGGATGGAATTTAATAAAATGCATACTTACCTATCCAACAAATACCTTACATTTCCTTAATTGCATACTTTGATTATTCCAAATTTTTTTAAATAGAAAAAAGAATTATTCATGCTTTAGCAACTTAAACTCGTCCATCATAGTACCTAAAGTTGGGTATCTCGCTCGCTCCTTTGCAGATTCGGTTGACCTCATTGCCAATAAAGCTGTATGCTGCCACCAGCACTCAGATTTATTAGTTTAAAAAAGCCTTCTAGTCAAGATTATAGACTTTACACAATCAGTGAGCTTAATCCAAGCAGAAAATAAGTTTTCCTCACACAGTTGTTAACAATTATACTCATTAACTAAAATCATTCAGGCCTAAGAAGTGACCTGGTAAATAAATAGCATAGACCCTTTGCTGTATTCGCCATTAGTTTCAATCTTTCTTATTAAAATTATAAGGATTATAATATGAAAGAAATGTTATGAAAACCTATAATTACGTTTTAGCTTTAACTTCAATAAAGGATAACAATAAAAAGTAACACTAATAACAATAGATTAGAAAATAATGATGATAATAATAATACTAAAAATAACTTCATCAATAATAGTTTGTTTGACACAAAATTATCGCTACTTTTGAGAAAAAAATGTGGTTTTTTTCATTATGCTCGTGATTGATTGATTTAAGGTAATATTAAATTAATGGTCCAAGATAAACGAAATTTATTTTGAAAAGTTCAACCTGGTACCAAAAGTGTTTTGTTATCAGTAAATGCTTTATCTGATGCTAATGGTAACCTTATATTTTTGTAAATATATATATATATATATATATATATATATGAGTATAACGCTCCCTTACGAAAGTTTGGCTGAGCACTCTATCTGAGGTGGGAACCTGTTGTTAGCGTAATGCAATGCTCACTACGCATGCGTGGTTTGAGCACTCTGGCAAGGTCCCACAATAACTCTTTAAGCTGTGTTTGCTCCGGCAACATGGCCAGAGAGTTATGTCTCAGAAGCTCTGTGCTGCACTGATGAGCCCACAAAGGGCGAAACAGTACTGTCTGCAGATTGAGTATATATATATATATGTATATGTATATATGTATATATGTACACATAGCTNAATGCAATGCTCACTACGCATGCGTGGTTTGAGCACTCTGGCAAGGTCCCACAATAACTCTTTAAGCTGTGTTTGCTCCGGCAACATGGCCAGAAAGTTATGTCTCAGAAGCTCTGTGCTGCACTGATGAGCCCACAAAGGGCGAAACAGTACTGTCTGCAGATTGAGTATATATATATATATATATATGTATATGTATATATGTATACATGTATATATGTATATATAGCTGTAGGTTGACAAAAATATCTTACTTATATGGCAGTTTGGCTGACAACATTCCCACATACCATTCTATTCCAGAATTGTATTTGTTTTTATGTACGCACAAAGTCTCGTTTACTTACCTTCTCAACTAGATAACCCGAGTTCTCTTTATTATCACTCGTGCTTCTTATCCTTTTTAATAACAGGATATGCCGAGCGGTTGGTAGCAACATGAGTTATTTTGAAAAGACATTGCTTTTTTTTGTTCTTCAGGTTGTGATGTATTGGCTCAGATTTCTTTTGCCCCCCTTTAATGTTGTACATTCACCTAATTCTGCAGCATTTTCCTTCTCTTTTGGCATCCTTTCTTCCATGCAAGATATTCCGTTGCTTCTTTTTTCCTTGAGTTCCGTGGCTTCCTGATGTCGAGGAAATAAAAATTTATCCTGATGTAAGGAACTATATTCTTGCTGCTAATGTCATCATCTGTATTCTAGTACAGCCTCAACCATTTCAAAGGCCTGACATCCTATATTTAACAGCCCACTTTTCAAATCTGTAAAACACCACTGTCTACACCAATTATTTTAACAATTATGCATTCATTTCTCTTATGATGATATATTATATCTTTTGAGAACACTGAAAGGAAAATTCTTCCCAAAGCCTTGATTTAAATATCAATAATTATGACCAACTCAAAACACACGAAAGAACAGTTTCTCTCAGAAGAAGATTGCTTGCATGAGAGCGTAGTAGTATGACACGGCCGCGTTTCAATTCTTTTTTAATTATGAAATATTATAAAGAAACATGCGTTGAAATTGGCCTTTCATTAATTGGGAACTTGTTTTGATTTAGGCAGAACATAATATTACCCGACCAGGAAGTTTCAGAGATAGCCCAGAAGACGTCATAAAATATCTAGGATCTCTAGGGTATATCTGACACTTTGTATGCCAAAGTGATGTGATGGTCTCATTTATACGATTCAAGTTCCACGAAGTCTGCGTGATATCCTAGAAACGTCGTAGAATTGCCTGTGGCTTCCCTGACACTTATTCTACGTGATGCGGTTTTAGCCTTTATTCATTAATATCGATTTGCATCCCTATTTCTGTAAGTGAGCTTTAAACAGCATGTTTCAGTTTCTTCTGCCAATCGAAGCTCTTTTAGTTTTCTTTTGATTTTTAGCGATTTTTAACTAATAATTTTTTTTTAACAGGACATCTGTGATAACAGTATATATATATGTAATGTATATATGATATCACTGTATATACATCCTGTAAAAAATTCGTATGTAATGATATAATGATATAATAATAATAATAATAATAATAATAATAATAATAATTTATTGCAAAACACGGGCAATGAAAGCTCTCGTTTGGTGCTTTTTATTTCGATTAAAGGAAGTTTATAGATTTACTCTTTCAGTTATGGGAGAATGAAGGTGTATTTTTTAAATCGAGTCAAAAATTATTTCCTTTTCTAGTGAAACACACACAATGGATAAGTAAGATGTAAAAATGTCGTATTTGAAATAGGAAGATGGGTGTAATACTTTTACCGATGATTTTCTAGGCTGTTGGGTCATAACAGTCGGTTTATTTCATAAAATCGAGCAGTTACAATTTTCCTCTATTTACCTTGTTCAGTTGGTTCGGTGTTTATCATATTTTGTTTCAGATTTTATCAGAAAGTGACTTGATGGTATACCTTTTAGAATTAAACCCAATTAATGAATTAATTGTTCACCATTATACCCTTACTGATTATTTAATCTAATATATACTAATACTAAACGAATAATATTAGTCAATTTTAAGCATAATGTATCTAATGTATCTAATATATCTAATATATCTATCTCTATATATAATATATACTAATACTAAACGAATAATATTAGTCAATTTTAAGCATAAGGTATCTAATGTATCTAATACATCTAATATATCTAATATATCTAATATATCTAATATATCTAATATATCTAATATATCTAATATATCTAATATATCTAATATATCTAATATATCTAATATATCTAATATATCTAATATATCTAATATATCTAATATATCTAATATATCTAATATATCTAATATATCTAATATATCTAATATATCTAATATATCTAATATATCTAATATATCTAATATATCTAATATATCTAATATA
>RDPX01000184.1:640791-655896 GCA_003991215.1 Morbakka virulenta | reverse complement strand
GGTGTGATGCATGCACCCAGTTTACCCTTATCGGGCTGGTAGTCGGATGGGTTTGCTGGGGTTTCTACCCCTGAGTCCCCCATGGGCTCGTATTGCTCCACCACTCAATAATAATAATAATAATAATAATAATAATAAGAAGAAGAAGAAGAAGAAGAAGAAGAACTAATTTAATTCTGCAAAAAGAAAGTTATGCGATGGGTAAAGAAATTTGATGAAAAGATTTATTGACAATTTAATATTGGGTTTGCTGCAGGTTATACACGAACTTTGGTTCCTGAGATATACACCAGGGTAAACCTTCTTTGAGGATTCTATTTTAATTCTCTACTTATAATTCGTATTAAAGGTTTTATAAGATTTTACAATATACACTCGGTCGTTTACATATGAGAAATTATTCGTGCTCTGTTCAACAAACCTTACACAGCACAAATCTTCCTTGCACTTACTTTAGCCATTTATTTCAATTATTTTAAAGTGGATATTGAATATGTCTTGTAAAAACAACCATAGCCTGCCAGTGTGTGTGTATATGTGTGTGTGTATATATGTGTGTGTGTGTGCAAAGCGGTTCTTCTATTCTTCCCTTTTCCTCATTGATAAGATATTCGATTTACATTTAACCATTATAATAGGTTGGTCCTGCCTAGTGGTATTGGAAACTATTCCCAAGATGAATTTACATTACAATACTTGTTTTTCATCTCTCAGGTCAGAAAGAGATTTCCTGCTACTGGTAATTTGTAAAGCGGTACAACCTGTTTCATGGTCAGGTCGTCGGAGAATAAACTGGCAACTTGACTGAACTTGTTCGGTGAGGAGGTTGAGTGACCACCCTCCAGGACTAAAAAGAAGACGTGTCAAAGTCGGATGAACTCTTATGAACCAACCACACCCACTCCTGGAGAATGGAACTGGCCACCCTTCTCCAGTAATAAGGCCAAAACACCATGATGCAAAGAAACAATCAAAGGCCGATAAACGATGTCAACGGCACTTATTGACATCTCGTCCGGAGGATCTCGTTCGGTAGGCGTGGGGGTTGTTTCCGGGTCCGCGCAGACAGTCATTCAGTGACCGTGACGCAATATGCTCAGAATGTGAGATCAATCAGAACAAAGAAACAGAGAATTGCTATGTGGAACGTTAGGTCTGTACCAAGAAGGAAAACTTGACAATGTGATCATGGAGCTGGACAGGCTCAGACTTGTTTGAAATTCACTAGAAAAATGCAGATAATTTCAGGAAGGAAGTAAAGACCGTGATTTACTCAGGAGGAGAGCAACATCTCAGAGGGTTAGGACCAATCTTGAACAAAGATTTCTCAAAATCTGTTCTTACTGTTTGGCCTCAATCAGATCGTACACTTCTAGTCAAAATCAAATCGAGTCAGTCTAACATTAATTTCACTGTCGATTCCAACGGCACTCTACAAGTTTAATAACGACTTAAAAGAGATCTACAAGCAGTGTAAATCTAATGAGGTTAACACAGTAATGAGTGATATCAATGAATAGACTGTGAAGCAAGCGGAAAATAGTTGAATAGTCCAGTTTAGGGTACAAGAATGAACGTGGGGAGAGACTCATACATTGGTGTGAGGAAAAAAAGACTTGCAGTAATGAGCACACGAATGACCCAAGAAATCAAAGATCCTATTCAAGAACTAAAGAGCTGCGGAGAGTGGCTACGAGAAGTACAAACTCACATCCGTGTCCTACAAAAATGCAAGATGGTCAAGGAACAAACACTGGTAAAAAAAAATACCAAGAAACAGAGAAACTAAAAGACCAGTGCCCTGAGGAAATGTTTAAGAGGACCCCCAATAAGAAAAGACGAATTCAGATGGGAACTTTACAAGATGAAGGTGAATAAAACTCCAGGCCCAGAGGAGATGGTCACGGAGATGGCGAAAGCACTGGGTGAGACAAAAGACAACAAAATTTATTGTCTGATTATCATGATCTTTGATTCTGGCGGTATTCCTGACGACACGCTTAAATCTGTTTCCATAGCTCTGCTCAAGAAACGGAACACAGTAGGTGTCAGCAAAGAACTATTAGTCTCATTAGTCACACCCTAATACTATTGCTCAAAATCCTGCTTGAACGCTGCCGTTCAAAGATCCGTCCATAGATAGTTCAGTGCCAGTACTGTTTTATGCCAGATAGAGAAACAAGAAATGCTAATTTCATAATGCAGATCCTCGGTGAACGGGACATACAACATCAACAGAACATTTATATCTGCTTCATTGATTACAAGAAAGCATTGGACTGAATCCGCCATAAGTGCCTCTCCAGTTTGCTTTAAAATAGCAGAATAGACAACAAAGATTATAGGATCATATACAGTCTTTATGGACATCAAAAGGGCGCTGCCAAACTTCCAATGGGGTTGACTGAGTGGACCGAAATAAACGAGGAGTAAGGAAGGATTCCATGATGAGTCCGGATTTCTTTAATTTGACAAATCAAGGAATTGAACGACGGCATAGTCACCAACAGTGTGCGTATTAATAACACCAGATATGCAGATGCCACTTTTTTCATTGCTGACAGTAAAGATGGCCTCCAAAGGCTTTTTGGTCTCGTCTGGTACGTTTCTTTAGGCGAAGGAGTTGAGATTAACAGCAACAAAACTTTCTGCTTGGTTAGCTCAAAAGATAGCCAGCCTTTAGTGTGCAACATAACCTGCAACCACCAAGGATCCATGCTCACATCAGACGGAAGGTACAAAGAGGACATCAGAAGGTGGATAGGAATGGCTAAAAACCAGTTTTATTCAAATGTCAACCATTCTCAAAGGCAGCAAACTTTCTTTGACACTGAAAATCAGAGTCGTTAAATGTCTGCTCTGGTCAGTTCTCCTGTGTGGTAGCTAATCTTGGACACTCATTCTCAAAAATCAAAATCATCAAAGCCGCGTAAATGTGGTTTTATAGTCGAAGGCTCCATGTTCCGTACACAGCACATGTAACTAACAACCCGGTACTCCAAAGAGCTGGCCAAGATCACCAGCTCCTTAACAACATTCAAACAAGACAGGTCAGGTTTGCCGGCTATGTCATCAGAAAAGGCGAGTTAGTAGAGCTTTGCCTGGCCGGGAAAATCCCAGAAACGAATGCAAAAGGTAGACAGAGACTTCTTTTTCTCAACCAGCCAAAGGGAATCATCGGTCTGAGTACTATGAGACGTGTCTGAGACGGCCTAAGAAGTCGAAGCTTGAAAGCCAAGTCATCATGGGTCGTCGAGGGTCAACAAGACAACATCAGAGAGAGACAGAGAGACAGAGAGGAAGAGAGAGAGAGAGACAGAGAGAAAGAGAGAGAGATTCTTCCTTACTTGTTTCTGAAATATTAAATGTTACCTTAAACGAGTGTTCTCTGTGAATTAATTTAAAATATAAAAAATTAAGTGTAAAAAGTAATGTCATAGATGTGATTAAATGTGATTAAATCTGTTTCAGAACAATTTCTACATCTTTTTGCTTTTATCTTACTTCTTAAGGCAACTCCTATTTAGATGATGGTTTTGAGTAACCGTTGAGTGAAGGACTAAATTTATATTAACTAGAGAAATTCTCATTTCGTCGAAGATTCTTGACAATTTACACTTCTTTAAACCTCCATGTTATGAGAGATGGTAGAAAAAAGAAATCTTTTTCTGTGGAAAACACAGCTTGACAGAAAAATTAAAGCTACAACAACTCTAATCAAAAGTGAAACAGAAAATAGGAAATTAGTAAGGAATGCAAGCTTCAAAGTATTATTACATTGACACATCTCATTTCACAAAATAAGATTACAAGACCTTAGAAATATACGCAAACAAACAAAAAGCCAGGTAGAACAAGTGCATTGCAAGGCCTTCTTAAATATAAGTTGCCTTTCACATAATTTACTAATGTATCCTTGGTATTAAAAGTTAGTGTCATAAGTTATATATAGTGAGACAATCATTAAAAAATCTCAGAGACTGGAAAAAACTATTGTACTGCATCAACGAATTTTCCAACTATTTCTCCTAGAAATTTTGCAGTGGAAAGCAGAAACACCTGCCTGATTTGTTGTAACTTTAATGTTGCCAGAGGATCTCTCTGTTTGACAAACCCCGTGACAGGTTTGATATTAAAGAAATCAAATACAGTTTTAAATTAAAAAAATTGGGTCCTGACCTAAACAAGGTACAGTTTTCTGGAGGACGATAATTTGTATCTTTACTTTTAAACGACTGTGCATAAGTACCAAATACTATTTGTCTGTATATTTTGACAAAAGCAAAAACAAGTTAGGGTTTCTAATTAGCTCATATCGTTTTCAGATATTAAGAAATTCGATCATTTAGTAAGTAGTATGTGTGTGTGTTTATTAATGTGTGCTGCATCTATTGATATTACTCAGGGGAAATTTTTAATTTCTTAAAATTTTAATTGTTTTTTACAGCTGGCTCCAACTAATTTTGACGTGCTGAATCTAAAAATGCTCTCATATTTTATCCTTTACGTCCAATTTTTCTCCGCGCAATACCTCTCGAAAATGTAATTCCTTGCAATATTCCAGACCAGCATTTCGTACACGGGTTGGATAAACACCTTTTCTGCTCACCTTTTTGCAGTAAATTTGGTCCACGCACAAACAAAAGAACTACTGTTCTGTTTACGTATTGATGTTGTACACTGTCAAAGCTCTTGTGCATGAACAAAGATACCCCAGAGCTTTTTCCAGTACACCGACACTGTAAAGCTTTTGTCAACATGGATCCGAGTGCACACTTGCATAAACAATTTGAGGGACATTTGAGTAAACAATTGGTGTTTGCATTTTGGATTTGCACACAATCAATGTTATCCCGGGAAAGAAGCACAGTGGCTCAAAGGCCATATAAATCTTGTAAATTCCTACAGGTTCCATACTTTATGCAAAGTAGCTGTCATATAAGGACACCTAAACATCGTAGCTGTGGTGCAAGACTCAGAATTTTGTGCTACAAGAATGTGATGAACTATTCCTAACAGTACGAAAAGGTAAGCAGATATTAGCACAACATGTATGTAGTTAGCTTTAGTCGGGGCACTATGATTGATGTGAATTCAGTTTGTAAGCTTTTTTCAAATAAATTTATATACCTTCATGAGTACACTAAACAGACCTTAGATTCAGATTGTCTCTGTTACATCTGTGGAAGCTATACATTGACTGATCACAGGCTTAATATCAAAACTTCATGCGGCTAGCCTACTTGGCATATTTTGGAATTAGGTCATGAGACCAAGACAAATCATGGGCTCCATCCAAAATCTGTGGAACTTGCTGTGAAAAGCTTAGGCAATATACCAAGGGAAGGAAAACGCACATGCTTTTTGGTATATCAATAGTTTGGAAAGAACCGTTGAACCACACAGCAGGTTGCTATTTTTGTTTGATAAAATAGTTGGATAAGGTAATAAAAGAAAACGTTTCATTGAGATGAGGTGCCAATCCCGATCTTTAGGGAGCTTGAGGAAATAGAAAAATCACTTTTCCCAAGTAGTTGCGAGTCTGACGTCTCAGTACTTGAATTTCGCTGTACCACCCCTGAGCGGTTCAGCCCAAAAGATGTCAATCTAGTAAGGGATCTAAACGTTTCCAAGAAAGTATCTGAGTTTCTAGCCTCAAGACTTGGAGAGAAAAAGTTGCTGGACGATGATGTGGGGATTTTACACTTCAGTGCAAGAGAGGCAGAACTTTTGCATATTTTCAGCGCTGAAAAAGGATTTGTTTTCTGCAACGATGTCCAAGGTCTTCTTGAAGCTCTAGATCTTGAATATGATCCAAGTGAGTGGCGACTATTCAACTGACAGCTCCAAGGAAAGTGTGAAATATGTGCTTCTTCACAACGGAAACGGATATGGGGCTGTTCCTCTTGGACATTCAGTTAAACTAAAAGAGACCTGTGAGGGTATCAAGACTGGTAAAGCTGCTAAGCTATTACTGTCATCAATGGATCATCTAAGTTGAACTTAAGATGGAAACTTTTCTTCTTGGCCAGCAAAGAGGCTATACAAAATACCCCTGCTTCTCTTTGTATGTGGAATAGCAGGGAGGGTACAAACCATTGGTCAAGGAAAAACTGGCCTGCAAGAAAGAGCTTCAAGCCAGTTGGCCCAAACATTGAAAACCCGCCGATTGTTTCTCGAGACAAGATCCCGTCGCTACACATCAAACTTGGTTTACTGAAGGAGTTTGTGAAGGCCTTAGAGGGCTCGTGCTCGTGCTTCCCCTTCATTAGAGAAGCATTCTCCGCAATCAGTTAAGAAAACGTTAGGGCTGGTGTTTCAAAGGACCACAGATTCGACAACTAATGAGGGATGGAAAGTTTCAGGCATTAATGAATGCTACAGAGAGAAAAGTTTGGGATTCACTCAAGAATGTAGTTCAGGACTTCTTTGAAAACAGCAAAGCCACTAACTACAAGAAAATTGTTCAGGCTGCTGACAACATCCGAGAGGCTTGGATGCAACATGAACATCTAGCTTAATTTTTTGTCCAGTCACTTGGAATGGTTTCCTGCAAACTTGGGCGATGTGAACGACGAGCAGGAAGAGAAAATCCACCAGGACGTTAGGAATATTGAGGAGCGGTACTAAGAAAGATGGGACTCACATATGATGGCCGAATACTGCTGGTCTATCAAGAGGGACTGCCCACAACGCAGGTATTCAGGGAAAAGTTACAAGTGACGGTTTCTTCCTGAATAAATACCACCTTAGCAAAGACAGTGAAGCAAGTTGTTGTACCTCTCTCCATAAAAGTGTACATTAGTTACGTTAGGGTTAGCTGGATTCATACCATTTTTCTGTCGTATTGCTGTACTTTCTTCAGCAACGTGCTTCCATGTTTTCAGCTTAATAATTATATAATCAACATTTAAAATCCTTATTTGCACTGAACNTTTTTGTCCAGTCACTTGGAATGGTTTCCTGCAAACTTGGGCGATGTGAACGACGAGCAGGAAGAGAAAATCCACCAGGACGTTAGGAATATTGAGGAGCGGCACTAAGAAAGATGGGACTCACATATGATGGCCAAATACTGCTGGTCTATCAAGAGGGACTGCCCACAACGCCGGTATTCAGGAAAAAGTTACAAGTGACGGTTTCTTCCTGAATAAATACCACCTTAGCAAAGACAGTGAAGCAAGTTGTTGTACCTTTCTCCATAAAAGTGTACATTAGTTACGTTATGGTTAGCTGGATTCATACCTGTACATACCATATTTTTCTGTCGTATTGCTGTACTTTCTTCAGCAACGTGCTTCCATGTTTTCAGCTTAATAATTATATAATCAACATTTAAAATCCTTATTTGCACTGAATCTTGGCTGCTAACCTCAGAAATGCTGCTTGTGATATGCAGAATGTAACCCCAATAAAGTTCGAATTTCAAGGTCAATGTGAATGCTGTACAGCACAAAACAGGACAAATAGCCAAAAACTAAAGAGACATTTGAACCGAGGGTATCAAAATTAGTAGGAAAATGAAATCAATACTCATTAAAAGAAGTTTAATAAATCGACAAGTGTAATAAATAGAAAACTTCACTTGGTATTTTGTGATTGTGTTAATAATCAAATTTTGTTTAAATACAAGAGTACTTAAAAATGTTCAATTATACTATATCTTTCTAGAGTTTCCTTACCAGATGAGTCTTTTGAATTATTAGATACATTTTTATGCAAGTTACTATGTTCCAATCTTTTCATAAAGTAATTAACAAACATGGTCTGACAGAAAAATACCTGCTGATACCCTTGATAAGAAATAAACAAAATTTGATAATAAAAGGTTGATCTTGGTTTAATACATCGAAAACCAGACAAACTGGTCATAATATTTTATTTATAAAAGGGATAATTGTAAGTATTAATTGTTGTAAAACGAATTACAACGAATGGTGGTAGCAGAGAGCTTTAACCCTACAGTATAATTTTCTGTTGTATTTTGGTTTTAACAAGATAGCGATTGACTTTATACCTTTGTGTGGGTATAGTCGCACCCAATAGCTATATGCATTGCAGATTCATTCGAAGTAGGGGAAACACGGCACGGCAGGGACGTTACAAATAATGCAGTTTGTAGGTAATGCCTGATCTTGTGCATCAGTTATTGGCTCAATGTGTTTCCTCAGCTATCTCGAGGAGAGTCAAAGCCACGAGGTGTAACCAATAACTTCATATATTTACAATTTGGAAATTGTTTGTCCAGGCGTTTCCCTTTAATTCTTTCTCTCTCTTTTGTTTACTTTTTTTCTTGTAGGCTTTTTTGTTGTTTTTTTTAATTAGTTTTACTTCTTATCTTGCTGTACCATTTTGTATCTAGATTTCTCGGCGCACACCTCGAAACTGTTGCACTCACTCAAAGTAGAATACTCAACAAAAATCAAGGCTCTACTATCACCGCTTTTTTAGATAGTGGACACTTGTACATTTGTCCTATATCCCCATTAGATCAAGAGCTTTTTTTCTATCAATCAAATTAAAGCATTCTTGGTCAAATCCCGGCATTTTACCTATCTACTAAAAGTTTGATATTTTAAGTACAGGGGAATCCCGGTAACGCGACCATTGACAGGACCAGCCCAAGGTGGTTGCGTCAGCGGGGTCGCGCCGACCCGACCTCCGTGAAAACTGAACCGGAATGAGATCGTCGTGCACAGTTCAGTAAACATCAACCAAGCTTGACCGAGGGGTAGGGATAGGTCTTTCATGTGTTGCAATAAAACTGGTATCTTTCTGCAAAATGCAATTCGAAACGTTTATTCTCATTTTAGTTCAACTTTCAGAGGAAGGCAGAAGACGTCCATAGCATCAGAGACCATTAGCAGGTATCCCGGCCCGGGTACATCGATAGATATGATCCATAGTTGATGATGTCATCATCGATAAAGTTTGACATGTACCGATTCCACGTTTGCCGTGGTCCATCCCCAGATATGTCTCTGATAACCGATCCCAATCTCAGGTCTGGATGAGGGCAGCATGTGAGAAAAGTCCAAACCCAATGATCATTTTAATGGAAATTTCTGGTGCATTTGTTTTGGTAGCACTTTCTCTGTTCATTGGACCGACGTTGAAATAAAAAATAAAGCAATATTCTCCATTATACTCTCTTTATTGAAATAAACATAACATTTTAATAAAATTGCTATAAATTTACACTCAATATGGATCAGATTTTTACACGCATTCGCTCATCTTTCAAGACAAAGAAATAACAACACACCCGATTTGTCAGCTTGTTTGCAATAGCTAAACATCAATCAGAAACAAGATAAATTAAACCTTAATTATGGTTACCGGATCAATGAGTGCGTGATCACAAAATGAAGCACATTTCTGTGAAGACTTCAATAACCCATTGACATAAAATTGTTAAGAAAATGATACCCATGAAGTGAGTCTATTGATAATTTCACAAGTTAAGAGCACATCATGACACATGATAAAAATAATAAAAGTCCATAGATGTTCATAAAAGTTCACAAATTAAAGTCCTCTGATCAAAACCTGAGCTAACACAATGCGGGCAAGATTGGATTAAAGTCCACAACTAGAATTTCACTTTGAAAAGTTCAATATGGAAATTTGCCTGCACTGTGACATTGGAAGTTCACACAGTCCATTCTGCAGAGCATACACGGAGCTTAGCAGATGGATAGCGTCTTTGTTTAGCACAAACGTTTTGAGATTCTTGACAGCCTCAAATGCCATTCGAATATCCGTGATTTTCGAAGTTCTCTCAGTTTCTAGACGTTCTTTCGACCGTTTTCCTCCCTTGCACTCTTCTACGCGTACACGTAATGTTCTGTCTGGCAGGGCACGATAGAATAAGACACTGTCGTCCATATTGAAAACGTCTCTCGGCTCGTATCCTCTCATGATCCCCGGCAGCTTTTCCTTACATTCCGTTACGGTCTCTTCGTTTACTAAACTACTCTCTCCCGAAACCACGGCCACGTTGATGTTGTGGTGACTTTTGAAACGATCGAGCAAACCATTCGAAGTCTTGAACTCTACCTTTCCCGTGGGACTGGTGAATTCTCTGGTTCTTTCTTGGATCAAAGGCCCACTGACTGGGACGTTATGGGCACGTGCTTTCTGGAACTATTTGTACGTCAAAAAGTCGACATCTTGCTGAAATTGGGCTGGACCAAGGTTGATTCGTTTTTGATCACTGTTGATGTTGTCCTCGTATGCGGCGAGCCATTCTGCTTTTCTCTTAAGGATCATCTGGACTTGTATTTTTCCAATGTTGGGCCAGAGCTCTCTGTGATTTTCCCACGCTGCTATTGATCAAGTCGACTTTTTCTTTGATGGTCAGTTCAGTCTTGTCTTTCACAGTAGCCATAATGTTGCCTTTTTTTAATCTCAGATTTGGAATGATTTGGTTTTAAAATCTTACCCCTTTTATACAGAAAAGACCAGAAAGGTGTTAACTTCTGATTTCTCATCAGGTGAGTTTTATCCTCTTTTTCATCAGCACTTCTCACCTCTAGAGTCCTGTCAACCAAGCCAATTATCGTCGGCACTTTATTCAAAAAAATGTGATGAGGAAATTAAAAGTTTCTTAATTATCTAGGCGGTAACTAGCGGTAAGGATGAAAACCGCTGAATATATATTTGTGATCTGATGGAAGCCGCCAATTAGCGGGAGTCTTTGTTCTATGTAACGGCAATTATTGCATTTGATAATTAGCGCAGGTGTGGAGGCATAATGAGAGTAAAAATCACGAATAATGGACACAGTTTATTAAAGTACCGCCTATGATTAGCGGTCGTTATTAATTCAGATGTCGGCTAACTGCCAGGTTGATGAAAGGATTGTGAGTATGAGTGATTAACAAAATGCCGGCTGCAAGAGAATTCTTTGTTTTTATCCAAGCCTTAATTGTCGAAGTGAATTGAGACCTATTGGGAGATTTAATTTACCGCGCGCCGCGCACGCTAGAGCTAGTTGGTCGCTTATATAGCAACAGCATTTTAAAATGGCAATCACAGAGTCGGATCAATTTGAAAATATGTATCACGTCAGGGTACCCATTGAAATTGTGTTTCAAAACTTTTTCCTCTTAAGGTCATTAACTGGGTTGAGGAAGAATACTTTTTTAAGTTTCAACTGCAGGTCGCCATTTACTGCCGTTAGTCATAGGCCTAATTAGGTAGCGCGGTCACTCAAGCCGGTATTTGCCCTGCCGTGGTCGTGTTAGGGGGCTGGAATATACGCTTGGGGCCAATTCTTTGCTGGTCGTGGTCTGGGAACTGGGATGGTCACGTTAGTGAAGACATTTTACGTAGTTTAATAGGGGAAAAAATCGGGACTTTGAAATAAGTGTTCGTGTTGGCGTGGTGGTTGCGTCAGGGAGGTGGTCGCCAACCAGGGTTCCGCTGTACATGGTTCATCAAAGACAGCACAGTACAGTCTTTCGCCAACTAGAATGGTATATTCCTTTCTTTCGGCCGTTAACTGCATAGATTCTGCAAGCCTGGTATGGATATAGCTCATCGTTTTGAAACAGAACCTATCCACCTGGTCCAACGGCATATCAATTCAAAACCTCGGTCAAATATCACATTATCCATGGTGACAACAGTACCTTCCAGGATATACACCATTCAATACTATCCTTCTCTGGGCATCCGGAGTACTAAACGGGAAAAATACTGAAGATTTAGCACCTGACAAGAAACACCCATATACACACACCAATTTAAAAGCCAAAATTGAACACAAAAGTTTTGATTTCCCTTGGAGTAAATCAAATTTGTTCTCAAACAAGCGTTCCGCAGTCCTGCTCTGATAAACAGATGCACAGCGAAATCCCAGTTGAAGGACTTCCCTTTAATTCCCGTGATGCCTTGGCTTTAACATTACAAATTGCATCACCTAAGTTTTAATGGTGCTACCTTTCGCAAAAATTTACAGAATAAATCACAAGAACAATTGTGCAGGAGAACTGAACAGAAGAAACAACAGTATTCTCTCTGAAATGTTTACACCAATAACCATTCAACATTTACATGAAAAGTAACGGTATATATCCACGCCCCTGTTCTGATGCATGTTCATTAGAGATAGTCAGTATCATGGAGAAAACACGTATGAGTAGACACTAACAGTCACAAGCTGTGTAATAAACTCCGAAAGGATACAACCATTATACAAAGTTATCATCAATATTACCAAACCCACCTCTAACTAACGTACAATTTTTTCGTAGCAATATACAGATAAAACATTTCTTGTACCTAACACATGTATGACTGCTTTACATACTTTAATAAAAATGCTTGATTTCTACGTCACCTTTAACTATTACGTGGCTGTATGGAAGTGCAAATTCCATAAATTCTCGTTGGTTTCAATGTAGTCAATATGAATGAACGAAAATAGGCGTGACAGCTGTAGGTTCGGATCCAGTTCATTTTGATGACCAGCCTTAACATGCCTTAAAACCCTTGTACAAGTCTCAAGAGTATGAACGTAAGCCTCTCCACACGATCAATATGACCTGAAATGCTTTTAGGCTGCAAACACCACATCGCCCCTTCTTCGAATAAAGGCAATTTATTTGTATCATTAGACCGAGCCAGATATAAAAAATGTTGAATGACTCACGACAACATATTCTAACAATTTGTTTGCACAAATTACTGAATTGCCCCCAACACATATTTAACATTAAATAATTTCCATTAAATAATGGGTAGTTTATTTTTTCTACGGGAATTTTGGAGGCTAACAACTTTTGGCAATCATGACAATTGTGTACTTTCCATGGCTTCACATGTAGCAATGCGCGATTGCAAAGTTTCTGTTTTAATTAATTTGGGGGCAGGAAAACCGAAATTTAGGATTTTGGTGCACAATAGAAAGAGGTTAGCTGACAAAATGGAGTAAAATGCTTGCCTTTAGCTTGTAATACATTAGTACATTAAAACACGTAATTCTACGTATTCCAACGGTACTGCATTGCCAGGCAATCACAATGCCCATTTTCAAAGCTCTTCTCTTGTGCTTGCAAGCTACCACTTTTTAACATTTTACTGTCGATTCTTCTGCGTAGTATTACTCCGAGTGGTATATAGTCACAAGTCACGAAAAGAATTCTTAACCTTAACTTGTTTGGAACACCTTAAACATTCAAAAGCAACTCTCTATTCCAACCGAAAACAGTCTTAAGTATCCAAATACTGAACAAAAAAATACCACACCTAGCAGCTATTTTTTTCAATTTCAAACTGTTAAGAATTCACTCCACTTCCACACGACAAAGAAAAGAAACATTGAAATTCCTTGTACAATAAACATGATATCAAAAAACTACATACCCCACCCCCCTAGCCTAATGCTATACCCAGTATCTGGCTGCGACATGTCAATTGTTATAATTATTACTTCCTAAAAAGGGGTTTGCTACTTCGTGTATGTGACATGTCTTTCAGCACATTCTTAACAAAACCTCTGTCAACAATGATACTAGTATCTTTCAAATGCAAGCTCCAACTATAATATTCTGCCAAGTGCGGTAGGGTTTTCTTAAACGCATATTACTTGTGAATTATGATGCCTGCAAACAAACCCTACAAATGTACTTGCGGCAAATACAATTCCAACACACGTAAAAAAATCGAACGAAACTCGAAAGTGATAAAAACGGGCGCTCGTCTTGTAAATGCAACGAATGTGCAAATACATTAAAAATTTTCCACATCTTGTGATCGGCAAGCTTCACTCTCTCTACTAATCATCCTCGTAAATGGAAACTTGGTAAACAATATTCTTTGCCACAGTACATAACTAAAGATTAAATAAACATTATAAGTAACAATGATAAACTAGAGCTACAATTCTTGCTATCACATAGCTAAACCACAACTATCTCGGTACCTCTTACCCCATGGCAAACCTGATTATACTAATTTTCGACAAAATAAAACTACTTACTGTATATCTATAAAAAACATAGACATAAAACAATACAAGTACTTTACTTGGGCCCAATAAATACACCTTTAAACATTACGCTACTAAAAAAACAGGGCTCATTCAATCTCTCTTTTCAGTCCAAGTTCCAAGTAAATTAAATTTTTTACATTCCAATACTTCAAAAGATATAAGTTAAGCCTTTCTATTTTCCTACACAGATACGACGAAAAAATGTATCATGTTGAATCACATCTACTTTCCTATTTACTTAATACGTATCTCAAATATCACAGTATTAATCATTGCATCTTTCTGCCACTGCTTCAATATATCAAAATGTCAATGCAAGCCATCTTCCTCATCGGTGAATAAAGGTCGGTGACCGTTCTTCATAGCCGTTCTGTACGGCAATGTATCTGGAAAAGACCTTCGGAATTCTGGGTTGTAGATTGGTTGAATCTCAAAATGTCGGACTTCGTCGTACTTTGTCGTCAGCATCCAAGGCGAATACTGAAGGCAATTTTGAATAAAAACAAATATGACAAACATTTTATTAATCTAAAACAAATTTCCGTTTCTGGTGCGTGAACAGCAGCCGGGGAGGAAGGAGGAGGGAGGGGCAATATTAACTTTCGCCGGCACACGATATGTATTTTCCCTTTTAAAAATAACATTGACGGAGGAGCTTTAAATTGTCGACAAAAACAAGTAAAGAACAAAATTATTCTCCTATTTTCACAGTTGTAAATTCTCTTCCTCGACAAATATTCACCAGTATTCCTTGCCAGCCTTATTCGCATGGAAGAGATGGAAGAGAGGAGGTATTTTTCTGGGTTCCTTAGAACTTGTGGAAGAGAGGTCCAATAACAGGGTCCTGAGGAAAGAATGGCGAAATTATGGACTGTGAAACAACAAGAATGCAGTGTTTATGAATGTGGTACAAAAATCCCAGTTGGTGGGGTGTATATGGCCATNAAATGTCGGATGTCGTCGTACTTTGTCGTCAGTATCTAAGGCGAATACTGAAGGCAATTTTGAATAAAAACAAATATGACAAGCAGTTTATGAATGTAAAACAAATTTCCGTTTCGGGTGCGTGAACAGCAGCCGGGGAGGAAGGAGGAGGTTTTTTTTTT
>RDPX01000184.1:613564-625584 GCA_003991215.1 Morbakka virulenta | reverse complement strand
GAGGGGGAGTAAGAGGAGGAGGAGGAGGAGGGGGAGGAGAAGGAGGAGAGGAGAAGGAGGAGGAGGAGGAGGAAGGAGATGAGGAGGAGGAGGAAGGGGATGAGGAGGAGGAGGAAGGAGATGGGGATGAGGAGGAAGGAGATGGGGATGAGGAGGAAGGAGATGGGGATGAGGAGGAAGGAGATGAGGAGGAGGAGGAGGAGGAAGGAGATGAGGAGGAGGAAGGAGATGAGGAGGAGGAAGGAGATGAGGAGGAGGAAGGAGATGAGGAGGAGGAAGGAGATGAGGAGGAGGAGGATGAGGAGGTGGACGAGGAGGAGGTGGACGAGGAGGAGGTGGATGAGGAGGAGGTGGACGAGGAGGAGGTGGACGAGGAGGAGGTGGACGTACAACGTTAAATTGCCTTGCGTTAGTGTAATATGTGATTGCTTGCCCAAAATATTCACATGTAGAATTAATGTTTCCTTGATATAGGTGGTATAACGGAATCATTACCCTTTGATACTGTCGCTTTTTGTAGACGCACATATGCCCCTTTACATTGTTTTTTTAATCCCATGTACTAGTAATTATGCAACCTGTTGTAATTCTGAATACCGCACAAGCCGTTCTGTCTCTTTGAGCCCATAGACAACTGTTTTTTTCTTATATTTAGTTACGAGTTGAAGTTGTATCGAGTGACCGGCTATCACAAAGAGTTGAATGGTAAATTTAGCGTATATAGTTTCTGTTTAAGTTCCATTCCAACGTGATATTAAATAATTATACATATACCGGAATTGGTATTTTAAGAGAGAAAATTTAAATAAAGCTATAAAATGTTTTGCTGTTATATTTCCATCTTAACGGTGTGTGGGATTGGGTAATTACATTCGATGCACACTCCTTCTCAATGATATCTGTATCACCACATTCTCATATTCGATATATTACCAGAAATGCGTTTATCGAGGTGTGCTGTCTTAATAAGACCTAACTGTACGACAAAAAATGTGTTGACAAAGCCGTATGGTTCGCTCTTAACTTCAACAAATTTGCCTTTTCAAAAAATCAAAAAGAAATCATTAGTTCGGTTCCCAAAACCACTGATGCAAATTTGAAATATTGATTCTAGTCTCCCGCAAGCTTTTGGCAATACAAAAAAGGACTCCACAGGCCTAACAATGCCTTAGCTTAATACCTCAGAATAAACGAATGTTAATAAATATGTTTCGTAAGGCATATGCGGTACAATGTTTTTGAATTAATTTCTTAATTATGGCCAGGAATAAGCATGTATATACTTCTTGTATACTGCAAATTTTTGTGGGCATTCTCTGAAGGGCAAATGTCTTCTTCCTGTCGCAAAACAACACAATGCCGGTATATGCCTGTTGGTGACAGGAATGACATGGAGCTTGTTTTATCTGACACATATAAGTTCTAAACCTTTCTGCTGGTTGATTTCTAGTCACTTCAAGGTGTCAAAACCTGAGCGGATCTAAGGTAAACTTCAACATATTTCATAGAAAATAAAGTCAAAATCTGAACAGGTTGCAACGGACAAGCCTGTTTTAATAGTGAAATAGCCTTGAGTACAAAATTGATAGTGGAAAGGACGTCACCATGATGTTTAAGTTGTACTTACGTGTAAGATATGCTTTTCGTGAATCTACAGAAAACAACAAATTCTCCAGCGGATGACTACTGAATGCGTACCTACACAGGTTCAACTGTACTGTAACATTCAAAAATGACAGTGCCAAACCAGTATTTGCTCTGGCGGTAATAAATGCTTTGTTTAATCGTCGACTAAATTATCAGTTAAAACCCTCATTTCATACCTGAGGAGAAAACCAGTTGCATAAACCATAAGCATACGTTATAACATTACATGATGCCCAGGGTGCATTTCCTGTAGGAAAAAACTGCATAAAAATGAATCTGCTGAGACATCTCTACAAGTGATTGACACTTGAGTAGCTGATACTTCACAAACACATCATTCGTCCCTGAGAATTCGAGGTTCTTGCTGACATCTCTGTTCAACACAAGTATCAAGAGCACAGAGTATACCTAATAAAGTAATTCAGACTGTTTAACTAATAGAGTGAGAGTTAAAAGACGGCAGTTTAAACAAGGACGGGTCTTCGTACAAAAACAACAAAACGCAAAAAAAAAACGGCAAGGAAAAAATTACTTGTCAACTCTACCTGCTCATTTTTCGACAACCAAGGATGAACAAATCTCCTAAACAAAATACTGGACCCCTAAAACGATACAAAAACAAACCTTAGCGTAAAACAAGTAGTTTCTTCTACATTCGACAAACATCTTTTTACTTAATCGTTGTAACTGCCACGTTTAGATGAATGATAACAACATGGGTACATTTCCAGAATTCATGGTACCGACAGGGTTGGAAAAGAAAATATATAACTTTTCAAATACACTGAATGCCCTAGTTTTTCTTTTTTCTGTACAACTTAATAATTATTTCCGCTACCTATAATTCAAGGTTATAAAAAATTTCCAATAATAATTACCAGGGCTACCACTAAATAACAAAAAATTGTACAGAGATCTTCTGGGAATATACTTCTGACTATCCGAATGTCAGTTCGTCTAAATTCGGGGCTATCCTATATATTTTCAATATTTTCATTTTCAAGGAACCAAAATTAAGTCGCTGAAAGAACGCTGAGGACTACGGTTTGTGCCAGTACCAGCAAAGGAACTGACGTAACAATAACATTGATGAAATGGTCATCAAAAAAATAACAGCATGATGATAGCCATGTTGAGATAGGTAAAGGAAGTAGCAAACTAAAAAATTCCGGGAAGTAAAGAGCTTGAGCTTGTTTTTACGAAACAAAGATATTTGGCAGTGCATTATTAAAAATATGTTTAATAAAATAATTGTACCTGCGATTGTTATCTGCCAAAACAACATCAAATTTTATTGTTGGACGTGTTATGTTTTTTTACGTCAGTCGAATTTAATGAGAACTAATGCTGCATTACAAGTCTATCACTGTATTGCTTGTACAGCAATAAATACTCCTGTATGTGTAGCAACAACAAAAACATTTGAGTAACACGCTTTTATCCTTTAAATGGAAATATAGAGCGTAAAACTTCACATGCACATAACAAATAAAATGTGCACCGTTTTTCCAGGTTTTTCCGGAAAGAAAAAAAAAGACATTTAATGATGAAAAAAAGTAAGAAGGTCGCTGTATTGAAAATAGCAATAAACCTCTTGCAAACAGATAAACAGAACTATTCAACAATTACAATCCATTAGGTTAAAGAACGGGGTTTCCTATTCCATAAACAATAAAAAAGAATAAATCTGTAGAAATCTGGGGGCCAGGAGTGCCGGTAACTTGATCAACGTCGTTGGTTCCTTCCTCAAAAACCAGCAGATTACTGATATTGGCAAGATTGTAAGTTGATATAGAAAGCATACCAGTGGGGGTGCCTTATGGAGGAAGGGGTGACAATAATACCAGTTTGAGTAACAGTGGTGGTGACGATGACGGGGGTGATGATGATATTGAGGATAACAAGGACCACAGGTATCGTTTTTTCAGGGGTTGGGCATAACTGGCTTGTGCCTTTAATATAATAGAAAATGATTTCATTTAATGATTGGAACCAAACTGAATTTTGGAGTATTTTCCTTTAATAAGGGATAAATGGACTAAACGGGTAAATCTGGTTAAGACAGATCATAGAATGCCAAATGAATTAATGAATAAATAAATAAATTTATAAATAAATATTACATCCCATCAGCAGATGAACAAATAAATTTGCAGAGTGCTCAATATTTACTAAAATAGAGCCAGCCATCAAACACAGATCGCAGTCTTGCGATCTTTGTTAATCGGATAAAGTTTTTTTTTCTCTTTTTTTAAATTAAAACTATTATCGCTCTGGAAACATTGCACACTCTGTATGGTAAAGTTCACAATAATTTGTTTTTGTATAATATAAGTTAAAATTATATTTCAATATTTCTGATAAAAGCACATAACTCTGAGTTTCTCACGCATTCATCAGATGTACACATAAAAAACTGCTAAAAATCTAGACTTTTAGCAGGTTTATGTGTACATCTTTTTTATGTGTACATCCCTACTGTAAGGCTCAGTTGCAGCCTTCAAACAAACGCAGACTGTCTTCAGGTCTCATCAGTAAAGCTAGTCACTGTGGCCAGAGATCAGTTGGAAAGAACTTCCAGGCATAAGTGTTTATATGTAAATAAACATCAGGGTCAATTTTATCAATTTTATTTTTATTGAAGTCCAGCTTGTCTAGTAGTAGTCATCACTAAAGTCCATCATCGAATATATATATATATATATATATATATATATATATATATATATATATATATATATATATATGTGTGTGTGTGTGTGTGTTTATAAATATTACACACACATCTAAATATTAATACAATAAATGAAGAACAGAATTAAATAAACATGGTAGCAACTTCATATTTTTGTTCTGCAACCTGATAAAAGGAAATAAGAATATTCAACTAGTATTACGTTTTAGAAATGTCTATTGTTTTAATGCCTACGCAAGTACAATATACTTGATAACTTACTTGAAAATAATAAATATATAATGCATAAGAACCAATTTTTATTACGAAAAATCCCCGAAAAAATGTATTTATATACTTTTATTCCAGTAAAATTCCTCTAGCTAAAAATAAGCGAATGTGGCTATGCAAAATACAACTGAAATGCACAATTATATAACTAAAATATCTTATCTATCAATTACAAAATTAAAATGTTGCAGTTTAGAAGTAAACTGTTTACAAGCCACACACATATCAGTTTTTCTGAGGAAAATTTGAAACCCAAAACGCGTGACTGCAGAGGTGAAGTTGTTTTTAATAACCATTAATCTACCTAATAGCTTGACTGTCATAAAAGAATTTACTGACCCTATTCAGTTTATCGAGTGTGAAGTTGCAGGCTTTTATGTTCTCGATTATTTCCTTTTATCACGAAATTGTTACATCTATTTCTGCTTGCGAAATAGAGTAAAATATAAAGGGTGCGGACTGGGAAAAGGAGAGCCTTACGACTTGTGTAGAACTCGTTGCTTATGCATGTACGACCATTGCCATCAATGAACAAAGTCTGTCCTGCATTATATTACTGAGAGAGAGAGGAGTCCTCATACCCAAAAGTCGTTAAATGTTCTTTGACTTCACACAAGTCTCAATTAATCCATCCGTCATTACGTGCTAGCTTTCTCTACAGCAAGCTAATTTCTTCCCATCCAGGTTTTACACTTACCATATTGGTTTAAAGATAGCTTCCATTTTTCTGCAAGTTAGGTGTAATTTTGGAACAAATAGTCCTCCGATGGGGCACGCAGACAAAGCAAGCCTTTCTATCAGCAAAATGATGGCATTCACCCAATTATTCCTGATTAGCACTGTATTCGATGGTTTTCATTACGAATATGGAAAAACAATTCTTTAAAACATACATAACACTCCAAGGTCTTTAAATGTTTTAGTCTAAATCATGGTTGAATAATTTCGCGATCAGCTAATAAAGAAATCGAGTGTGCTTTCTATCATTATAATTACTTCTTCCATTTGCTGTTTTCCCTGTCGTCAGGGGTCAGCAGCATGTAGTCGCCTCTGTCCATTGCATCCACTTATCTCCTCCTCATCATTATAATTACTGGCAAAGTTTAAATAACATAAGCCTTACCTTAGTTGCTGGTAAAAGCATCCATACAATAAAAAGTATTTTGACTTCGTAATACAGCGGCAACCTATTAAAAAGCGATGTTGAAGGGCAATAAATTAGCAGAAGCTACAAAGTCGACTGAAATTAGTATTGGGGTTACAGCATTTGCATAAAGTAATGCCACTGGTTGAGATAAATAGCCCTTTACTGCAACTACATCAAACATATAAATTTAGATAACAAACGGGAAATGTAAATGTTTAAAATGTTGCCAAATACCCTACAGTTATGTGCTGACAGAGTCAATGGGTCAAATGTACGCTTGAAACAAGCACGCTTAACAGTTAACCAAAGAAAAGTTGATTTACTTCCTCGCCCAAGCTGCAAGACAAGTAAAAAAAAAAAAGAGGCAAAAGGTCAATCCGTCGTAATTTTGTGATGAAGGCTTCAACAAAAGTCAATCCTCGCACTTCATTAACACTTTAAAGTTGTAATATGTGTAAATACCAATGTCATGACAGTCGATGCTCAAAAATGAAAACAACGTTGTTTTCGGCCTCCAACAAAACCGTTAGTTTTGTAGCAGGGTGGAGGGAACCAGACAAAATCAAGAACGTAATAAATCCTCCTGTCTTTTAAGTGTCGTAACTTTTTGGTTAATGAGGGTATGGGTTCGATAAATAAAGAATATTAAGAAAAGCAAGTGGTTAGCAACAGCTAAAAACTCCTCATTGGTGCAAGAAAAGCTCGTAAAAGAGCACCGTTGGAGCTCCAAAACTGGGTAAAGAAGGAATTGGGTGCAACTCCTTCAATTGACTCTTTTGTTAAATAACCTGCAAAATAAGATCTCTTTCACCATTCAACTGGAAAATACACACCTTTACAAAACCGTGACCAGAAGAAATAAAATTCGTCAGAATTAATGTCTCTGCCTACAGAAAATTTGGGCATTCTATCCACAATACTTCTATATCATCTGTATAATACGACAAAAAAAATAATAGCAAAATATCCGGCATTTTTGCACAAGAAAGTACCTACTAATTTCATATTAAAAGGGCTTTTAAGTGTGCTGTTGTTATTATTAGAACCCTGTGTGTATTAAAACTACTGTACAGGCAGGATAATTCTCTAATCTGATTCCCATGCTCTGCCATTAAAAGTCAATTATCAACTTAACTGGTCAGTCGAAGTATGCAGTGGCATGTGATATTGAACAACACCCAAGCATTATATTTACATCAAAATAGCATTTCTTCAAAAAGAAAGAGTTCAAAATTGAACTAAGGTTGAGAAGCTTAAGACTTTGAGCTGAAAAATATGTCGTTCACAAATATTTCGACTTCCCTTGATAAATTAAGAACCGTCGTTATAACTACGATTTCCTTTTCGAGCAGTACAAGAACGATCATATGTAACTGATTGTCTAACATTTTGTATTACAAACACCGGCTGATCAAATCACAATTATATTTGTTATATTATGTACAATATATCCTTTTCCTCCTTCCCTGACCTCAAACACCAGCTGTTGGTATTTCTGTAATTTCTTATCATGTTTTGTGTGAAAGTACTATTCTTCTAGATATTTAATATCTTTAAGCAATATCTACAACTCAAATCTTATTTTCATCTTCTAATATATTTATTATATCCAGTCATTTGTCAGTTAGTCTTCCGGGAAAAAACCAATTATTATTACATAATTAACAATTATTATTATTATTATTATTATTATTATTATTATTATCATCATTATTATTGTGTGTATTCCATTTCACGGCAAAGCCGGTTTTGAGGCTGTGACCTGGCCTTTTCCAAAGACCTGAGGTATCCAGACCTTCACTTCTGTCTCTTTTCTACTGCTTTCTCTCCAGTACCTTTCGCAGGATGTGTGCTATTCCTAGCAGAGCTGACTTTTGGATAGTTTCAAAAGATAAATCGACTCCGAGCATGGACAGAAAGGAAGTCAGTCGCTCTGTAATTGTCCCCAGTGCACCGATGATGATCGGCACAACAGCTGTCTTCACTTTCCACAGCCTAGAGATCTCTCGGGACAGCTCTTGGTACTTCTCTATCTTTTCATCTTCCTTTGCCAGGGTTCTTACATCCCCGGGGACGGCAATGTCAATAATGATGTACCCATTGAGTTTCTTCCTTACCACAATGATGTCAGGTTTTCTCGCATCTATTGGCTTATCGACGTAGAAATTAAAGTCCCACAGAATCTTCACTTCTTCGTTTTCAACAACCTTTTCTGCCCTGTAGTCGTACCGCGCCTTAGTGTGAGGAGGTCCGTGCAGCTTACAGATGATCCAATGCACTGCACCTGCAACTTTGTCATGCCTTGCCTTGTATACAGTTTGGGCCAGTAAGCTGCATTCGCTGACGATATGCGAAACAGTCTCATCCCAGGTCTTGAACATTCTACACAAAGCTGACTCTCTGCTATGCTCGATTTTTGCTTTTCTATAGTTGGTATTCAATGCTTGGTCCTGGACTGCAACAAGTAAGCTCTCTGTCTGTCGCTTCAAACTCTCTCTCTTAAACCATTGCCAACTATTCTGAGCCGAAAATTCTTTCGTCTGTCTCATTTAAGGGTTAGCAATGTTATGCTGTCCATGCATAACCTTGCTATGCCATCCTTCTTTGCGTTTCTCTCTCTGTTTCTCCCTGAGTATTCTCCTGTTATCTTCAATCTGCCTCCCGGTGTACTGCTGTATTGTCGTCATGATATTCGTGTTCTTGCCATTTACGTATGTAATCAGACTCTTATCTTCGTACCTGACTGTTTCTAGGATGCTCATCAGGCCTCTCCCGCCATCCTCTCTTCGAACATAGAAGCGGTCCACATCCGCCCTTGGGTGCAATGCCCCATAGGCATGCAGCAACTTTCTCATTCTTCGGTCCATGTTCTTCGGTCCATGTTCTATAGTTCCTGCTAGTTCAGTCTATAATTCCTCCTCCATATCTGACTTATGATACAGCCCAGGTATTGATTGCTTCAATCAGGTTGCCAGAATTCAGTTTAGACTTCATGATCTTACGTAGCCGTCTTAAGTACTCTGTTTCTATTCTGCCTTTCATGTACTTGTGCTTGATATTATCAAGCTCTAACATTCCCAGGTATTTGTAGCAATCAAGTGATGATATACTCTCCTGATTCCCCAGAACGATGTCACTGTTCTGACTGTCCAACTTTCCCCTCTTCAGTACAGAGATGGTACACTTGTCTATTCCGAACTGCATCAAATGTCTTCAGTGAACACCCGTACTGTGTTCATCAGTGTTTCAACATCTTTTCTTTGATTTGCCAAATAATTTTAGATCGTCCATATAGAAGAGATGATTGATCTTTGTCTTGTTCTTAAAAACATATCCATGTGGTGTCTTTCTCAGTATTGATGTCAGTGGTATCATCGCTATTTCGAAGAGAAGTGGCGAGAGACTGTCACCTTGAAATATTCCTCGAATTCCACGAATGAGGCACCATATCATACGCTTTCTTGCCGTCGATCCATCCCATCGCTACAATGGTCAAGCGCGCTTTACTGTCTTTCATCACGGCCTTGTCGATAATCAATTCTTCCTTTGTTCCTCTCCATCCTCAAGTGCATCCCTTCTGCTCCCATAGTAACAGGTCCTGTTCAGTCAGATCTCATATATCTTGTCGCTAATCATTGATGTCAACAGTTTCCACATCATGGGCAAGCATGTTATTGGGTGGAAATTGGATGGTATATTGCCTTTCACTCGATCCTTGAGGATGAGTACAGTCCTGCCCTTTGTCATCCAAGATGGTACATTAGATCTCCTCACTATTTCACACAGCTGTTCTGCAATCCGCGCATGAAGAGATGTGTATCTCTTGATCCAAAAGCCTTGAACGCCATCAGGTCCAGGGGCTTTCCATGGTGACATGTCCTTGCACGCTTTCTGAACCATCTCCATAGTTATTTCAACTTCTCCCTGGGTTTCTATTCCGGTATTCTCTTCCTTCATCTCCTTTAGCCAGTTTCGGTCATGTTGATGATTAAATGCATTTCCCCAGATGTTAGTCCAAAAGATTTTAGCTTCCTTTGCATCTGGCTGGGCGTCTGCCTGTTCCTTTCCCTCGAGAATCTCACAGAATCTTTTCTGATCTTTTTCAAATAGTTTGTTCTGTCTATACTGTGTTTTTCTATCAGTGTATCGTCTGATCTTAGCTGTCACCGCAATGATACTTTGCTTCAGCACTTCTTTGACCTCTTCAACTGACTATTCACCTAGTTGATATTTCTGCACCAGATATTTTCGTGGCTTGTTCTTTGCTCTGGTGCTCTCCTCCAGTCCAGATAGATCTTGTCTCTGTCTTTTCAGCTTATTTTCTAATAGTTTCTTCCACGCTGGTTTATTATCCCTTGTGTTTTTTCGTTGTGGTTTGCCAAGTTCTTCTCCAACAATGACTACTCCAGCATATATCCATCTGTTGGTTTCCTCTATAGTGTTGGTCTTATTTCTTGCTATCACGATGTTGACCTTCTCGGTTGCCTTGCGTAGTTTATTTGACACTGGTCCTTTTACGTTGGGCACTTTGATGTTTTCTGTTTTATTTCTTCTGTACATGCTCTTAACCCTCTCAACAATGGCCTCTTGTTCTTCAGACAATTTATCAGGCAACTCATTAGTCACCCCGATTACTTCTCTGTCATCTACAGCTTCTACTTCCTTGGGTTCTTGACTATGCTCAATCAGAGCTTCGTCTATTTCACTCTCTCTTTCCTCTGTAGATGGTTCTGTCACTCTTCTCCTGATCTCTTCAATCTCCAGCTCAGGGAGTAAACCATTCCCTTTGATCACCTAGGCCTGATCCGATAATCTCAGACTGTGAACATCAGTTCTCCCACCCTGTTCTCTCCATATTCGAAGCATTTTCTTCATGTATCCCATCGTCTGGTCATTCTTAGCCAGAAAGTAGCACTCCATTACTTGGATGTTGTCTTCTCGACTCCATTTCTCTCTTCTAGTACGTGTTGGTAACTCCGTATCTAAACCAGTAGTTTGATGACGACCCGCTCCTGCCTGATTCTCTATAGGTGGCCTGCCGAGCGCGACAGGGTTGGCTTGGCCTTCCCTCCCGTTTACGCTGTTAGTTTCGTTTCTGTTTGTCGTGTTCATCATGATGAGTAGGGGTTGTTTTTCTGTCAGGGTTTGCTCCCTTAGCCTTTGGCTCTCACAAGAGCTTCCCTGCAAGGCAGCAGGTGTAGTTTTTAATCAGGGTCCTTTCCCTTAGACTTTTGCCGTCCGGGGCCTGCAAGGCAGCAGTAGGCATTATAACCCTGATGGGGAAGGCTAAGTGGGTGCTGTGCCTTGCCCAAGGGCAGCCCAAGACTATGAGGGCAGGGGGCCCCTGAGTTCTCCATGACCTGCATAACCTTTATTATTATTATTATTATTATTATTATTATTATTATTATTATTATTCAAATGTCTGACAGCATTGATGTTGGAAATCAGGCTAAGTCCCTTAGCTTTAGGTATTCAGTGCCTTTCTAATAATCTTGGCAGTTCCTAACAGGCAAGCTTTCTGTAAAAGTTCTATGCAATTCTATTCAATTTTCTTCAACCACCTTTCAAAGTTCTTTCCGATTCACCATCACTAGGGAGGTTGCCGACCAAAGCTAAAGAGTCCTCCCTACCCATGAGACAGACTTAACCCCGCCGGACGCCAACATGGAGCTTCAATGGTCTCGGGGTAGGCTAACAGGTGCTACACCTTGCCCAAGGGTGACCTGGAGGCAGTTGTGGCAAAGGGCAAACTCCACAACCGGATGCAGTTTAATGTTAGTACCCAAGACATTTATTATTATTATTATTACTACTATTATTATTATTATTACAGAGTGGTTACACACCACCTAGTGATGGATACATAAAAAACCCACATTCAGCGTACAGCAACTAGCCAGCCAAGTGACTACAGGGACCTGCACTGTAGCTACAAGAGTGAGATAAAACAGGTAACCAAAAAACAGTAAGATCATTTCAACCTTGCATGGGACGCTCTGAAAGAGAAGAAAGCCATGCCGCATTAGTGGTTGTTGTTGTTGGATAACTCGTAAAAAAACGTTTAAAAAATTATTTTTTTTAGTAGTAGTAGAAGTAGTAGTAGTAGTAGTAGCTGTAGTAGTAGTAGTAGTAGTAGCTGTAGTAGTAGTAACTGTAGTAGTAGTAGTAGTAGTAGTAGTAGCTGTAGTAGTAGTAGTAGTAGTAGACGTACTAGAGGTTGTATTAGTAGTTGTAGTATGGTGGTAGAATAGTGATTAT
>RDPX01000184.1:562836-613539 GCA_003991215.1 Morbakka virulenta | reverse complement strand
TAAAAAAAGATATAAAAAAATATTGTTTTAGTAGTAGTAGAAGTAGTAGTAGTAGTAGTAGTAGCTGTAGTAGTAGTAGTAGTAGTAGCTGTAGTAGTAGTAACTGTAGTAGTAGTAGTAGTAGTAGTAGTAGCTGTAGTAGTAGTAGTAGTAGTAGTAGTAGTAGTAGTAGTAGTAGTAGTGGTAGTAGTGTAGTAGTATTGTTATTATTTACTGTAAGCCAACCTATGAATATGGCGGGTCCCATCCACTGCAGGCTCTGAAGTTTAAATTATATCAGATCAGAAAACCTATGAGATAGTTGTCATCCAACTCCCTTATTTTAAGTCATACAAATAGCTCTATACATGTGAATTGACATTCATCATCAAAAGAATGGTTCTGATCCAACACTTTCAATAGTTGGTTTTACTAACTTTGGCTTCTCTTAATTAACCTTCGTAACCGTGTAGGGCCAAGCACAAAAACGCTCCTCGTTTGCATAATGAACAAACTGCCAGCAGGACTCCTCATTCATTTACCTCAGTGAAAGTTGTTCCCATCGTGGAACATGTCACCTGCACATGGGAAAAGTTTGTAAAGAAATGAAATTCAAAAACGCATGCCACAACTGGTAGACACATTCATGGTCTAAAGGATAAACTTGTTTTATTTCCTCCAAAAAACCTGGTCAAAGAAGAATTTCACCATACTTCATAATCAAATTGAAAAACCTGGCTCAAATGTCCTCTTGGTGAAAAATAGTATCAGTTATACAGCTATTCCAAATTTCACGCTTGCCCGTCCATTATCTCAAAAACATATAACTGGACCATGTCGTTTCGAAGTTGATCTGTATTGTTCTCAAATTTTTAGCTAATAATTTTAGCATTGCTACTAATCACTGGAGCAGTCTTTTATCAACTGAGAAACTGTGTCACATTAAATTGGAGCTTATATGAAAAATGATTGGGTAATAATGGACTGAATTATTAATTCAGCCAGCTAACTTGTGAATTTAAAAAAATACCAGATACGTTTCTTGTAAAATCTGGAAGCTGTATCATAATCTTTTTGTTTTAACGTCCTTTTTCCTCAGTAACTGGGGCTCAGACGGTGCCCTTCACAAGGACTTGGATTTGGCAGTGACGAATTTCTTAGTGGGATGCCCTTCCTGACGTCAACTAATAGCTTTTTCTTTTGTGAAGTTCCAAAGTNTTTCACCATACTTCATAATCAAATTGAAAAACCTGGTTCAAATGTCCTCTTGGTGAAAAATAGTATCAGTTATACAGCTATTCCAAATTTCACGCTTGCCCGTCCATTATCTCAAAAACATATAACTGGACCATGTCGTTTCGAAGTTGATCTGTATTGTTCTCAAATTTTTAGCTAATAATTTTAGCATTGCTACTAATCACTGGAGCAGTCTTTTATCAACTGAGAAACTGTGTCACATTAAATTGGAGCTTATATGAAAAATGATTGGGTAATAATGGACTGAAATATTAATTCAGCCAGCTAACTTGTGAATTTAAAAAAATACCAGATACGTTTCTTGTAAAATCTGGAAGCTGTATCATAATCTTTTTGTTTTAACGTCATTTTTCCTCAGTAACTGGGGCTCAGACGGTGCCCTTCACAAGGACTTGGATTTGGCAGTGACGAATTTCTTAGTGGGATGCCCTTCCTGACGTCAACTAATAGCCGCCCGCTCGGTGAATCGAACCCGGAATTCTTGGTTACGGTGCAGTTGTACAACCATTTAGCCACGGTTCCTCCTGAAGCTGTATCATGCTAATAAACATTAAAAGCGACTTTTGGGCTAAATAACCGTTTGATCCACAGAATGGAGTCTACAAAATACTATAACTGGGTTAGAAATTTTGTTTCTCTTAAAACAAATATACATTAATTACAGCCGAATTCTAAGAAACTATTACCGATGACAAACGAGCAAATACAAAAAGGGATGCAAAATAAAAGAGTTTATGTCTGTACAAAACAAAGTACATGGACAAGTTACTTTAACGTGACATGTAACTAAAAACATGGTGATGAAAAAAACAACAATGACTATAATGATGACAACATCCTGATTTTTCTTCTGCTTAATATGTAGGGGAAATAAAAAAATGCTTTATAACTTCATCTTCACTCAACCATTAAATTGCTGTCCTCCATGATATCAGAAAATTATCTACAACAACCAGATTTTGAAATCCAACAGGTGTGCCCCTCATCAAATCTCGCATGATTTTCAAACGATACTTTAGCTTATCTAAGATCAAACATACAGGACTACAGCAATTGCTACGATTTTTAAATGAGGGAAAATTTTCACACAAAGAAAACTGCTGGAATTGTCTTTATTTAAAAAAATGACCCAAATAAACTTTCGAACAATATTCGTTCATAACTTTACAATCTATTCCAATTGAAATAATTCCATCACCTGTCTTGACAATCTCTTAAAGAAAATTATTACATCGAAACAACAACTTTAGGTATATCCGACAGTTTTGAGCATGCTGCACATCTTCTTTATGCAATTACTAAGGCATAGCAAAAACAACATTTACGCAGATACCTTAGTTGAAATAACAAAAATGTTTCTGGTGAAGTAGATCATTGCTTAATTCCTGTGGTTTCTGAGTATCCTAAGATTTCTAATAAAGTTATTGCTCAAAGTAACCCAGTTATATTATCAATTTTACATTTTATTAACGTGAAATTCATTTCGCTAATGTTGGTCTGTGTGTATGTAGAGGGGATTCAACCCCTTAATAGTATATCTTTGTGTAACTCGATGGAAACTTCTCTCGAATTCTCTAAATTTTCATGCTGGACTTGAAGGAATGTTAAAATGGCTTCTGTATTCGAGATGGGGATTCATGTAATGCTTTAATTACAGCTCTATCAGTCTGACCATTATTCCTGTCACATTGAACTCGGTAAGCCATACAGCAAGGTTCGAAAAATTAGGGTTTGAAGGTATTTCACAAACTTCTCAGGAGTAGGGGTTAAAACAATTAGACGCACCTGAGTACGATCATAAGCAAAAAACCCCTCTAAGTTACCATTTTCGTAAAAGGGGTGAAGGCAGAGGCATAAAAATATGAAGATATTTCGTTATCAAAAGAAAAGGTTTAACTAACAAAAATGAACTTACAGAAAAAAAAGCCCAATTTTTGTGAATACGAATTTAACACTGTCAAGCTTCGTAACTATCAAAGTTAATTTTGGTTTTGGAATACAACGAAACAAAAACCATGTGGTAATGGTCACAGTAAAAGCGTTATTTGGGTCGAGTTTAATGCGTGTGAAAAAACGATACTGGTGTTGAGTTTGTCAGCAGCATAAATCTATTTCAAATGGAGATAATAAGATTACAAAAGGTTAGTTTAAAAATCCTATGCAGTGATGAGCTCAAGCCCATTAAATTCGTGTTTAGAATCTTAAGCTTATACTGTTCTAATAAATTCCCTTTTTTATGTTCATGATTGCTTTCCATATAGTTTTTTTTGAAAGAGAAATGAAGCATATGCTCTCCAATTTAAATCTGTTTTAAATTTAAAACGGTCAATGGACAACTGTATCACAAGAAATCTTTGAAAAGCCTCGACACATATTCTTTACCTCCACGTGGGCTTTCTTTCTTTTCAAAGCTAAGCGGATTATGACTCATGTTTTCTATTATCTTTCTGGGATGGGAAAATATTACAAGAAATATTTCGAACGTTTTAAGGATGAAAAAACACATAAAACTACCAGTTCATGATATATACCAAATCAATATTTACGAATATAGCTCCACTGAAAAAATGCGTAATAAAAGCAAAGTGGAGATATAGGCGCTTAAACGTGTCATGCTTCGTAAGCCTTTTCTGAGCCACGTCTCGAGAGATATTCCTCTCAACATCAGGCTATAAAACTGATTAGGTACAGATGTCCTTATACGTCGCCTGTGTTGACCTACGTGACAGGGATCGAGATGTTTTGAGAAGTGGCACCATACCAGTCTTGCGTTTGTTGTTTCTTTCATTAGTGCTGGGTGCCATATTTTTAGAAGCCTGTAAGTTATACTGTTGGTGTGATTTCTGTGCTGCAGGGAGTGGATTGTTTCTGAAATTTTTCCTGTTGCTGTGTTGGTTTCCTTTTCCAAAATTTCTTTATTTTCACTGTCATTGGATGTGATTTTGTGTCCAGCAGTATTATACTATTTCATGGCCTTACTGTCGCCTTTTCAAATAGCTATCTTGTGCTTCTTTTCCCTTTGACCCATGAAAAGCTTTGATTTACCAATGGAAGAGGCAAGGCAGGCCTTACAATGCCGTCTGTAAACTGCAATAATCCTCTCTTTAATTGGGGCTGGGCCTTTGGTTTCGACAGATCTTTCTTACGGTGAATAATGTGAAGAAGGGATACAGGGTATTATGTTGTCTGTGGATTTGTCTTAGGTGCTCACTGGTGTGAGTTGCTTTCCTGTAAATGGTAACTGGAATAGTGTAATTTGGAAGGGTAATAGACTTTCTTTTTCTTTCTCCATGGTGAACAAATGTCCAAGTTAAGACTATTGATGTATGCAAAGACGCAGTGTAAGTAATTTTCTTTAAGAATTTTAAGAACGTTATCAACGACCATCTTTCCTTGACAGTCAGCAATTGCTCCGCTGTTGATAGTGCTTGCATGAAGATTTCAGTAATCAGTATATCCCTTGTATCCACACTTTCTGCTGGAGAGTGATCGCAAAACTCGACATTTTCGGGACTTGGCATTTGTTACAACAACCTCCCCTAGCACTGCTGTATGTGAAACTAATATTTCTGCAATAAACCGTGAAAAAGCGAACTTCACTAAAGGATGGGAGGATCGAAGATATTTTAAGAATCTAATTAATGAGGAATCACTGGAGAAGTTGTGGAAAATGCACGTGACTCGTTATGGCAAAGGAACGCCATCTTGGAGGACACAAGTTGGCAGGACCCCCAAAAGAAAACTAACCTTTTTTGATAAAGACGAAATAGAAGTTAAGCTTATAAAAAATCACGGCCTTGAAAACAGGAATACATATTTTAGTTGATGTATGTAAACTTTATTATGTTGTTATTATGGTGTTATTATGTTGTAACTTTAAAAACTAACGTTTTTTATCACTGTTTAAATAACCTTCTGCCGTTCCTGTTTCAACGACAAATGCATAATAAAAATAATGTCAGCATGGAATATTGTTTTGTAACTGATTGAGGTTTAGTGACCTAATTAACATGTGGGTCTTCCATGTCTAAAATGTAAGACAAGACCACATGAGGGTGCTATGGTAATGGGGTATCGATGAGTGTGGTTCGGGAATTAACGCAAAAAAAACCCACATCGGAACAAAAAAACACCTAAAAATTAAAGGATAAAGAAAACGAAGTTAGTAGTAAAGTTAATATAAATTGCAAATTTTCTGAAATTTACAATACTATTCCATTAACATACCTGTAACAGTATTCGAATGAAATTAAAGAAGGCTATGAAAAGAAATGAGGTCGTACTCGAAACACGAAAATCGTACGCACATTTTGCTATACAGTGTATGATCTAATACATTTTGGAAACAAAAATTACTTCATGGGAAGAAGCAACTCGTTGCCTGTATACAAGCACTTCAGGAACTTCAGCTACTTACGAGGAAACTTCCAAATTTGACATTAATTTTGTATTTTTAGGAAGATTAAATAAACGGGAATCTTTCTTGCATCCAGTCTCCTGGCTATCGTTGCAAAGCTAAGAAAGAGAATATCCCTGCAATCTCCTTAGTGATCAACTGGAAAAGTCCATTCCAGGTTGCTAACCTACTCTAACTAATTTTAGGTGACACTAGACACGAACACCAGGATCCTGTGACAAAATAAAGTAAAGAGCTTATCACATGATCAATGGCCATGGAATCCACTAAAATGACCCACACGATACTATATTTTCAAGGAATTACAAATTGTGAAAAACTTCCCATCAATATTTTTTATTTGTCAGACCTTTTATTTCGTCTCACAAATAACTCAACCTTTCACAATTAAAATAACTCATGAGAAACTAGCCGACCCTGTAACAGGAAAAGGGTGCAGTTATACATTTAAATAGCAACCCATAGCAAGACATAGCAACAGACAGAAAAATACCTACAGTGCCAAGACAATTTAATCCACCACGTACCATTGTTTATGTGTGGCATTGCCTTCCGCACTATTTTCACATACATATAATTTTAAAAGGAATCTCCTAAAAGCTATTTTACAACACGAGACCTTATCCTAAATATCAAATAAAGAAAGCAAAATAGTAGCAGTCAAACTTTTCCTCCGAAAAAAAACACACCATACGAAATTAACATCAGGCAAAACCAAAGCACATTTACTAACAATAAGTGGAATCAATCGACATTTATCTATGAGTCGATAAGTGTGGAAGTTTTATGACTTGATTGTACGCTAAGAACAAAGCAATGCGTTATCTTAATAAACAGGCCAAAAAAACCAAATAAAAAACAAGAAAATAAAAGATTGCGTATATCTCAATAAATGTATTTCATCATACAGAGCGCTTGACCAAACACCTCTCAAAATCCACCATTAAGCCTTACACTGCCAACTATGTGTTGTTGTTTTTTACGCAAAATCAAGTTTCTTGGACGGCAGGTGCATTTCCAGACTTCACGGTTCGTTTTCTGTTCTGGTAGTTTCTCCAAAGTGACAAGGAATCATGGCATGGCAACAGTATGTAAAGAGTGTAGGAACAGCATTGGGGCAACACCAAGCCGACCTTCACAAGTCAGATCTCACAAAGAATTGACAGAACAGGGGCCTTAAGCGTATGTAATCACCGCATAACCATCATGCAGATACTGTAGGTTCAGTTATTGAATTTACCAAAGGACCATGAAAAATAATTGTAACCAAAAATTTCGGAGTTGAAAATGCTCCTGCCAAAATGGTCTCTTTTTCAATACCTGACAAGTAGGTAAATTTTTTAACGCTGAAAATTGAAAAAGTAGCATCTATTTTTGCAAAAGTAGTAAATTTGTAGCACCATAAATATGTAGGATCCTTATGTTGTAATGTGTCTATATTCTTGCTGAAATCGGTCTACGATCAATTATTCTACTTAAAATATTACATTTAAGGTTTCAGCAAAACTAATCCCATTGCATTACTTCGACCAACACCCAAAATTATTCAAAAAAGTTTCAAGTCAACACTCAGTACACAGCAGATAAGTTGTGGGTCTACATATATGTATACACCCTGAAACACAATGCAAACCTTCTTTGGGGAAGAGAAACTTCGCTCCATACTCACTGATGTCATCTGGCACTGCTGCAAACGGGAATACCGTGTTGGGAAAATGTCAGTCCATTTGAATCAGATAATACAAAAAACCCTCGGATTGGATATCCCATTCAAGTAATCTCTCACCTCGCAGGATGTGCAGTGGCCATGGTCTCGCACTCGCACTTACCTAGCAGGTTCACAAGATTTAAAGGGTCAAAGCGGAATGCACAAATATCTGCTGGTAGACTGATTTCACTGCGGAACGTATTAATCAAGTCACCAGCAGACGGTTGCCAACAAAGGAGTTTACTGTCTTCTTTACCGCTGGCAGGTTATCCGCATAGTAGAACGCAGCTTTTAGCCAAGTTGCCTAGCGCTCAATGGCTGGCTCAAAAGGGTAGTGGCTTCTTCTAACAAACCTTAAATGTGATCTTTTCTGTAAGCGATAGCTGCGGCAACGGTTCTGATACGGGCGTCTATCACGAGGAAAGAGTTGCGGAACTTCTCCACACGGTTGGGGAGAAGGCGGGCACCTTGTCGCATGTATGTACCAATTGTGGTTACCTAAATGCTTGAAACTGAAAACTAAGAAAAGATGGTTTTTCCTGTCCGATGTTTTAGCTATTTGCCATTGAATCTAAGTCATCTGGTGTCATAAGTTAACCTGATGCTCTTGTCGTTTAAAATCCAAATAAGAAACAAGGCACAATAAACGTAGCATATCCTAATGTACAAGAGACCATGGGTCAAGGACCAGACTACAATAATATATCATATAACCTACAAAAAATACAAAACAAAAAACCAATGTTGACCTTCATAATGATGTATGATTACATACTAAGCAAACTACTTCTATTGATATCCAACAACACTATTGAAAGTTCGTTTGCTGTCGCATTTAATGGGTTAATTTTTAGCAATGCTGGAAGTCGTATCTTCGGTGCCAGGGTTATATTATACCAAATTTCATATTATCATATTATCATATTATATTATTATGATATAATATAATATAATATAATATAATATAATATAATATAATATAATATAATATAATATAATATAATATAATATAATATAATATAATATAATATAATATAATATAATATAATATAATATAATATAATACAATATAATATAATAAAATAGAATATATTTTAATATATGTATATTATATATTATATATTTTACTAGATTATATAAAAGAATATTGACTAATTTTTTGCAGTTACAAACATCAAACTCAGGTTATTAGAACCAAATTTGAAAATAATCCATGCTAAAAATCTTGTCGATAATAAAATCATTNTATAATATAATATAATATAATATAATATAATATAATATAATATAATATAATATAATATAATATAATATAATATAATATAATATAATATAATATAATATAATATAATATAATATAATATAATATAATATAATATAATATAATATAATATAATACAATATAATATAATAAAATAGAATATATTTTAATATATGTATATTATATATTATATATTTTACTAGATTATATAAAAGAATATTGACTAATTTTTTGCAGTTACAATCATCAAACTCAGGTTATTAGAACCAAATTTGAAAATAATCCATGCTAAAAATCTTGTCGATAATAAAATCATTGTGACGGTAGAGTGCAACACATACGCAGACATGAAACTTTGAACAGGTGCATCGTAAAAGGAGTTTCAAAACAACTAAGAATAAAAATGGGCAGTTGTACATACCCACTGTTGCATACATGAAAACTTTACTTATGACTTCGCACATGTTGATTCTTAATGTACTATAAGGGTGTAACACAAGGAGATAACACAAGCCATTCCTTTTTATAGCTTACTGACTTGTATACAGGATTTTAATGTCAAAGCCAATCCTTTACTTCCATTTTTTTTCTTATCTAAATGCATGGACTAGGAAACTACAGCATTTATCCAAAGCGAAATGTTCTGCAAATGATGATGTCAGAAAGGCACTGCAACATCTGCGGGTGATTCAAATCTTATGCATAGAATAAAAACCAGCTGTTACAAGGACGCTATAATTGCTTTGATTGGAAGGATTATAAAGGAAAAAAAAAAATTTTTTATTTATCTCGAACAATATTGTGCTTCTTGAGTTCATGCATATTATTCTATTGCCAAAATATGAATAAAGCAAGCTTATCTATTTCAATAATATCAGAAGATCAAGGAATTATAAGCCTTTTGTGATATTAAATACAGTTAGAACAATCTATTTATTTGATATGTACCTTAAACATATTTTTCGAGTTGATGTTATGAAGGAGTGGTCAGTAAAGAAATACTCCAGTTTGAAAAATTCTATTATTGGCGCATGATCTGTAAATGGGCATGTAAATGAATGTGAATTAATTGATAAGTGAATAATGACAATTGCAAGTTACCAAGATAATCCTTGCTCATTCTAAGCAGGATTAGGTAAGGATACAAGAAATCCAAATCCTTTGTTAAAATGTTCGGTAACACCAAATATGGTTAAATGACTTACTTTTGACTATCCAGTCCATAGTTTAACATACAAAAACCACTGTATGGACTGATGACATCATTACTGGTCTGCAATTTCTTTGAATAAACAGAAAAACCAGGACCAATACGGACGTGTTAGGTCGATTAACCTTCGATTTAAATTTTTTACTAATTCGCGGTCACTAATTCAATTAATTTGAAGGAGCCTTGACGATGTATTGGCAAATTATAGAATTACTTCTATAATCTACTTTGAAAACAAGGGTGGCAAATGAAATCTTTATTCTGGAACACATAGGGCCAGTAAACCCGTAAATTCATCCGTTTTATCAGTTTTGACGACAAATGGTAAACAAACTTTTGCAGTCTATTTTACATGTTTCATATGTTCTTTGTAAATACATTTTATTTTTTATAAATATTCTGTCACTCTGCTACCTAATGGCAACGCATTACTGATCAAAATGAGATGATTATGGAGTTCAGTTTCCAAGCATATTTTACTACTAATTCTACTAATTAGTACTAATTCTCATTAGCATAGATTTTAGTGGATTATGCTTGATATCGAGAAAACTGGTACTCGTAGAATAACCCAAGATACTTTATCCAAGAAAACCAATTTTCGAAAAATAAATATACTTAAAGTACTCATTCTTCCTCAGTATGCTTACTCACTTTTCTTAAAATGCATGAGATTTTCAGTTTGACTCTGGACAGTATTCGGATGTCATCATAGCTTTGATAGAGTGTGCATAATGTATGTCAATAAAACAAGACCACCCATCACTAATATAGCATTTCCAAGTATACTAACTCAACTAACAGGCGCAGTCAATTGCAACCATTAACTTTTCATTAAAATTTTACCTTAAAAATAACAACAGCAACAACAAAAAACCCAAAAGATTCGTGGCTAATACATAAACTATCGCAGTTAAACGAATTCCTTGTATTTGGGTGCACCTATATAGACCAAGCTTTCAAAATAATAAGATTAATATTGTGCGCTATTTTATCAAATATAGAAATTCCACATTTTGTCTAAAAAATAGAGGCGGTGATAATCGGACATGAATAACTTCACTTCCCTTAAATATAAAGCAGAACAAGCTCTGCCGATGATTATTAAATTTATAAAGTTCCACGACATTCAACGTTGTAGAGTACGCTATGTTATAGTCAACTTATAATTAACAGCTTGGTAAATAGTTTTCCATTACCACTTTGGCCCAACAGGATTAGCGTAAGGTTTCAACAGAACGTTATCAGACAGAAGAAATATTGCTTTCTGTCTCCCTTTATAAGTAGAAGACAATGTTCCCTAACTGTCCGAGCATATTATATTGTATCAACAGGATCATGTAGCACATTCATTTTTTAGGAACAAGTAACGCAAAAGAAAGGTTTTCTTTGCACTCATCGTTACAACTTATTCAAACAAACTTACCAAGAAATAAAAACATCTGCTATTGTTTCAGCTGCTGTAAAGAATGCGAAAACAATCCAATACATCATCCATTTCACCTACAGTAGGGCAATAAAATTGACTATATTATTCCGATACAGAATTGTAAATAAGCCACAAAATTTATCAATTTAATACATTTTAAAGTTCCCGCTTTTTCAGGCCTTTATCAGTATTATATAGAATCTAGATTGTAATTAGCAATTAAAAATATTCACAAAATTAAGCATAACCACATCAGCTTTGAATATGTATATATATATGGTACATTCGATTCGGTTAACCGTATTAGAGTGCTCGATACATAAATGCAGAGCGTAATAAAAGATATAATAAGTTGGAAAGAATCAAAAAACTACACTATCCATTTCGACAAGCCTGTTTCGTGATTTTACTCACTCGTCAGGAAATGTACATTTCCTGACGAGTGAGTAAAATCACGAAACAGGCTTGTCGAAATGGATAGTGTAGTTTTTTGATTCTTTCNAGTCAGGAAAGGTAAAATTCAGAACGAGTGAGTAAAATAATGAATCAGGCTTGTCGAAATGGATAGTGTAGTTTTTTGATTCTTTCCAACTTATTATATCTTTTATATATATATATATAATATATAATATTTATTATAAAATTATAATATAATATAATATAATATATAATATAATATAATATAATATGATATAATATAATATAATATAATATAATACAATATAATATAATAAAATATAATATAATATAACATAATATAATATAATATAATATAATATAATATAATATAATATAATATAATATAATATAATATTAATATAATATACGAACAATCAGTAACTGTGTACACAGGTAAAGTAAGTGACGAAACAAAGTTATCAACTGAGTTCACTAATACAATAGAATCTCACATCTCTCGCTTTAAACATTTTCCGATCCTTCATACACCACCATCACAATTCCTTTGCATCTTTCTGTCTACGCATGGCTGTCTTTCAGACAACAAATACAAAATTCATATCTAAGTATCTAAAAATAGTTTACCCGACCAAGAAAATCTTTTGTTTTGTACCACAGTGCTTAAATGTACTTTTTGCTTCAGGTTTTCGATGTAAGTGATTTATTTTATGTATTTCTATTCACATCAAAAAGGGCAGAAATCGCTTGTATACAACAGAAGTTGCTTATATAGCAATAGTCTAAAGATTAAACTACCATTGCTTGTTTTTCAATCAATCAAAATAGGCAAAGCTGGCTGTGCTGAAGCCACCATATAAATAAACCGCTCTGTTTTCCAAAACAATGATTCCGCCTTTGGGTCAAGAACAAAACTTGGGTAAAGTACTATAAAATAATTTATTAACAATGGTCTTGCATTGTTCACCCGTAAACTTGATTGAAAATGGCTAGCTCCGAAAATACTTTCGGATATGTTCGACGTGACTGCTTTCCAACATTGCCATAGTTTAAGGTGACAACAGAAAAATATTATCATGTTACCTTTTGGAGTACAGGTAAATAAATCAAAAACCTTTAGATTGGCGAACAACTGCAATAAAAAAAATCCATTTCAAAGTTACCTGCTGCTTCTGTTCTGAAGTTCAAGTAAAATAGTTTCTTTCCACGAATACTGGAACCAAAACACAGGATAACCTATTTTTATGTCCCCTCCTCTCTCTCTCTCTAGCCACTATATCAAGACATATTATGCTTTCCCAACTTAGAGTCAGTTGCCTGATCAGCGCTTGTGTCTACTGGAACATGAGAACTGATCTACATGACAGCTGCTGTAATACAAACCTGGGTGCTACTGATCTCTTTAAACGAAAAACAAGGCAGGACACATTGCAAGTCCAGGTAACAACTAATGCACATTCTTACGTCTGCACTGCATTAATCAATACATTGTAAATCACGTTTAAAACCTGTTTTTGTAAACAAAGTCGAAATTTTGATGACCAGCGTTGTTACTGACACGAAATATAATTGTTTAGTTGCTTATGGACGGAAATTTGGCAATAAAAAAAAATTAAATACATGCTGTTTATCCTTTGCCCTTTTGCATTGTAAAGATCAATACTGGATAGTATACCATTGCAGTAAATTTAATATGATTACAAATACTGTATTTCTTATCATTGTCAAGTAAAAAATTAATCCCGCACATGCAAACAAAAAAACAATAATGCAAGATTGATGTTAAGAACTAGAAGGCAAACTTGGAGCAAAAATTCACCAGTTTCAGGTCAAATTAATTCAATTGGGTTTATTCAGTCTAAACTATACAAAAAATAAAATTGGCTGGTATTTGTTATGACTTCATAGACAATATAAAACCGAAATCTTGCCACCTTTCTGACAGTTTGAAAACATAATTGAAAAAAACACAACAAAAGCGTTGTACTTCTTTTGACATAAAGTTTTATCTTCTTCGCAATATTTCGATTACAAAAGTAATTATAATCTTGGAAATATATTGATTGTGATTGGTTATACTTAAGGTGGTAATCAAGATATTGGTTAAAGACAAAACGTAATTTAAAAAAAAACTCAAACATCGAATTGAAACACAAATGGTACACCTGTCGTGATGTCATGCTAAATATCTTTTATCCTTTTTTCTCATAAAAAAGTGACTCAGAACTTGTTTAAAAATGACCTGGGATATTTCTTCAGTTCTCATTTCAGTGCGCGTTTAGCGCAAACGGCACGCTTAATTTTATAAATACCGCTAATCGGAAGTTTCTAGTTATCAAGCCTATTGGCAATATTTTCGATTGTGCAGCACCATAATTTCACAGCAATGTCTGTTTTTAACCATTGAAAACATAACCTCAATCATTGAAATACACACTCTTCCAATTCAACTGCAAATTTTCCTTTACTAACCTTTTCTCAAACTCAGTTAATTATCAATGAAAAATTGGATGCAAATGGTATTATTACTAATATAATTTTCATAAATAATAAACTAGACATAAATAAATAAATAGTCATTAATAATAAATTAGTCGTAAGTGATTTTAACAAAATTAGTAGATTTTTTAAGTTCAGAGTTATAATTTCTCATATTAGCGCCCATTTATTGACCCACATTTTAGTCACTGTCCCAACCAGGTCGGCTAATCGAGAGCGCACTGTACTTGAGAAGCTATAACTGTCACCCGTGGAATTTGATGCGATAACAGTTGCAATACAATAACCAACACAAAGACAGGTACCATTTCTTGTGTAAATCATGCTTTGCTGACTTGGTAGGTGTGATATAGGTCACTTACATTATTCGGCTTCATAAGGCACCGTCTTCAATACAAAATACCTTTTCAAAACTGACTTCGCACATTCAAAAAGTGATATCAGTGGAAATCTCTCAGCTGCGGAGGAATGAAGACATTCTTCTTACCAACCGAGGAATATTCTCTAGTCTACTGTAAACAAACAAAACTGATTTGAAGCCTAAATGTACATAAGGTACAAGGAAAGACGTGAGATTGAGAGGTTAGCCTAGTGATTTAGCAGGAGGACATACAACAGAGAATAAGAGCTGTACTAAATCTACTCACACAATGCCAAAGTAATCTAGTCACTGCGATTCAATGTTAAGTAACGCGAGCCGACTTTTTAAAAAAATAAAGTAAATAAAAGATAAAAGTAATGGGTAAAAAGGTCAGAAAAGAGCTACATATGAGCTGCATAAACTAGTTCGACGCAGTAAAAGAGGGATATTTAACGAATACCAGTGTCATTTGCAACATCAACTTTTTTTGCTGTTTTATTGTAAAAATTTTATCTGCACTTTTGCTTTCTTGTTTAGTTAAAATTAAAAAAATAATGCAATACCAACGTTTACATGCACCATAAACATTCACATTCTTTCAGTACAAAAGACACACCATTAATATTTCATTCCTGAATTGTCATTGTAATAATTAAGAAGCATGTTTTCATCTAACTCAATCTACACTTGGGCATAAATAAGTCTATTTTGGAATACATCCAAATATCCACTCTGTTCGTCAATATTGTCCATGGTAAAATAAAAGATGACGGGAAAACATTTGGCCTCAGTCAGCTTAGCAGAAAAATAGTTTGATTATTGGTATTATTTATTATGCTGCACACATTTTGGCGTTTGTGTCAATGTGGGTAGCGGTATTCATATCAATTACAACGACTCAATTAAACAAAACGACAAAGAAGATATCGCCGCATATAACAATGAAAGTATGTGAAACACATTTACAACCCATTTATCTGCAAAGCCATACCAGTTAGACAAAAGCAGTTTATCCTGTCTATACTCTCGGGAAAAAAATTGTAAAAGATAATTCTACTAGCGGGTAACAGCAACGACAGCTTATCACCATCCAAGTAATAGCCAATGAAGCACCATCTTGACCAATAACAGCCAAAAAAGATAACGTCGCTAACAATACTGTTACAACAAAATCACTCTAACACACAGCTCTCGTCAGGGGGTATATCACTTACTCAGAATACAGGAAGCTCACGCAACTAAGTATCGCAAAACTACCAGGCCGAACTTGCTCCTCTGTTGAAACTTGGAGGCCCCTAATCTTATACAGGTTTTAAAAGATATTCATGCGATAAAACCCAATATCAACAATTAAAAAAATTCCAAAACCAGATCATTTAAGCCTTTACAACGAACAAGTGGCTTAGTAGTTAGCACATTTGCACAGTACCCAAGAGCTTTTAGATTCGGTTGAGACAGGGCCGAACATTGATATTTTACAAACAGATGTTGTTTGGAGTTAGGAAGGGCATACATTAAAATCCAGGTATGAATAAAAAAATGTTTCCCAAAACGTTGTGAAAATAAACTTCAAAATATAACTTTTTGTACTGATGTGGTTTTTGGTCTTCCAATAAGTGATAAAAAACAAACAAACAACTGCGTGTTCCAATGGTCCTGTTAAAAAATGGCAAGGTCTGTTTAAAACTTTATTAAGACTCCATCACATGTGCTGAAAGGTAATATATGGTAAATAGAGGCTTTTTGCAAAACCAGTGTTACTTTTCGTAATGGTGAGAAAAACAATAAAATTTGGAATCTTCTTGATAGGTTAAATCTTTAAAATTTCACTATACTAGCAATAAAAGATGACATCATCTTGCGATAAAAAGATTTTCATGTCGACAATTTTCAATTGCCCTTTAAAGTAACAAACTATTTGTGCAAGCTTTGTTTCGTTCTTATATCCTTCAAATGCAATCAATTTTACGCAACTGCACACAGCTATGCACACAGTGTCTATTACACAGCAAGTACTGACATAATTCGAGCTTCAATAAGTTTTAATGACAAGTGAGGAAAATGGCTGCTTTGCAACAAAAATACTAAACACGACCGATCTGATGGCCATGACAATAAACTGTGCAAAAACTGACGCGAGAAGAGGAAACGTAACATATATAGTTTGATCGTCGACAGTCTGGAAAAAAACCCTCCTGATATCTCTATCTCCTTGGTCTTAAGCAAGCTTAATAAAAATCCATCAGCTCCACACCCGGTGTCGTGTCCTGTACCATTTTAAGGACAGAAAGGTATCAAATGGTGAACTTCTAATTTTTTCTCTAAATATACTTCACTCTACATAATTATTATCATGCAGCTATCATTACTAGTTTTCCTTACATTTAAAACGGTCCATTCTATATAACTGGTATTAATCAAATGTAAATGTATACCTCTACCTCTCTGACGAAAGACAAGATAGAACTTCTGTTTAATCTAACATTAGTCTTTGTGAAACCTTGCTTAGACAGGTGATAGTGGGTAACGTGCAAAATCAAAATAGCTTTCCTCTCCCTTAAGTGACAATAACAGGGCTCAAATTCCTGTAAAACCATTCATATTTTACAAGAAATGGGACCATGTCGTTTTCTCTTGCTTATTTTGAACCTCTGTATAACATGAACAAAAGTCATTAGGCAGACTTGGCAAAAAACTTCAACAATAGTGATAAGGCAAAAATAAATTTATTTGTGAAATATAATTGCATTCACAAAGTTATCGTTATCTATATAAGCGTCGCAGAAAAAGCATTATATACTTAAGCAGCTGTAATATCAAGTGGAATACAAATGAGAAATACCATTTCAAAATTAACGAATTGCACTGCGTCACTTACAAAAAGATCACTTGGCACATGATACCAATTCTTGTCGAACAAGTTCATATGTAAACGTGAAAGCTGAGTGCTATCAATGCTGGTAAAACACACAAATTTTACTACGTTGCTATCAACGTCGTGCGTTAAATACACTATTTGTGCCCATCTTTGGTAATACAAACTGTACAGCCTAAACATGTTAAACAGCATAACTGTTGTCTGCATTTCTACAGCAATATTTATTTAATATAAAGTAAAATTTTAATTTCAAATACAGTTGGGGTATTGGAGGGATCCTGATGGAGTACAATCCAGTGGCAACAACCAGCTGGCCTTACATGGACATACTGGTTTCCTGAAAGTGCCCATCTCTCATGTCTGCATGTGCGCGGCAGCGGCCATACCCCGGTAAATCGTTTCAGCTGACGGGCTAAACGACATTAGGGTAGACAGTAACTTGTTGCTGGGGATGAGTGCATATCTCGCACTGAAGTCCATGAAATGAGGAAATGACAGAATTCGTGGAGGAGCCTCTAGTTAGACCAACGGCATGAATGAGGCCTTAATATGAGTAGCCACCCGCCAGTGAAAGGCAATGGGAAACCACCACTGTATCTTGCCAAGAATAATCAAGATAATCCACAGATTAATGCCTAACGAAAACAGCGTGAATGGAGTTGATGACAAAACAGACCTCAAACCCTCGCTCGGTCATGACGCTCATGTTCGACAGGTGGGACCGGATCGTCAACCTGCTACTGTAAGAAACAAATCCACTCTACGGATCGGAACATGGAATGTACGCACTTTGTATCAAGCAGGAAAATTAGCAAATCTGAAGTTAGAAATGGAAAGAATGAATATCAATATGCTGCGCTATGTGAGGCCAGATGGTCAGGTAAAGGGTGCTTTGACATGGAATGTTATAAAATCTTATATGCCAGAAGAGATAGACATGAAAAAGGAATTGCTATGATTCTGGAAAAGGAACTGACTAAATGTGTTGCAGAAAGAGTTATGTTGGTCAAGCTGAAAGGGCAAACTTTTGATTTATCGTTCATTCAAGTAACGACCAATGCACCAACAGCCGACAGCAACGATGAGGACATTGATATGTTCTACGAACAACTTGAAGAAGCTATGAGACACCTTAAATCTCAAGATGTTGTCACAGTGGTGGGAGACTTGAATGCAAAGGTTGGAAACCAAAGAGTGGGAAATATAGTATGAAAGCATGGTCCAGGATGGCAGAGTGAATGAGGAGAAAGATGGGTAGACTGGTGTACAACACATTATCATGTTATTATGAGCACATGGTTCAAAATCATGATAGACATGTAGACATGTTGACATGAAAAGACCCTGGACACAAATATAAAAACCAAATCCACTAGGTTACCATCAACTATCGCTTCAGAAATTCAGTTCAACAAGCGAAAGCCTACCCTGGAGCAGACTGCGGGTGTGACCACAGTCCTGTTGTATGTACAGTCAAACTCAAACTCCGTCGATTAAAGCGTACAACCCCAGAAGCACAACTGCAATGGAATATTCTGCGTGAAAACCAAGAACTTAGTGCCAGATATGCAGTTGCGGTGCAGAACCGGTTCGAAGAACTCGAAAGTGAAGAAGGCAGCAGTGGGAAGTGCTAAAAGAAGCAATGGTAGAAACGAGCAAAACGGAAAAGAATTTGTCCAACCCAATGGAAAAGAGCAAAAGCAAGAAAACGAGAAATTCTGCAAAAGATGGAAGATAGACAGAAAAGATTAGAAAGAGATTAGATCCGATACAAAACCTTGGACTGTGACGCTCTGCCCAAGAAACCAGGCGTTACTGAACACGAGCTCCACAGAACCATCAGTTTAATGAGTCATATAACTAAAGTACTTATGCGAGTCATAAAGGCAAGAGGGAGAAAGGCAGTAAGGCCAGAGATAGAGAAGCAACAGTATGGTTTCGTACGGGATTCAGGTACAAGAAATGCTATAGTTATGAGATTCCTTTCGGAACGAGCTACAGAAATGCACCGTGATATATACCTGTCTCTCATTGAATACTCAAAGGCATTCGAAAAAGTGAAACATGAGTGCTTGATAGAGATACTGCAATATCTAGACATTGACGGTAAAGATATAACTCATAAGGAACTTATACTGGGAGCAAACTGCAGTTGTGAGAGTGCAAAACGAGGTTTGAAAATACTGCAGCATTAGAAATGGAGTTGGGCAAGGCAGTGTCTTCTCACCAGATCTACCGGTATTTAATCTATACACTGAAAACATCTTGTGAAATATCGAGGAAAAAGATGGTATTCTGATTGGAGGATGTAACATGAATAATATACGATACGCTGAAGACACGACGCTCATAGCTGATACTCCAAAGAAGCTGAAACAACTATTAAATACTGTCGTAGAAGAAAGTGAGGCAAGACGTCTTAGTATCAACCGTCGGTTGACTTTCTGCATGGCTGTGGGCAAATAGAATGTGAATTTGAGTTGTAAAATAACAATAGACGGCGAAGATAAACAGCAGGTAAATCAATGTAATTATCTTGGTAGAATGATTACATCAGATGCAAGATGTTTGGTGGAAATACGGAGACGAATTGCCGCACCAAAAAAGGTATTCCAGCAAATCTCCTACATACTGGGAAACCAGGCTCAGAGATATCCATTGCTACGTCATTTCAGTGCTTATAGAGGTGAAAGCTGTACTATCACATTAACCATAGAAAAAGAAGCTAGAAACAACAGAGATGTGGTTTCTACCCCGAATTCTAAGGATTTTTTAGACAGAGCATATTACATAGCAAAATGCAAGAGAAAGCTGTTGTCCATCATTCGAAAAAGACAGCTGTCATTCTCAGGGCACATAATGAGGAAAGAGGAGCTAGAAGAGTTGACATTGACAGAAAAGATTGAGGGGAAACCAGGCAAAGGAAGGCCAAGAATCACAATCATGGGAACCATAGCAGCATGGTCTACAAAAAGCGAGATTCAGCTACTGAGGGCTGGAAAGGGCAGAAATATGTGAAAAGCCATGGTTGCCAACGTTATATCAGGACATGGCAACTGAGGAGGAGGAGGGGGTGTTCTGGTATACCTTACGATCTATATATGAAGACTGATCAATTGATCTGGGTTTGTGTGCAGCTTCTCCCAGCTCCTTGTTTTCCAGTGAATGATCTTCATTTTCAAAACCATAAACCTAAAGCTGATTACTGTTGAACTGCATAAAAATAGATTGTCTTGTTCCTAGGTATGACCTCTGGAGTCCAGCGGTTGACCTTTCGTGTAGGTCCCACAGAAAGATATAAAATTAGTTATTAGTGAATGGTGTTCAAAATTGGCAGTTAAGATATCCAAGTGAAAATAATAATGAAGTGTATTGGTTATGTGACAGCAAAGGAAAGCCATTTATGTGCTTAGAAACGTGCAGGTAAGCATGAATTGAATATAATAAACATCCAATACCAACAGGATCTCTGTTACCTTCGCTCTAATTCAGATATCAGTTTCTTGTTAATCCGTTCATAAAATTATTTTGTTTTTGTGAACATAACAGCTGTTGATTACTCACAAGCTGTTTGCAGCTCAAGCTGTATCATAGTATTCAAGACCTGTCCTCAATACTGATGCTACTTTCATCCGCCTTGGGAGACGTCAGACGTAATTGTGTTTCTTCCGTTTAAACAACCAAATCAAAACCTTACAGTATTCACTTTTTATCTTGAATACCTTGACCTCTTCGTATTTGAACTGTTTGTCATGTTACCATTAGGTCGAATGTTTAGGAGTACCATTAGGTTGAGTTTCGATATTTTTTCCCTCAGGTCTCAGCAAGAAAATCCCTTGAGTCATATACGAGTGTTTTACTTGCATTTGCAGAGGTGACAGCAACTGGTGAGGCTACATATTTCCGCTGCCCTTGCTGAGTAATGGGAGATAAATCAACGTTCATACAACATTCCAAAATTTATGGGCTGGTTCCAATGGTTTCGCTTTCAGTACATATTTATTCTTACTAAATTTATTCTATTGCAAAAAAAATCTTACAATACCATCTAAAATGGCACAAGATTTACTCCAAAAGTTGTCAATAATACAAGTCGCATAACAAATGCTCATCAACACCTAAATTAACTGGATACGTCTATGTCTTGTAAAACAAAGACATGCTATTGTGGTTAAATTTTCAATACTTTGAGGCTTTAAGAGAGGGCATTAAAACATGTTAAGATTCAGTTTTTAATAAGTTTTGAACCCTGTTTTAACAAAGTGTCGTTGTGTTTTAGGTCAATTTATGGGAGTGGTCACATAAAATTTGGATGGGCAGACTAAAGCAAAAATTTGAATACATTTTCATTATTCCTCTCAACCGCCTCTCACTATGCCAATACTGTACAAACCTAACAAATATTGGATTTTGTAAAGTAAGCCTGTACTTAGTCTCTGAGAATGAAGTGCATAACAAGCAATTAACAGGGAAAATCTGACCTAAAAAGACGTCTGCAACAAGGTCTACAAGACTACGTAAAATCACGAACAGGCGACTGCAACCAAAGTCCAGAGAAATAGAATCAACTTCAAAAGAACAGTACATGTACAGCATCCATATATTATCTAAGATAAAAATGGTAAGTGGAGCCCAGATTCATGCTTTAATAAAAAAGTCACAATGAATAATCCTACAGACAACAGAGGATGTAACCAAATAGAGGTTGAATGCTGCAGCAACTGGAAAACGGGGCAGTAAGATTCATAGTTATATTATACATTACTCTAATATCACATTCAACAAACGGTTCCAATAAGCAATGGCGGTCAGTATGACAAGTTGAAGTAGCCATCGAAAAAGGGAAATTTGCAAGTGTCCAGCTTAGATGAAATGGGAAAATTTTTCAAGCTGATGACCAGGAAGCTACGAAGAAATGTTAGCATATGCACGATGCAATGGTAATCAAAGTCAGTTCTGAAAAATGGGCCAAATCAATTAAAGGTTATACTCCAGTTGGAAGGCGGTCTCAGCATCTTCAGTACACTCTTTACTTTCTCACTTAAAAATCACAAATGCACAATTTTCCTTTTTTTGCCCCCAGGTTGCTAAAATCAAATTTTGTGCATAGCTGAGCGTATTAGGTTGGTTTTAGGAATGTCAGGGCACTGTGCAACAAGCCAAAGCAACTTAAAATTATACTACGAGCAGTACCATCATCACATGAACTTGACTCGCCATTGATATTAAATCTACATAAAATAAAGTACATATTAAAGCATAACAGCAGTAGTTTACATTGTTAAGGAAAACAGTAAATGGCTGAGGAAAGGAAATGGTTTTTGCCGACTTAATCCACGGTCTTCTCCAGGTTTTATGTATCTAAAATGAGTACTCTGCAATGAATAAAAAATGCTAAAAATCTATGGCAAAAATGTGTAAACCAGTTATGGCTGATATATTAATTCAGTGTACTAGTTCAATAAATATTTTTTTGGAAAAAACCAAAACGTATCCTAAAAACTGTACCGAAAAGTACAGAATTGGTTTCTGTGTTGGTGTTCGATGAAAAGGAAAAACCCTGACTGAAGACGTGACGAACGGATGGTTTTTATCAAAGGGAGTCAGACAACTCCTCAAATGAATTGTTCCTATTAATGGTACATTGAATTTCAACTGTTTCACACAGGTGACTGGTGCTTCTGGCTCATGCNGAGTACTCTGCAATGAATAAAAAAAGAAAGTCCGGGCTAAGTATTTACAGATGACATTGATCTGGCTAAGGAAAGTTTGCAAAGGTGCTAAAACTCTGGGCTTTTTAACCTTAGAGAAAACACAAAGACATGAGTAATTGCTGAAGACAAAGCAAAAGGAATGCTAAAAATCTATGGCAAAAATGTGTAAACCAGTTATGGCTGATATATTAATTCAGTGTACTAGTTCAATAAATATTTTTTTGGAAAAAACCAAAACGTATCCTAAAAACTGTACCGAAAAGTACAGAATTGGTTTCTGTGTTGGTGTTCGATGAAAAGGAAAAACCCTGACTGAAGACGTGACGACGGATGGTTTTTATCAAAGGGAGTCAGACAACTCCTCAAATGAATTGTTCCTATTAATGGTACATTGAATTTCAACTGTTTCACACAGGTGACTGGTGCTTCTGGCTCATGCATTTAATGTATTAGCTTAAGCTTTTGAAAACACTGACCCTGATATCTCTTTGATACAAGTGGTGTCAAATACATTTTGGTGTGGGTTTTTTCTAGATACTTGCTGGCAAAGCATTGGAATTGCAAGTTGCCTTTAAATGGGGTGACACTGAATCACTGAATATTAAAAGAGCAACTGTTTGTGATCATGTGAATGATAGATTTTACTTCATATAATTCACACAAGTGAGGCTCAATGAAATAACCTTGTACCACAGCAGAGATTACACCATGCCCTTAATGTATCAACTGTGTTTGACCAAATACATCCACCAAGCACTTTTGTTAATTGTGGATGGCAAGTTGTGTTAACAAGTATTGTAGTATTTGGTTTAAAATGCTTGCATGCCCATTCCTTCTTTGTAAAACATTTTGATTTTTATTAATAAACAATTCAAGAAAAACAAAATTTTGTTTGACTACTTCAGCTAAAATGAATTTTACTGTTTGAGAAACCACTGGGATGTAGCACAAACAACCCTGTTCTTATACACTCAAAAACACTCGACTTAAAAATAATGTTTAAAACTTAAGAATGGCGGATAACCTTTCTCATAAGCTAAAGACAACATCTCAGCCGATATAAAGCGTTTCTTTTGATGTGTGCTATGAAATAAAGGACAACTCCAGTCTGAAAAAAAGAGAAATCCTTGTGGTTTCCAAAAATAGAGCATGAAAAATTAGGGTGGGGTGGGGGAAATAAATAGCAATGTATGTTGTTATATAACAAAAAATATCAAGTACATTAAATAGGCTATTTAATATGTGTGAATAGCTCAAGTCCAAAGGTGTAATTTCTTATAAATTATGGTTAAAGATACATTTTAGCTTTAAAAATTTCAATTAAATAGAAATAGCTGTTGCTTTAAAGGGAACTTTAGGTAGTATAATTAATAATTTAGTGGTATAGAGCTTAGGGCGCTTTCTTCTCTCCTAATTTTTCTTTTCATGGTTTTCTAAAATATTTTATATCTGAGCGCCAGTCAAAACTGGTGAAAACAGTTACTAAACATAGTTATTTTGATTTGGTTTATTACTACAAATGCGGTGGTTAATATATTTGCCCCAAATTCCCTCATTACTGGGTCCTCAATGGCTCACAGAAAATTTGCAACACCTAACACGTCAGTGTTTAATGAACGTATAATGAACAGATATCTTCAGGTTCTGTCAATGGTAGGGTGACGACGTGCTATAAAAGAGCACATGTGTCTTAGCGCAATATACAGCTTCTCCCCTGCAAGTCAGCTCCACGTCCTCGTCGTGACTACCGGACACCTTTTAAGGTGCCTAACGGAGCTCTGGCCACAGGGCGAGTGTGGGCCGCCCTGTCTAAAAAAATAAGCGCACCCTTGCTGGCGTTGTGGAGGATTGACATCTCTTGTTTGGGTTCGTGCCAGTTTGATCCTTTCATCTGGGTTGTGTGCGTTTCTTCAATTCGCTTAATTTGGAGTTTGTGTCAGGAAGGGCATCCGACAGTAAAAACTTGCCTCAAACCCTGATTGGTTTTGTTCCTTTGTAACCCAAGGTGATCAAGATGGCTACAAGGTGGCCCTGGTAGCCATCTATGGATTCTTTAAACNCGGACACCTTTTAAGGTGCCTAACGGAGCTCTGGCCACAGGGCGAGTGTGGGCCGCCCTGTCTAAAAAAATAAGCGCACCCTTGCTGGCGTTGTGGAGGATTGACATCTCTTGTTTGGGTTCGTGCCAGTTTGATCCTTTCATCTGGGTTGTGTGCGTTTCTTCAATTCGCTTAATTTGGAGTTTGTGTCAGGAAGGGCATCCGACAGTAAAAACTTGCCTCAAACCCTGATTGGTTTTGTTCCTTTGTAACCCAAGGTGATCAAGATGGCTACAAGGTGGCCCTGGTAGCCATCTATGGATTCTTTAAACTTTTTCAATAAAATTCGTGTTGCAACACTAAATGTTGGAACAATGAGGGGTAGAAGTGGTGAAATTGTTGAAACTCTTACCTGCAGAAATATACATATATGTTGTGTGCAAGAAACCCGCTGGCGTGGTGGTTCGGCAAGAACTATAACTGGTAAGGATTCCTCGTATAAGTTCTTTTGGTCTGGAGATGAGACAGGTTTTGGTGGCGTTGGAGTACTTGTTTCTGAAAATCTTATAGATAAAGTTGTTTCTGTAAAAAGATTCAATTCTCGCCTGATGACTGTGAAAATCCTTGTTGGAAAAAACATAGTAAATGTCTTAAGTGCTTACGCACCACAGACTGGTCTTTCTGTAGAAGAGAAGGATCTTTTCTATAAGGATCTTTTTAATAATATTATGATTTGTACCGAAAATGAGTTGCTCATTGTAGGTGGTGACCTAAATGGACATGTTGGGCGTTCGGCTGATGCTTTTGAAGGTTTCCATGGTGGTAATGGTTTTGGTACAAGGAACGAAGACGGTACAAGAATCCTTGATCTCTGTGTGTCTACAAATCTGGTAATAACAAACACATTTTTTAAAAAATCTGATAACCGTCTGATAACCTATCGTTCTGGAGAAATTCGCTCCCAGATTGACTTCCTTCTTGTTCGTAAATCAGATTTAAAGCTAGTAAAAGACAGTAAGGTTATAAATGGTGAAGAATGCGTTACTCAACACAAGTTAGTTGTATTTGATCTAAAAATCTGTGGTAAAATAGGTATATCCCGTAAGGTGGCACCAAAACGTAAGATTTGGCGACTTAAAGATGAGGATGTTAAAAAAAACTATTGAAATTCCCTTGACAATTACTTAGTCAATGCGCCATTAATGACTGATGTCGAGAGTATGTGGCTCAACATTAAAACATCTATTTTAAAAGCGTGTGATGATACTTGTCGTTGGACAAAAGGTGGTGTTCCTCGGCGCAAAGAAACTTGGTGGTGGAATGAGGATGTTGATCATCAAATTAAGGAAAAACGCCGCCTCTGGAAAGAATGGCAAAAAGGTGGGTCCAAAGAAAGATACTTAATGGCCAAAAGAAATGCTAAGTCTGCAGTTTATGCCGCCAAAAAACTAGCTCAAGAAACCAAATTTGGTCAAGTTAGAACTAAACACCAAATAAATCAGATCTTCAAGCATGCTCGTAAGATGAGATATGAAAATCAGGATGTAATCGGTGAAAAATGCATTAAAGATGCAAACGGTAATGTTGTTTTTGATGATAAAACTAAGTTAAAAATCTGGGAAGCCTATTATGATAAATTGTTGAATGTAGAATTTCCGTGGGATGCTGACTCTCTTTCTTCTGTTAATAAAAAGGAAGGACCACCAATAAAAATTACTGTAGACATGGTGCGTAATGCTGTTGCTCATATGAAATCGGGAAAGGCTGCTGGTCCTTCTGGAATCATTGTTGAAATGATCAGAATGGGGGGTGAGAAGATTATTGAAGCCATTACAACACTTGCTAACCAAATTGTATTTGAAAAACATATTCCCGCAGACTGGGAGCTTTCATACATAATTAATTGTTATAAGGGCAAGGGTGATGCCATGGAGTGTGGAAACTATAGAGGTCTTAAACTTCTTGACCAAGTGTTAAAAATTATTGAGCGCATTATTGAAGTAGTGGTTAGAAGTCAAGTAGAAATCAATAACATGCAATTTGGGTTCATGCCAGGTCGGAGCACAACTGATGCTATTTTTATTCTCCGTCAACTGCAAGAACGACATATAAGTAAACGTAAAAATCTCTATTTTGCTTTCATTGATCTAGAGAAGGCCTTTGATAAAGTACCGAGAAAAGCCTTATGGTGGGCACTACGAAAGGTTGGAGTTGAAGAGTGGGTAGTGCAAGCAATCCAGGCAATGTACATTAATGCCAAATCTAGCGTACGTTTAAACGGCTTGTTTTCTTCCCTCTTTGAAGTAAAAGTTGGGGTACACCAGGGCTCAGTTTTGAGTCCGCTTTTATTTGTCATTGTCATGGAGGCATTATCTAGGGAGTTTGGAGTTGGATGTCCCTGGGAATTGCTTTATGCAGATGATATTGTTATTGCTGCAGAATCTGTTGAGGAGTTAACGTTGAAGTTAGACATTTGGAGAACTGGACTAGAAAGCAAAGGGCTTCGAATTAATATGGAAAAAACTAAGGTTCTCTGTAACACTTATGGACCAAAAAAGTTGTGTTGAGTAAATACCCGTGTGGTGTATGTTCAAAAGGTGTTTGGAGCAATTCTATCTGTTGTTTAGTCGGTAAGAAGTGGATCCACAAAAATTGTACTGACATTAAGAGGAAAATCCGCGAAGATCCAAATTTTAAATGTAGAAAATGTTCTGGTGTACTGCTTTCCCCAATCACTCCAGATAGACCTACAGTTGTTCTAAATAACATTGAGTTAGAGACAGTTAAAACATTTTGTTATCTTGGTGATGTAGTTAGTGAAGACGGTTGTTGCTATGATGCTATCACTGCCAGAATTCAATCAGCTTGGAAGAACTTTCGTGAATTACTGCTTATTCTAACTTCACTGCTAAAGCAGTGCTATCTTAAAAAGGCAATATCTTTTCCACAGAAGTATCAGTTTGTGGGTCAGCTTTGTCCTTAATTATTCTATATGGCCATGGTACTGGACAATGTGGCTCAACAACTTGAAAAAAATTAAAGTTCTTAATAATGGAGGGTGTTCAGCATATGGTAATTACACCAGATCCTATCTGGTCAAATGTTTAGGATGGGCCATACCATGTATAATGTATTACATTCTTCAGTTGTTTATCAGTAAGAATGGCATCCTTATCTTTGAACCTTAGTAAAATCTTTGTAATGTGAATGGTGGTTAAAGTAAATAACAAAATGTATGCCATATATCATTTATCTTTTAAATTGTTGTGTACTGATAATCTTGGGAAGAATGGTATAGGCACCAGGTAAAAATCCTTTCAAGCTGTTACAACAGCCTAACAGAGTAGCTATCTGATAAATGACAAATATAACCCGGTAGTTGGTTGTGCTTGATGATTGAAATATTGTGAAACTATTAGTTGCAATCACAGCTCTTATTTTTTGTGTTTTACCCTAAGTATATTGCTCTGCTATATGCATTGAGCACCTTTTGATATGAATACACAAAATTATACAAATATACTGCAGTATTATGATGATACTACACAACCCATAGCAAGTGCTTTGAAAATGACAATGTATGTAATTCCTGTTGTAAAAAATAAGCAGTTAACACATCTTTTCCTGACGAGACCCAGTTATATTTTAGATGTATTTCTGAGAATCTTCATTTAGACTATTCTCTGTTCTGAGATTGCAACAAACTATTTCATACCATATAGCATTTTCTATGAGTAAATTGTGATAATGCCAGGTTTATTGTCACTATAACACATAGTATAGATCCCTCAAAGATGTTTGGTCTTGATATGTTATCCCCCTTAATTCTTATCAACTTTAGAATAAGTTTGAAGTCTTTGTTTAAGATGCCTTTTTTTCTATGAGATGCAAGGTATAATTGGTAATGCCATTTTTCAAGAACTGTGATGATATATTTTGGGCTGAGAACTATCAGCCTATTAACTCATGTTTAGTCACCAATAACATGTATAACAAATTCAAACCTTGATAGTGGGCACACCTGGGAAAGTTGTCTTTTTCCTAGAGATACCATAGGCATTGTATTTTTTGGTCAAATTTTCTTACTACTGAAACAAATGAGAACTTGTTCACCCAGAACTTTTGATATGGTCTCACAAGCAGGCTTCTTCCACAAAATTAACTTTGCCTCAGGGTCCATATAACAGTTTAAAAAATGTGTGTGTAGGGGTGGAGAGGCAATGTTCAAGTAAATGTGACATTATATATATATATATATATATAAATTTCATCAAAGCAGGTAGTCATCTTTAAAAGTATATAAACTTCAACAACAAAGACATTTTGTATGATAGGACAAGTTTTCGTATATTTACTTTGTCAGGTCTGACAAAGTAAATATACAAAAGCTTGTCCTATCATACAAAAGATCTTTGTTGTTGAAATTTATATATATATATATACTATCAACCCAAGGCCCCATCACAGTAGGGACTGAAAGGTCAAGAAAATGTTTCACCTTTTAAAAGCTCTACTATCCCCAAAATAGACCCATTTTTCATAATTTTAACAAAATTTCTGCTCTCAAAAATCTAATAGTTATTTGATTAAAATTTAGGTTAAAATGGTTGAAACAAGAAGTTACATGTTTTCTAAGAAGTTCCTTTTTAACAGCAAAAAGTAATAATTATAAAAATGACAGTATTAACTTTTACAAATTGTTTTTATTAAATTTAAAGTTGGATAGTGGCATGGTATTAGTTTGGTAGACAAGGTGGGGTGAGACATGCTTTAAAAGATCACAAGCCATAAGCGTGACACATAGCTTCTCCCCTACAAGTCAGCCCTCACCTCCTTCTGGTGTCCACCGGTAAACTTGCTGAGGTTAGGGCTCTGACCAAAGGCATACAATCTGTACCTTAAAATAACTGGTCCCTTGTTTGGTTTTGATGGTTCATTGAAATGGTGTTTTTAAGCTGAAATTGTTGAAATTTTTTCTAGCAGAGTTAAACTCTTTGTCTTTGGATCATTTTAAAAGCTCCCACATTGTTGGTAGGAGTGGGATATATGGGGGGCAATTTTTAAAATGTTTCTGGATGCATGTGGCTACTTGTTCTTTTGATAGTTTGAAACATGTTGATCAATAAAAAGCACAATGAACAATTTTTTACAATTTGGAGGTTTGCCGGGCAAAATTGTGAGCTGTGCTGAAAAATCCTGAAAATTCAGCAAAAGGAAGCAAGACAAAGTAATTGATATCTTTTGGACCCTATTCAGTTCATGTGAGTTGGGTATTCTAAACCTGTCACCAGAGTGGTTCACAAAACAACATATGTGAAATCAATATGTCAATAAAAATCAATCAAAATACCATAAAAAGCCAGGTATTTTAAAATCTCCTAAAATCTCAGAAAATTAAATAATTTTTGGGCAAAAAAGAAATCACACACATTGTCAACAGCAAATGAAAAACATGTCAACTAACCATGAGTTGATGCTCATGAGTGCAACTCATTAAACAATTTGCATATGTCTTTGCTTTTGTCCAGTGTCAACATGGGAGCTCGCCATGAAAGGTCCCATTGACCATAAATTTTACACATCAAAATATGTTCTGAACGTTGTTCTGATCTTGAATATCGTCAATGACTGGTCTCTTCCATTTTTCATTGCAGCCTTTTGTAACTCTCTCAAGGTGATCTGTGCCATGTGGTCCATCTTCATTGCTATCCATGAACAGGCCAATGTAACATTTCTGACCAACATCATCATCCCATACCACAGCTAATAGCTTATGAAAGTTGAATTGAGATTTTCCACCATGAATTTCGTTACAATCTTGCAGCAGATCCAATATTTCTTCTTTGCTTTTGAAGGTGGCAGTCGGATATTCTTCATGTAATTCATCAACAGCTAATAGAACTGCAAGATTTGAATACATCTGCTCATAAGTCGTGGAGTTTATTCAATAAAGTTCAGGATGGTCAAGAAAATCCTTTTTATTGATCATTCAGTTTCATCACTGCAGAAAGTTCTTCTATCAATGTTATGGGGCCACCATATTACTTTGAACGCTTTATTAGAACATCAATCAAATCATTGGCTCGTCTTTTCTTTCCCAAGGACTCAGCTACTTTCAGTTTGTGGACAGCTTTTTGAGACTCTGTCCAACTGGCCTCCATACTGTCAAGCAGTTTATAGATTGTTTGCATGCTTTTCCTGTTGACTGGACCACTTTTTTCCCCTTTTGATTCCAACATGATGTCATCTCTAATACGTTTAGCTTTGAAGAATCTATTCGAATGCTGAGCTGATTCTGCTGCAATCTTTCCAAATTTGGCAAGAGTTCACTCAGCTTCCATGTTTTCTGTGGCCAGGCTCAATCTTTGTTCCAGAGTTAGCTTGTGGATAGCAGTGGCACTTAGGTCTGGGTTTTCATCCCAATATTCTCTGGAACACTGCAACTCTAGTCCTTTACCTGCTTCAACACAAATACACCTGATCAAATGAAAGTCAAGTTCACTGCTTGGCACTTGTGCATCCATATTTACATGAGTCCAAGGGATATGAAATTAGGCAAGTGAATCAGAACAGAGCTTACCTTTTTCAGGTCATTGTGCAAGCTTGGAAGAATTTCCACCAAGTGACTCTGATCTGCCCTCTCAACACAGTTCAAAAAAGGCATTGTTACTCTGAAGCAAAAGTTGGAAAGAGCTTTCAGTTCAGCTGCTATAAAATCACTTTCCAGGTATATCCTGCATGCACAGACAAGAAGATTGTTTTTGGAAGTGTGAGAAAGTGCTTCTTTTAAGTATGGAATGGAATCATACAATGATTCTGCAGAATACCCAAGTTTGGTAAACGGACATTCTTTGTACAAACTGTATGTTTTATAAACCCCGTTTTCCTCCAAAATCAGTTCAAATTCATCAGGAAGTATTGACGACCTTGCATTTGCATCCTGGGACACCAGATTGAGAAAAGCTGGTATAACAACATCCATAACAACACACTTTTTCTGTCTCAAAAATGGCTTAAGTTGTGGCTCTCTCTTTTCTAGTGTTTCTCGTATTTTTTATCTTTGCCTCAATGGCAGCCAAACACTTCCTGTTCATTTCATCAAATTTTTCACAAGTGTGGCCCTTACACAACAAATGGAGAGGAATATGACTTGATTTCAACACATTTGCAACTTCAAATTCTATCTTCAAATTTTTATTTACTGCATCAGTCATGAATGCATCAATCATCGTCCACATGTTTGTTGCTGTGTATGTACTATTGGTGGTTGCTGCTAAGTGGTGCAATGTTTCAACAATGAGTTTTACAATTTGTTCTCTATTTTCAAAAGCAAAAAACAGAGGCTGCAACCGTATCACTTGACACATCTTTGAGTCATTGTTCATGAAATTAAAAATTAGTGCAGTCCACTCACTGTCAACACGGGAACGAGAAGTTGTGTCATAATGAAGTGTTACTTTACTTTCACTGGATTTGTCTATCAAACTTGTTGCAGCATCAATTTCTTGTTGCAATGCTTTTTTGTGCTTGAACTCATTTACAGCTTTGGCTTGAGGAAGAACATATCTATATTTTGTGTAATCATTAGCAGCACGTGGGTATTTACTTGCTTGCTCCATGTTTTCACCCTCTTCATTAATAGTTTCAAGTGGCTTGGGTGGTTCAAGTAAAAGATANTGTCAAGCAGTTTATAGATTGTTTGCATGCTTTTCCTGTTGACTGGACCACTTTTTTCCCCTTTTGATTCCAACATGATGTCATCTCTAATACGTTTAGCTTTGAAGAATCTATTCGAATGCTGAGCTGATTCTGCTGCAATCTTTCCAAATTTGGCAAGAGTTCACTCAGCTTCCATGTTTTCTGTGGCCAGGCTCAATCTTTGTTCCGGAGTTAGCTTGTGGATAGCAGTGGCACTTAGGTCTGGGTTTTCATCCCAATATTCTCTGGAACACTGCAGCTCTAGTCCTTTACCTGCTTCAACACAAATACACCTGATCAAATGAAAGTCAAGTTCACTGCTTGGCACTTGTGCATCCATATTTACATGAGTCCAAGGGATATGAAATTAGGCAAGTGAATCAGAACAGAGCTTACCTTTTTCAGGTCATTGTGCAAGCTTGGAAGAATTTCCACCAAGTGACTCTGATCTGCCCTCTCAACACAGTTCAAAAAAGGCATTGTTACTCTGAAGCAAAAGTTGGAAAGAGCTTTCAGTTCAGCTGCTATAAAATCACTTTCCAGGTATATCCTGCATGCACAGACAAGAAGATTGTTTTTGGAAGTGTGAGAAAGTGCTTCTTTTAAGTATGGAATGGAATCATACAATGATTCTGCAGAATACCCAAGTTTGGTAAACGGACATTCTTTGTACAAACTGTATGTTTTATAAACCCCGTTTTCCTCCAAAATCAGTTCAAATTCATCAGGAAGTATTGACGACCTTGCATTTGCATCCTGGGACACCAGATTGAGAAAAGCTGGTATAACAACATCCATAACAACACACTTTTTCTGTCTCAAAAATGGCTTAAGTTGTGGCTCTCTCTTTTCTAGTGTTTCTCGTATTTTTTATCTTTGCCTCAATGGCAGCCAAACACTTCCTGTTCATTTCATCAAATTTTTCAAAAGTGTGGCCCTTACACAACAAATGGAGAGGAATATGACTTGATTTCAACACATTTGCAACTTCAAATTCTATCTTCAAATTTTTATTTACTGCATCAGTCATGAATGCATCAATCATCGTCCACATGTTTGTTGCTGTGTATGTACTATTGGTGGTTGCTGCTAAGTGGTGCAATGTTTCAACAATGAGTTTTACAATTTGTTCTCTATTTTCAAAAGCAAAAAACAGAGGCTGCAACCGTATCACTTGACACATCTTTGAGTCATTGTTCATGAAATTAAAAATTAGTGCAGTCCACTCACTGTCAACACGGGAACGAGAAGTTGTGTCATAATGAAGTGTTACTTTACTTTCACTGGATTTGTCTATCAAACTTGTTGCAGCATCAATTTCTTGTTGCAATGCTTTTTTGTGCTTGAACTCATTTACAGCTTTGGCTTGAGGAAGAACATATCTATATTTTGTGTAATCATTAGCAGCACGTGGGTATTTACTTGCTTGCTCCATGTTTTCACCCTCTTCATTAATAGTTTCAAGTGGCTTGGGTGGTTCAAGTAAAAGATATGATTGTAAAGTTTTTCACACACAGTCTGAACAGCCACTCTGGCCTTTGGCACAGATATTCCTGATCAACAACTGACTGTTGCAATTGCATCTTTGATATTGTCAGTTCTATTTCTATTTTTTCAAAGTTGTGGTTTATCATCCTATCTGGTGCTCACCTGAATTCCACAATCAACCATGACCACCCTTACAGCAGGTGCTCCTCTCCTGCTACTTCTCATGAATGTTTCATCAAACTCAGGATCATTGATAAAGGAATCTTTCAACTCTGCTAACATCTGCTGCTCTTGTTCTTCCCTTAAATTCTCTGCCCTTTCTTCCTCATACTCCTCATCAATTTCCTCGCACCACACAAAATGGTGTAAGACAACACCTCAGACTTGCATTTAATCTCCCAGACAACACCTCTCAGAATTGCATTTAATTTCAGACAAAATTAATGCAACAAAGTGTGCTTAAACTTACCAACAGATAATTCTCTGTATTTGTAACCTCATAGGGCAAATTTAGATTTTATCCCGGCAATCCATGAAATTTGGTCCAAATCCAATTTCTTTGCCATTTTTCCACTTCTTGGGATGAAATGGTGCATTTAAACAAGTTGCCACAGAAATCTATTTTTTTTGCTCATATAGCCCACTGCTATTGTTGGGTAATTTTTTATGTGAATCGGCTGTGAGATAGTGTCTCTGGAAAAACACTCAGTCCATATTGCAGATAAATTAGGCTGATTCTAGGAAGGGCATCCAATCATAAAAACTATTTGCTTCAATATCATAGTATGATTGCTGAATGTAATTCTTTTGGAAATGGGACTTTGTTGAAGGTGTCATTAAAGGTAGGGCTGGATGTAGGTCAGTCAGATATATATCACATGAAATCCCACACAACATATTAAGAATTGGATCTTGGAACATTGGTACTAAGTGAGGGAGATCCAATGAAATATTTGAAACAATCTCTAGAAGAAACACAGATCTGGACTGCATGCAGGAGGTTAGGTGGAGAGGTGCTTCTACAAGATATATATCTGGTAGAGACTCCAGATACAAGTTTTTCTGGAAAGGAAACAGCAATGGCACAGCTGGCATTGGTGTATTCCTAGCTGAACAAGGGGCCGGCAAGGTCCACAACATCAGGTGTGTTTCAGACAGAACCATATTGACAAAGTTATTAGTTGGTGAATAGTCAACAATCTTCAAACTGCCACATCAGGGCTATCAGACAGTGAAATTGTTGTTCCCTGTGGTGACTGGAATGACAATGTTAGGAGAGATTCTGCTGGCTTTGAAGGTATTCATGGCAGTAATGGATATGGTAAATGGAATGCTGATGGCAACAGAGTGCTTAAATTTGCTGTTGCAAATGATTTTGTTATTTGCAACATCTCATTATATACCAATCTGGAACAGCATCAACACAGATTGATTTTATACTGCTGAGAAAAGGTCATTTAATTGAAGAATTTGTGCTTCAACATAAACTGCTTGTTGTTGAGTCTGTAAATATAACTACAGCTTTTGATCCTAATCTCCAATGTTGGAAGTTGAAGGACGTAAATGTTTGGGAGGAGTTCAAAAGAGCATTTATTGAGAAAGTCAACACTGCTGGTAATGAAGCAACCTCTACAAAAGACATAAGGAATCTCTTGAAGTCAGTGTTACTTAAATACTCTCTTGAAACTTGTGGTTAAACAAGGAAGTATCATCTGAAAGGAGAGACTTGGTTGTGAAATGGCAGTGTTAGCAATGCTATTACTGAGAAATTATGAAAATGGAAATTATGGAAACAAGGAAACCTCATCAAGGACGAATATCTTCAAGCAAAATGTGATGCAAAAAAATCTGTATATCAGGCAAAGAAAACTGCTGAGGAGTTGAGGTTTGCCAACCTGCAACATGGTTTAAATAAGAATGTTTTAAAAATCACAAAACAGATGCATAAGAAAAACCAAGATGTAACCAGAGAAGATGTGTCAACAATGACAATAGGGTTCTGTCAACTATAAGCAAAACCAAGACGGCTGCCTGGAAACAATATTATGAATGTCTCTTAAATGTTAAGTTCTGTTGGAACTCAGAATCTCTGTCAGGTGACCCAGTGTCAGGTCCTCCCAATATGATAATGAATGAAATGGTGATGAAAGCTATCAGCAAAACAAAATCAGGAAGAGCCTCTGGTCCCTCAGGAATCATTGCAGAAATGCTCAAAGCATCTGGTTCTGTGGGGGCAACATTAATTGCTAACCTTGCAAACTCTATGGTCAGAAATCGGGACATGCCCTCTGACTGGGAAGGCAGTTACATCACCAACCTTTACAAAGGATAAGGAGATGCCCTTGAAAGAGGCAACTACAAAGGCCTTAAGCTTCTCAACCATGTTATGAAAGTTATGGAGAGGATTTTGGAATCTATCATATGGGAGAAAATCTTGATTGACAATATGCAGTTTGGCTTTATGCCTGGTCGCAGTACAACCCATGAGATTTTTGTCCCTGAATAACTACAAGAGAAATACCTGGCAAAAGTATTTGACCATGTCCCTCACAGTTTTATATGGTGGGCCATGCATAAACTTGGAATCAAAAAATGGGTAGTGCAGTTGGTTCAAGGCATGTATAAGAACACAAAGAGTAGAGTGCGAGTAGATGATGTCTACACTGATAAGTTTGATGTAAAAGTTGGTGTGCACCAGGGCTCTTGCTGAGTCCTCTCTTATTCATAACTGTACTTGAGGCACCGTCTAGAGAGTTCTGCACTGGTACAACTTAGGAATTATTTTACACTGACAATCTGATGCTTATTGCTGAAACAAAAGAGGAACTAAAATGGAAACTCATACTGTGGAAAAGTGAAATGGAATCAGGTCTAAGAGTTAACATGGGTAAAACAAAAGTTACAATAAGTGGCATAGATCTCTAATGTCTGTATGATTCTGGCAAGTTCCCCTGCAGTGTCTATCAGAAAAGGTGTCAGATGTAATTCCATTATTTGTTCTGACTCTCCCCATTGGATCCACAAAACATGCCAAGGTGTCAAGGGGCAGCTTAAAGCAGACACTGATTATTGATGCAGAAGATGTCAGGGCCTTGCAAGACCTATGTGCAGGCTGTGTTGATATGGGCATGTTTTACGTAATGAAGGTAGCATCAAGCAAGCCTACAATATGGTGGTTGTTGGCAAATGCAGTCATGGAAGACCAAGGAAAACTTGGAACAATCTGGTTTTTCAAGACAGGAAACCATGACCAATGTGGATCCATTGAACAAAATGTTATGGAGAAAGAATCTTATGGCATGTTATCACCATGTGTAACCCCTATGAGGGGAACATGACATGCAAAACAAATGATAATGATGATGATGATGAATGGGCATTGACTTGCTATGTCTTCTGACAAATAATTATGGCAGAATTGTTTATGCTGTTCCTTTTTCTCTTCTTATACAATTCAACATGTTTTATGTCTTTTTATGATTCTCCTGTAGAGATACTGTGGTACAGTGCCTATTTTACTTAAGGCATCTTCCCCCAAGAACTGAAAATTAGACAACCCTGCAGGTTCATTCAAAATGTAAACAATTACTTTTCCATAAACTTACTTGTCTATCTTGCTCTCTCTTTCCTCTCCTTTCTGCTAGATTTTTTTTATTTAATGAATGTAACTACATACCATATGTAAAATGTTAAAATGTGAACCATTAATTTTCTATAAACTTACTTGCCTATCTCACTCTCTTTCCTCTCCATTCTGCTAGTTTCTTTCACTCAAGAAGGTAACTACATACCAAAAATGGCACTTTGTCTTGTAGAGTGAAGCGCATTAGTTGTTTTTTTTAATGCAATTGAATAACCATTGACCCTTTTGCTTGTGTCCTACTTCTTGAAAGCTCTCTGAAAAAATGTATTTAATGGTAATACAGCTCTTTGAATAGCATGCAATTTTGATAGAAATAACTTGCCTTGGATCTGCTTGGGAGCTGTTAGCTAATTTCCTGAGTTGCAGCAGCAAAACATATCACTTAATACAAAAATATTACCCCCCCCCCTTCCCCTTTTATATTATAAATACAATGGCTGCACTATTATTATTTCAGCTCGAATTTAGATAATGACAACATGACATGGAGAGTCAAGTAATAATGCCATACACATGGCAAAATATGAATAAGAAATAACTATACAAAATTATATAAAAATGGCAAAAATTTTTAACACCACAAATTTACGGTATACTTACGTATTCTCTAACATCCTTCTTCTTTACAGCTTTGTATGATGAATATGCCGGGTAAAGGGTGCCAAACAACAATCTAAATAACAATAGCATGAAGTAAATTACATTATACGTACAATAACTTAAAGTTTTCGTATTACGGGGTCTGCAAATTAAGCTTTATAATTGTGATGTAAAACTAATCAACTTCTGCTTTTTTTTACATTCTCGTTATTATGCTCAAGCCTAAAGTTAACCTATCAGAAATCCATATATTAGTTAAAATCACTTGGCACCCTGCACTTAGCTGCTGGAATAAAAAACATCCGCAGTTTTTGCCGTTAAGTTGGCTTATCAAATGGTTCCTCAGGCTGTCGACCAACAACACAGATAAGCTGACAATGAAGTTTCATTGGATAATTCACTTCTTAACAAAATTATGGGCATTGTGGTTTTGATCAGGAATTATTCATGGGAATCATGAGTGACGACTTAATGAATCCTCACAAAGTATAAAGTCCCTTTCTCTGGGGTGTAAATAATATAAAGTTTTCTTCCTCGGCGATGCAGTGCTTAACAAAACAAAACCATGCTAATACTTATTGGTACTCTAATTGTCTGAAGTCATTTCAATAATATTAGGTTGTTGCTATCTTAACGCATAACAGCGTGTGTTCCTGCAAGTACAGACACGCGTTAACAATATTAAACAATATGTCTAGCTTATAACTAATTTCAAAAATGGTCCCACCGGTAATGAAATCAGAAAACAAATTGACATGCTGAAAAAACAATCTTATACGTAAGAAGGGTATAATCTTACTAGAAAACTTGGTATTGTAAATGAAACCAAAGAAAACAATTTTTGTATCAAATTATATTTCGTTGCCCGTTTCCTCCTGTAAGTATAATACCTATTTCTAGAATGAAAAATAGCTTCCTTTAGCACAACTTACATTATCAGCCTGGAGAGCAATGCAGAAACCATGGCTCCTTCTTGAAAGCGGCTTCTTGCACCAACGCACTTATTGAATGAAAGGCTCAAAGCTGTTTAAGAATCACTGAAGTACTTCACTTAAGCATTGATTCAAGTACCCTTCGACTAAAAAGTAGTTAATACTTATTGAAAACACTTTTTGTCTTGCAGCAGAAGGCTCTGTTAAGGCAGGATTCCTTAACAACTACTCTCCAGCACAAGTGCAACTCAAACCAAACCGTGCAAAATAAAAATATCTTATTTTGGTTCAGCCGCTGACCGGGTCCTTAAAGGTTGTGGCGGAAATAGTGGCGTCATGCCGACTGCTGATTGTTGTTGTTGCTGGTGAAAACCAAAGGGATAACTCAGCAATTTGAAATTTTGTTCTTCTTGGCACACTGAATATCTGGTGTAATCAATAAAATCGACATTGCAGCTTTGTTTGGGTTCTGTCGAAGAAAGGCACAAATGTTCTGGACAGATCTTGTCAAAAGAGGGTAAAAAGTTCAAGAGACCTTGTACGGACAATGACAAGTAGCAGTCTCTGTCTTTCTGTCTTTCTGTCTGTCTTTCTGTCTTTCTGTCCGTCTCTCTCTCTCTCTCTCTCTCTCTCTCTCTCTCTCTCTCTCTCTCTCTCTCTCTCTCTCTCTCTTTCTCTCTCTCTCTCTCTCTCTCTCTCTCTCTGTCTGTGTGTGTCTCTCTCTGTGTGTCTGTGTGTGTCTCTGTGTCTCTCTGTGTCTCTGTGTGTGTGTGTCTCTCTGTGTGTGTCTCTCTGTGTCTCTCTCTGTCTGTCTGTCTCTCTCTCTCTCACACACACACACACACACACACACACAAACACGCACGCACACATATGTTTCTTAGATGTTTTGGTTAAGAAGGAAGGTAACACTCTGGTCACTGCTTTGTTTGTTAAGGAAACTGATACTCACCAAGTTTTACATTTTATGTCGTGTCACACATTTCATACTAAGAAGGGGATACCATATGATCAAGCATTGCGTCTTCGTCGTATTTGCTCCAAGGATGAATTCTTTGAAAATAGGATTTCTGATCTGAAGATGTGGCTCCTAGCCAGAGATTACGACAAAGAATTGGTGGAAACCCAGGTTGGTGGAGCGGCTTCTTTGGATCGGGAAGGCTTGCTTCAGAGGTCGGGGAGGGAAAATCAGGCGGGTAATAGGATATGTTTCGTCACTACTTTTCATCCGACGTTAAGATGCAAAATTTATGATATTCTTAATAGGGCTCGGGTCATTTTGCAATCTGATGAAGAACATAAAATCGTCTTCTCAGAAGTCCCGTTGGTATCATTTCGTAGGAAAAAATGCCTTCAGGACATTTTGGTCAGGTCTAAACTTAGTGATACTTACTCTGTCACAGGGAATTGTAAGCAATGTAATCATCCTTTGTCTGAAGTTTGCAATTATTTAGAGGTCTCAAATACATTTTTTAATTTTTATCATAGTAAACAATATTTTTTAAGGAAAGATAATTATAATTGCAACTCTAATCATGTATATAAACTTACCTGTAAAACTTGCAAGAAAATTTATATTAGTAGTACCATTACTCCTTTTCGAACTAGGTTTAATAATTATAAAAGTCATTTCAGTAAATATCAAGAAAGGAAAGAAAATGGGTCCCTTAACGTGGGCAAAAAGTACCACCAGCCCATCTCTGGAAACATTTTTCACAGGGAGACCCATCATGGGATGGAAGATTGGAATTTTCAAATCATTGATTCTTCTATTTCTGAAAGTCAATTTAGGGTCGCGGGAATCTTAGTGGCAAAATATTTTGCAAACTTTTACACCCTCAGGATTAGATGGCATGTATTATGTGGATCTTTGGCTAAGATTTTTTAGAAACCATTTGTGCTGCTTCGCTGTTTTGCACCTTTCTGAACGTGTACATCGTTCATTGAGAGGTCTGGGCTGTAGCTTTTGCATAGTTCAAGTCAGCACATTTTTGTTTTCTTTTGTGAAATTTGGGGTTTTTTTCAAATTCGTTTTGTTACTTTATGAGATTTTGATGTCTTGTACAAAATTTTCTCAGTTCTATACTTTTGTTTCTTTCCTCACCCTTTCCTCACTTGCTGGGTAAGTGTTTTTGCACGCTCATATCACAATGTTTCAGTGTGATCTAGTATTTGATATTAACACGATTTTTGTACTTTGTACTTAGTACTCTCCTGTGGCCTCAGAATTTTATTGTTTTTACCATTTATATTTAACTTTATTACACACTTTTTGGTTTTCTATTATATTTTAAAATTTTTATTCTATCAAGGGACTGTAATTAAATAATCAGCATTGAAATTTTTATGCTCGTGTAATTTTATATTACTTTATATACGCCTACATTGTAAATATAGACCAGACCTGACAAAGTCACATACAAAAGCTTGTCTCATCATATAAAATGTCTTTCTTGTTGAATTTTATATATATATATATTTATATTTATATATATATATATTGTAGCTCACAGGATAAGTTTTACCCAGTGGGTTCAGTGAATCATTGTTGCTCTTAGGATGCCGCTACTGTGTCAAACAGTTGATCCCTCTCAGATAGGTCTGATTTTGCGGCACAAAGAAATGATTCATGATGTGCTAACCATTCTGGCACCTGTTGGTAGTCTGAGTTCTCAGGAAACTTCTTCAGTCTAGCAGAAAACACCACGCAGTGCAGTGCCTTTTATTTTGTGAACGAGATGTAACAAACAAAGACAATTATGAAGAATACATCTGTGTAATATCAGGAGTGAGAGCACAGAGGTATGTACCTGTTACCCATGATTTGACAACTCTTACAATGTTTGTGTTATATTTTTTGTAATAGCTGTCAATTTTGTATATCATTGTTTTGCTTAAATTGTAATTGTATGTGCTAGACTGAAGTATTTTTTTGGTTGTGAATTGGTTTAGATTGCTTCACCATAATTGTTTTTATCTTTGTAGTTTTTACGACTCAATAGATTCAATAGACGCAATAGACTCAAAAGACTCATTCGACTCATTCTACCTAATACAACTTGGAATCCGTAAATTAAAATAAAACTATTTACTCCACAACTACCTGATAATTACGCGGTAGCTCACAGCGAGCTATATATATATTTATATATATATATATATATTTATATATATATTTATATTTATATATATATATATATATTTATATATATATATTTATATTTATGCATAGTGCAAGGATCTGAGAAGATAATGCAATAAAGCCAAAGTCAAGTCATATATGCATCCCTGGAGTGTTCGTGGTCTCTGTGACCTCAAATGCCAACTAACTCCTTACCCTGCATGTGCAAATGAATCAACTTTCCAAAAGTCAACCTAATTAGTGGATACCTTTACATCAACCTGAAGGGCTTGGTGGCCTCTGTCATGGAAAGTCATGTTTGCTACGCTTAAAAGTTGCTTGGTTAAAAATCCCACATCTGCACTCCCATCACCATTAGGGGCTTCGGCGTTCATGAGTTTCCTCTCTTTTGGAAATTCATGACTGATTTAGAGTGGCACTGGGACTTTAACGCTTTTGCTTTAATAGGTTTCTTAGCTGCATAATTTACTGAAGTATTTTAACTCTTAACAATACTTTTTTGATGGCATCCCTTTCTCTATATATAACTTCTTCGCCCTAGTGATACTCCTCACCTTTCTTTATTTCCAACCTCTTCTTGCAGTCATTCTAGTAACTTTAAATCTAATCATCCTTCTCTCTTCAGATACATGCAACTGGGGAGTGAGTTGTTGTTTTTTATATCCCTGTGTACAACAAAACTACTAGCAAATTCTGGGTTACAAATACTACATAAATACTAAATACTACATAAATACTACATAAAATAGTACATAATCCAAACTTTATAGGCAGAAGCAGCTGTCTTATGTTTGATACAAGGTCATCCTGGATATCTGTTATGATCATCCTCCTTCCGGTTTCTTTTTTGTTGAATTTTTACACATTATTGAAAAATAAATTATTTTTCAACAATGTGTAATAAAATGATTTTTTAAAATTATTTTTCTAAAGAAATGCCATTGGAAATTTTTAGAGCCTTTCTAACATAAAAGTCAAGAAAAATTTCTTGGGGGTGTACATTTTAAAAAATTTTGGACCCCATAAAAAGTTTACTATTTTACTATTTTGCTAATAGTATTTCTGGGGCCCGTCCTGCAAGGTACCCATTGCAAATTTAACATCAAAATTACAAATATTGGGGACACAAATGAGTTTACAACATATTAGACGCACTTCTCTGGCGGCTGCCGTTTAGGTCAAACCTCAAGACGGTGAAACGTCAAACAAAAATTACTGCGAGAATGTCATTTTGCAAACACAAACAAGATCATTTTCTCGGTTTAAACCATCATTAAGATAATTTTTCCATTAAAACTATTACAAAATCACTGCTTGCCTCCAAGTGTGCCCTCAAGCCTTCGGCCCTTGGCCACAATGAAGAATATATTTTAATTAAGGTCATTCAATATTCCCATTTGTTTTTCTGTTTCCTTGTTTTTCTCATCATAATCATCACACTCTAAATATATTTTGAACACATTCTCACATTCTTAGAGGGAATAAAGTATTGTATATATATTTTTATATATGTATACGAATATATACACACATATATATATACATATTTATACATATATATACATATGTATACATATATACATATATATACATACACATATATATTTAAATTTACATTTTTTCCTTTTGATACTTTTTCGCTCTAAGAATGTGAGAATTTGATTGTTATGATTATTACATAAAAACGAATTTTTTATAAACATTTTCCTTGCATGTGCAACTTGATTAGAAATTAGTGAAACTTGAACAATTGGTAGTGATATTAAAAATCTAAAATAATTCGTTTAAACACAGGCGACCAATTTTAACTCGGTGTAACCCATCACAGAAACGAACTCAAGTTATTAGTGTATGTATGTATGTAAGTATGTATGTATGTATGTATGTATGTATGTATGTATGTATGAATGTATGTATGTATATATCAAGTTGCCCCAAAATAAAAATTTACAATCGTTTAAAAAGATAAAAATTGATAATTTACGATGTTAATTAAAATACAAATTAGAATCCAAAATATTAAATAGGATTTAAGTATATGTTCTTTATTGTCTTCAAACCAGCCTTCGCTTCTTCTTCTCTTCCTGTCAAACGTGTACTTCGAAGCTTTGAGCAAAACATTCTTCAAGTAGTACAAGCCGCAATTCTGATCTTGAAGTGGTAACTGTTCAAAAAGGAAACTTGCTAGTTGGTTGGTTTTCGTGTATCGGCTACAGCGTCTCTGCCCAGTAGCTGGCACATGATATTGCCGAGGGTGTGTTCCTCTAAGTCAGCAAAGTTGCAATTTGGGGCGTCTAGACATTGCAGGAAGTGGTCCATAGTCTGTGTGGCATTACAGCTGCAGGTGTCAGATGTTGATAATCCCATTCGTTTCATGACGGATCTGCAACTACCAGAACCAGTACGTAGCCGGTTTAGACTGCACCACGTTGTCCAGCCAAGGACGTGGCCAGTAGCAAGTTGTTCTTTGGGAGCTACAACTCTGCTCTCAAAAGCTGTTGAGTTTGAGGATTCATCCCATAGTGCCTTCCACATGGTTTCTCGTTGAGATTGAGAAGATTACATATTTTTATCTGGTATGGACAGGAAGCTATGTTTTGACTTCAGTCGAGTTAGAGGTGGACCATGGTTATGCAATGGGTGACGCTCGTCGGTGAATTGTATTAATCGTTCCCGATTAGAGGTGGATGTCCTTCTCACATGTGGTGGAGATATGCCTGACAGAGCATACAGAGTATGGACTGGTGTGGATTGTATTGTCGCTACAATTATTCTACAAGTGTTATTGAGTGAAATATCCACTTGCTGTGTTGACCTTCCCCAGATTGAGCATGCATACTCGTCGACTGAAAAGCATAAGGGGAGAGCAGTGGTGCGCAGTGTTGATGGGTTAACTCCCCACTTGGAGGTCGCCAGCTTGCCGAACAGATTATTCCTTGTGGCAATCTTTGCCTTAACATTAAAGCAGTGTAATTTTAAAGAGCGTTCGATCCAGAACGATGCCCAAATACTTTGGATGTGGATGGTGCTCCAGTGGTTGTTGGTTCCATGTAACATTGAGAGTGCGTTTTGCCTCTTGATTTTTCAGGAGAAAAGCACAAACCTGGGTCTTAGCTGGGTTTGGCTTCAAGTCGTTGGACTAGTAATAAGCAGTAAGCTGGTTCAGGGCGTTCTCGAGGATGTTTTCGATCTTAGTGAAGGAGCGCTGTTGAGTTGTTATACAGGTGTCATCTGCATAGTTGAAATGCCTACATTCACTTGGTAATGATAAATCATTTGAGTAGATATCAAAGAGAAGAGGTGATGAAACACTTCCTTGTGGTAGGCCATTGCCTTGTATGCGCCATCTGCGTCTCTGACCATTACGTTCGACGAAGAACCTTTTATTTACCAGCATATTTCGCACTGTATGACACAGACCCAGGTCTTTTGTGATCGTCCAAATTTTTTGTATGAGCCGTTAATTTTGTACAGTGTCGTACGTAGCTGTTAAATCGATAAATGTTGCTCCGGTAATGAGTTTTTCTTGTTAACTATCTTCAATATGCTGCCTCAGATTCATGAGTTGTGTTGAGCACGAACGCCCTGGCCGAAAGCTGGCCTGTTCTGGGATGAGTTTCTCATCAATGGTGGTGCTAATCCTTCCGAGTATCATACTTTCAAATAGTTTGTATGTAATACTTAGTAGGGAGATTGGTCTAAAACTCTTGGGTTGACTGGACCTTTTCCCGGTTTGAGGACAGCACTGATTTTCGATCGCCTCCATTGTTCAGGGATTCTCTTGCGGTTCACACAGCCTTGGAATAGGTCCACTAGCCACCATTTAGTAGTGGGGCCGATATGCTTCAAAAACTCTGCAAGAATGCTATCAGTGCCCGCTGCTTTGCCATTCCTCAGTAATTTCAGAGCCTTCTCCATTTCATCCAAATTGAACGGTTTGGTGAGAGCTCCATCTGAGTTGGTGGTACTGGATGGGATTTTGTATCTCTGATAATCTCCTGCTGGTCGTCTGTGTGCGGGTTTCCCGTTCAGTAAAAGTTGAATGGGAATCTGGTTGGCTGTGACAGTGCATGTTGGTTTTACTGTGGTGGTGTCATTCCAAAGCCTCTTCATGGCAATCCAGGCTTTTTTGCTGTTATGAGTCAGATTCATTGATTCTATCATGCGCTGCCAGCTTTCTCTGCGTTGTTTGGCTATACTTTCAAGTAGTTACTCTCCTAGACTGATGGTTTTGTCTGAGAAGGGATCTTCCTAGTATGAAAACTTGTAGGTGTTAAACAAGTCGGACAGTTCTCCTGACATGCCTGGTTTATATTCAGTCCGACATCCTCGGGGGATCCTTTTTCTTGCAGACTTTTTAACCATATCGACGGTGCTGTAGTTCTCCAGTGTAGGTGGAATATCGAAGAGTTGCCTGTCTACTTGCTTGGCAAAACTGGACCAATCCGCCTTTGTTAGATTGAAGCGTCTGCGGAATAGAGTGTGTCGTACTTTAATTGGGGCACTGATGGATAGGGCAATAGGTCGATGTTGACTGTGGGGTATTGGTTCAAGAACTTCCTTTGTACACATTGGATCGATGTTACGACTGATGAACCCGATCTCAGGGTTATAACCTCTTTTCCAGTGAGAGCTGTTAAATGAAAATGGTTGTTTCTGATCATGAACAAGTGTTAGGCCCTTGACCTCTGCCCGCGCCTCTACTGCAGCGCCATCATTGTTGGTCTCTCCATAACCCCACAATGTGCTATGAGAATTAAAGTCACCGATGGCTAGGTGGTATTTCCGTTTACGATTCGCCGGAAGCTCATTGAGATGGAAGTAGCTGTTGGGTGACCAGTTGTAGACCAGTGTGATTGCCAGATCTTTTAGGTACACAGTAAACTTTTCAATGTTATTATCACTGCTGTTGGTATAGATTTGCTCAATGGGTAAGGACGGTTTTGTAAATACTACACTTGCGTATTGTCTATGTGGGATTTCCGCGGCCAGAGTTTTCCCTTTTCCGCTTACTGTTTTTGTCTCGATGTGTCTCTTGTACGCAAACGATATCATAACTTGCCGATATTTGGGCCAGTATTTCAGCTTTCCGGTCAGAAAATCCTTCGATGTTAAAGGAGAGTATGGAGCACGCCGATCTTGAAACGAACCCATAGTTTTGATGACATGCTGTTGCTGGAAGAGTAGTCATAATATTGAAATATATCCCTTAAGTAAGCACGGAGATATAGTTCGAGTGGTTGACACAATCAGCAAGCCGTTCGGCTTCGCAGAGGACACCGCAAGCAGGTTTGTGTCATGTGCTTCAACTTACTAGTACTAAGTACTAAAAACGAAAACTACCAATTTTTGCCAAAGCAATCATTGAGGTCACCTTTTTCTTTGGTAATACATTCCCCAAACTTTTCATAGAAGCACTTTTTCTGTGCTTGTAAACTCTTCATAGTAGGACCCAAAACACTAATTAATGTTAAATTGAAGTTATCATAGAGTGGAAGCCGGAGTGTCATTATTCTACTGTTCACAGGTACTATTGTATACTGTGACCAAGTATGTTAGATATTGCAAAGCCAACTTCAGCTGCTTTATCGGCTCCGCCGCATCAGAAGATAATCTAACATTTTTTCTTGATGCTACCTGTCTCTGGACGTCTGATCTCACTCAATACACACACATCTATGCCAGCTTTTTCAAGTTCGCTACAGAAAATTACCTAGGATCTTTCTGGTCGGATATTTTGAGCATTGTCATACTCCACGTAGCTAGACTAAGTACAGATTTGTAGTTAGTTGCGATGGCCCTATGCGGACTTCGCGTCATTTCCTCAATCTAAATAATAATTAAAGCATCCGTTACTCCTAGTAGGATTATCTATGATTTCTTTAAAACTCATTACATAACACTGTGAGGCAGTGCCTAGAAAGTGACGTTGTTATGTGGCACATGATAGCATTCCGTTGCGAGTAAATCCTGTAATTCGACGGGATGGCAAGGCTGGCACACTTGCAAGAAAGTGCTCGTTTCAATTGTGCTGCAACTGTTACAATGCTGACTAACAGAGCTGCCGATAGTGGAAATGATCTCAAGTTTGCATCACAAAACCCGGGTGTATTTGGACATGTGGTCCTAAAACATCCAAGAGAAGCTTAGGGTGTGCTAACTCTTGCCCATGGTGTACATGCAGGCTAGTGGAAGGAAGGAGTCGCTTAATTTCTCCATTCTAGACCGACTCCACGCACAGAGTAGCCACTGCCCATATAATATATATATTATATATACTAGACATGATCTTAACCTAAAGGCCAAAAAGCGATATATATATATATATATATATATATTAGTAAACAAGTCACGAAAATATGTCATGAATATTTATAGCCAATTAAATTATCACCTTTCAAAATGTCCATCATTATCATATCATTCTATCAGCAACGCTGTGTTACGTTACGCTTTACTTATTTTAGACTTATTCTTTGTTTCTATTAAGTATTAAACCATATACTTTGGCAAGTTTTATTGGGAAAGGCTTCAAGATAAGCGGAAACGTTTGCACGAAATATAACATATAAATTATCATTAATATAATAAATATATAGTATAAGTAGCATTCGCTTACAATTTTGTACAGGACGATATATAGCTGGTAAGTATATCGACCGTCTCTTTCAATTAAAATGATTTGATTTGATTTCATAGGTTTTATTGAATCGACACGTCCGTATGACAAACAAGACAGCAACTTGCAACACTAACGAACATCAAACAGTAACGAAAGGTGGTGGTAGTTCCATAGAATTTCTTGTCATGTGATTATGTTCATGATGAAGGAAACTGTTACTTGATTTATGACAAACAACTGAACACTTACATCAGGTCTCTGACAAGCAATAGAAAAAATTGAGATCAGACAGTGGAAGAAAGAATTACACACTCCATTTTAACAATGCACCAATCAAATATATATACATATATATATATACATATATATACATATATATACATACCTCATCGGCCCTTAATCCGCCGGCCCTAAGTGGCGTTATTTTTGGAGGGGTGGCGGATTTTAGGCCGGCGGATTAAGGGCCGGCGGATTAAGGGCCGGCGGATTAAGGGCCGGCGGATTAAGGCCAAAAGTTTGGTAAAATTAGCAAAAAGTGGCGTTATTTTTTAATTTTTTTTTCGGGCTGAAAATCGCATAACTTGGGGTAGGATAATAAAGACTTTGGTTTTATGACATGAGACAAACGAATTGAAACTAATTGATTTATAAATTTTCTTTCTCTAATATCAATAAAATGATAAAAAAATAGTAAAGAAGTTTCATAGTAATGTTCTTCCTTTTGAGACTTGAGCTTCAGGTTGTCGACATATCGATTTCAGCAAAAGGGTTTTCGCATAGTTGGGATAACTGCTCTGCTTCTTTAAAGGCTTCAGTTATATGAGCTTTTCTAAAACCCGAGATAACGATATTTTTTAATTGTTTTAAGTGTTGAAACATCTGAATAATCCACTTGGCATGCAAAGGTTTCATGACACTCAGCTTCACATCCACTTTAACATCATGAGCGATTACTCCTCTGTTCAGCTGTTGAAGAACTTTCTCTGCATACCAATCTTGGTATTCGTCAGCAATGAAGCATTTCGCACTCTTGTTCACCGAAATGTCCAAAGGTTGGAATAGGTTTGTGTGGTTGTTCGGCACATGTATCACGATGAAGTTATTCAGTTTTAGCCATTCATTGACAGCACCAGTTGTCTGTCCTTTAAAAACGTCAAATATCAGCATAGCTTTTGCATTCTCAGAAGATTTAGTTCCTTGCGTTTGCTCTTGATGTAGGGGAATATGATCTTCTTTAGGTACTCTAATACAAGTCCTTCATTTGACCAATGATTTTGAGAATGGGTTATATGAAATGACTGGGGAAAATTAACCTTTGGGTGGCATCTTTCAGTAGAACCCCCCATAAATCAATTGTACTGGTAAAAAATCACCAACCATGTTGACGCAAAACGTAGCTGTGATTTGGC
>RDPX01000184.1:529606-540251 GCA_003991215.1 Morbakka virulenta | reverse complement strand
ACATAAAGTTAGGCTTAATGAAGCAGTTCGTAAAAGCCTTGAACAAAGACCAAGAATGCTTTCAGCACATCAGACAAACTTTTCCTAGTTTGTCCTATGAAAAAGTGAAAGCTGGGATATTTGATGGACCCCAGATTCGGAAACTCATTAATGACAGTAACTTTGAAGGAACCATGACAGTTGCTGAAAAGGCGGCATGGACTTCATTTGTAGATGTTACCAAGCAGTTCTTAGGGAATTATAAATCTCCAAACTACAGGAGCTTGATTGCTGATTTGCTGAAAACCTTTCATAAGCTTGGCTGCAATGTGAGTATCAAAATGCATTTCCTGCACAGTCACTTAGATGTCTTCCCGGAAAACCTTGGAGATGTTAGCGATGAGCAAGGTGAGAGGTTCCACCAGGACATAAAAGAAATGGAGGAAAGATACCAAGACCAATGGGATGTCCACTTGATGGCAGACTACTGTTGGTCAATAAAGCGAGACTGTCCAAGTGTCAAACATGCAAGACAAAGTCGAAAAAGAAGCTTCCTACCATAAAGTGACATTCTTTTCCCTATTTCTATATGCTTTATATACACTAGCAGGCATACAGCTCATTTTTTAAAAATATATTTGCATATACTTGTATATTAATAGTGTGAATTTCCTTAATTTTTACTGTTAAAGTCCATTTTCACATCTGAATATGGTTTCATAAAATGTATCAACAGCCAATAAATTATTGTTTCAGGACAGCTACAAGTAAATACAACCCTTTTGTGCTTATCAGTCGAATAAACCAAGGCTATATATTTGTTTGTTTGATTTATCTGAAGTATTAAAAATGACATATTTTTTTGCAAAATATGCACCATATAACTGCCATATAAAAAAACTGAGATCCATTAGGGGGAAAATAATAACATTTTCGAAATCAGTATGTACAGATTACCCAGGATCAGTTGTCAAATAATGATTCCAAAAATTTTGTTTCTCAGTGTTAATAAAAGTGAATCAAATTCAATTTAAAACAATTTTATTCACATAAAAATTACAAAAAAAGAGGAATAACAGTTACAATCTACCGGTATAACCAATCCAATTGTAATCAATATTTTTCATGAAATAAAATAAGATATTGGCTATAATATTTCAAGTCTAGCTGCCTCTCTCCAGTTAATTAAAATGCATAAAATGTTTTTAAAATTAACAGAACAATACTGCTTTATATATACCTTCAATTAGGAATTCTTCAAAACTTGAAAGACCCTGTTTTCAAAATTAATTGCTGAGAGGCAACTTGTTCATTATAAATTACATCTTTTTTTTCCTGATACAAAATGTATATTATAGACAATATTTAAAACACATTAAAAATAGCTAGTACATATATAGGGGATTTAACAAAATGAGTTTGTGTCACTCACACAATGAAGATATATATATATATATTTAGTATAACATATTACAACTTTACAAAAACTGCTAGCATGAAGAATTGCAGAATGCAATTTTTAATATTTAGACTACAATTTAGAACAATTTACAACTTAAAAAAGGTGGGTGAAAAAAAGAAGAAAAAAATTAAAAGAAGTGCTCTGGTATCATGAAAAGTGACCTTAATAACATCATTTCAGCACATCAATTTAATCTCCAGATATGCCTCAGAATGCAGGATTTTGCATCTAGAATTTCAACATTTTCTGGGGGGGTACATATTCCCAGACCCCCCTAAGGCAGGCCTGTTCAAGAATTGAACAGACCTGCTCAAACAAAATGAGTGGAAAACCCTGCCTCTTGATATTGACTTTGGGTACATAACTGTCTTAACACATTATTCTGAATCTCAGAAGGAACAGGTAAGCATTCAAGGATATTAGGATAAAAAGATATATGGATCTTTAGGTATATGGATCTATAGCTATATGGATCTATAGATATATGGATACATAGAGATATGGATAGATAGAGATATGGATAGATAGAGATATGGATAGATAGAGATATGGATAGATAGAGATATGGATAGGAAGATATATGGATAGATAGAGATATGGATAGATAGAGATATGGATAGATAGAGATATGGATAGATAGATAGATAGATAGATAGATACATGGATAGATAGATATATGGATATATAGTGTAGCGGAGCTGGAAAACTGATTTTGTCAGCCGAATCAGGCTCAGAGGAATGTGAAATAAACAACAGTGTCATCAGGGCATTGTTCTGTGTTTGGTGTTTTTAATGTTGCCAGACAGTGTTGAAAGCAATGGGATTCAGGTCATGTCGATTGTGTGGACATCCTGGCGTGTGTTGGGCTGGGGTGTGATTGTGTCGATCACAGGAATTGCACACCAGCAGAAAAGCAGGAAGTGGTGCAAAGGCCAGGCATTTGGCTACAGTAGATTGAGGAGGCACGTTGTTTGATTTTAAGACCTCCAAAGGAGCTTTGTAATTTGCTACCCCCACAAGACCAGCAAGAGATATGTTTTCTTATGTACTACATGTATTTGTTACCTACTGTGTAGTTTGTCACCACATTCACTGTAATTGTGGCTAATGTAATCGTTGCATGCCCGCTTATTTTATGCTTTTTCTTTCAGTTTTCACGGCACCTTAATAAAGTGTCTGTAAAGACCACGTCTTGTAACTTGTGGAGGATAGTACATAGATATATGGATATATAGATATATGGATCTATAGATATAGGGATCTATAGATTTTGGGCTCTACAGATATAGGGATCTATGGCGATAGGGATCTATGGCGATAGGGATCTATGGCGATAGGGATCTATGGCTATAGGGATCTATGGCTATAGGGATCTATGGCGATAGGGATCTATGGCTATAGGGATCTATGGCTATAGGGATCTATAGCGATAGGGATCTATGGCTATAGGGATCTATGGCTATAGGGATGAATGGCTATGTGGATGAATGGCTATATGGATGTATGGCGACATGGATGTATGGCTATGTGGATGTATGGCTAAATGGATGTATGGCTATATAAATGGATGGCTATATGGATGTATGGCTATATGGATGTATGGCTGTATGGATGTATAGGTAAATGGATGTATAGGTATATGGATGTATATGTATATGGATGTATAGGTATATGGGTGTATAATTATATGGATATATAGATATATGGAAATATAGCTATATAAATATAAAGATATGGCGCAACAGTTTATTTCTTGCTGATACCTTGCCTCTGAGTTTGGTTACGTGGTCTTTGAAGGAGAGGATCCGATCGAGTGTTACTCCCAAATAAACTGTGTTCGGGGTCGTTTTGTATTTGTTGGCCTTCCTAGGAAACATTTGGGAGTCGGCGGGCTTCTCTGTTCTTCAAATGGAACCAGCATAGTTATATTTTGCTGCGGTTGGGAGATGGTTAGCTTAGTAATGTACTGACATTTCTGCCAAAGCGTCTTCCATGGTGTTTTCGACATCTAAGAAATTACTTTTCTGGGTTGTTTTGCATAAGTCATCTGCATATATAAATCAATAGTACAAGGCATAAACATGGTCTCCCAAAATATAACTAAGTGTGACTAAGGCTGTGGCATTCTGCAATAGCTTAATAGCATCTTTTTCTTGTTTGCCTATGCTGATCGTGTAGGAAAAGGCGATCAGGAAACTATTCTTGTCTGTACCTGAATGGAATTTAGCAGTTCATAAGAGAAAAATACACCTAACATTGGTGTCCTTCCATAATATATAAAGAACACCTTGTATGAAGATATCAAAATCTGCAAAATCCTCTTTTAATACATCTATAGGTCTATTTTGAGTATGCATTAATTGATACAAGCCAATTGTTTACCGTAACAATTCTCACATGACCCAGATACGTTTTGCTTCATGGTTTCTCTGGCAACATCGAGGGATGTATTGCTGCTCCAAGAAGGGAAATTTTTATTATCACGATGTACAATTTCGGTGCATTGGTTTAACCAAATCCTTATTGTTTGGCCAGCACACAGCTGTTCTGGCAACTTGATTTTTTCTTCTCATCTCAAAATGGCCTAGATAAACCACTTCTAGAATTTTGAAAAACTAGTTGGAATTACTGCTCGACATCCAAGAAAAAGACATTCATTACAAGTAGAAAAAGTGATTGCTAGTTTCAAAAACTTGTCCTTGGCATTGCTTTTATTGTTCTTGTTTTCAGTGCGGCATAACTATTGGGCGTGTACCCTATCACAGTAGGAATTTCTTGGTCATTAGCTGCTTCTATCTTTAATATCATACCATCAGTCAAATTTCTTGTCTTCATGGAACGGAAGACGACTCAATGCATACGTACAGTCATGATAAAGACTTTTTCAGTATTCAATTTCAGATTCGAATTACTGGTTTGTGATCCGTAAAATGTCAGGCTGATAAAACTTAGGGAGCCGATAAACAAGATTTCTTTTGAGCTACAGTTGCACGTTGAACTTGTCAGCGTCTTTGAGATATTAGCAATCGGCTTTCACGATCATCCGAACAAGGCTAAAATAAGACCCAATTTGAGTATCACAGGAAAAGTAAATGGCGGATCAAAATGTTCAAAAATATTACATGTAGACAGTAGATCCTATAAATGTCTAAAAGCTCTGTCCTCAACTGCACCTCAGGNATAGTGAGTTCCTTTTTTACTTCAAAAATTGGTATTGGTGGTTTGTGATCCGTAAAATGTCAGCCTGATAAAACGTAGGAAGCCAATAAACAAGATTACTTTTGATTTGAGCTGCAGTTGCAGGTTGAACTTGTCAGCCTCTTTAAGATATTAGCAATCGGCTTTCACGATCATCCGAACAAGGCTAAAATAAGACCCAATTTGAGTATCACAGGAAAAGTAAATGGCGGATCAAAATGTTCAAAAATATTACATGTAGACAGTAGATCCTATAAAAACTCTGTCCTCAACTGCACCTCAGACTCAAGTACCAAAGTTTTTATAGAGGTGATAGAGTGGCTCCGGTAAAGTAATTAAATGAGGCAATACCTTTCTATAAAGCTAAGTGTAACATAAAGCTTAAATTTTCAGTTTGAGGCATCTTGAGAACAGTACCAGCTTTTCCTCCCTTGCCAATTCCTTCCGAGGATAACATGCGTCCCAGATATTCGACACAAGTTTTATGAAAGGAGCACAGTCCCAAACAACAACATATTCATTTCCTATAAAACTCTTGCAAAAGTTCATGTAAGTTCTTGAGATGAATATTTGCATTTGCACCAGTAAAAAAGCCAAATATTCAGAACCTCCTATAAGGTCGCTAGTTCATAATTACTGTAGATATTCCTCCAGGTATCCCTACCATGCACCAGCCTTATCACGTCCACCACGCTCAGTTCTTTTATGACTTTCGTATCTTTTAGAAAAGTGTGTCTTTAGTCTACCTCTCTTCTTCATGCCATTTACAGCTTCAAACAGGAGAGGTTTCCTTAAGTCTTTACCCCTTGCAGCATATCCCAGAAAGACAAGTTTAGGTTTTATACTTTTTAATTGGTATGTTACTTCTATTTTTTACAGTGGCACAAATATTGCAATGTTTTTCACTCCAGCTGATCCACAGAACCCAAATGTTCCTCCATATTTCAATCTTAATAATTTGACATCAATACTTTTCAGAAAGCAACATTTGGAACCCAAATAGCTCTTACCAATATCATCCCTTTGATGATTCTTTTCTTTATTTTCACGGTATTGGACCAATTTTCCAGATGATGCCTAACGATACAGCTGTGTTTCGTGGAATTGTACCTCTTTCTATTTCTTTTAATTCATTGTTGATATTAGTGAAGAGAGCTGCCAGTTATTAGAATTCGTTGACGGTTTCCACTTCTTTACAATTCAGAATAAGATCTTGTGACTGTTGGTGGTTGTAGTTTTTGTCATCAGCTGTTAACCTCATGAATTTTTTGATTACGTTTAATTCGAGGCCTGCCAATTCATTTGCAATCCTTACTGTATTTCTCAACTCTGTCAATTCAGTCATTAACCTAGAGATAAGATCAATATCAGCCTGCCGTAAAGTTGTAGCCCATCTGCGTTCTACTTCGATTGTAACTTTTAATTGATAAAGTGTTTTTCTCAATTTTCTTGCATCTATGTTAAAAGGAATTCTAACTAATCAGTAATACCATAAATGTATTAACTATGGTTATTCGGTTTTCACAGAGATTTCAAATGTGTTGGGAAGGCCATTTTTGCCATTGTCGGACAAAGTATGCCTTGAAAAGTTTTGTCAAAGGTTTTCTTTCAGTCAATAAAACAAAGGTATCAGTTTCTTTTGAGTTCCATACTCTTTCCAATAAATAACTTCAGATTGAGGATTTGATCCCTAGTGTCTTAAAAGGCAAAAACAATTAAAAAATGTTCTTGTTTTTTAACAGTTACAGCAATCATTTGTATTGTATTCTACCAATGATAAAATGATGATCTGTAGATGCATTTGGATCCAATGACACATCAGTACCTTTGTTCCGTTTTCTTCATTTTGTTGTGTCTCTTTTTATCCGTATGTAAATAAAGACTGATGTTTACTAGTCATTTGGTCACTCCTTTGTGTTTCAAATGCAGGTGTATTGCTTATGAAAAATACTGACCATTGTTTTATCACAATTTTGTATTTCTTTAAAGGGAACTTCATCAATACCCCTGTTTTATTTTTGCCTCTCTGATTTGCTTTTTAATCTGAGAAAACACAACAGTGCTGAAGAATCTTACTTTGTGTTGCTTGGAAGGTAAATTCTGCTTATTACTACATTGTCGTTTCTTTTGTGCAGTCTTTTGCAAGAAGATTTTTTTCTATCTTTGATGTCTTTGTCATCGTCAAGATATTTCCACTTTCGCTTTTCATCGTTTCTTGCGATAGCTTGAACTTTGTCAAATTATTATTTGATAAAAATCGTGAGAGCAGTTAGTAATAGTTTCCTGTTGTATTAATTTACACTGTATAGTTGATAAGTTTTGTTTTCTTTGTTCTTGCTAGCTTTTGCATTTATTTATTGTTTTTAAGTTTCTCTGCAGATTTTAATCCTAATTAATAACAGAGCAAGTCGCTGGTTACCTGCTTTTAATTAGCGTTCTGAGAGGTTGCTAATTGAAAGCTTGTGAAAAAATTACGAAGACTGTTAAAGACGCTATTATACACCGTTTTATTTAGTCACAGAGGAAGAAGAAAAGTTATACTTTTTTTCATCTTTGTTATGGAAATGTGTTGATGAAAGAGGACTAGAGTTTGTCTTAGGGATGTTCAATGAAATCCTTAGTACATCTAGAATGCTAAATAAGTGGAAGAAAATATCAGTACCAATATTGAAGAACAAGGAAGATGTCCCAAGCTTCACAAACTAGCAGTCTGGGTGGTATAACTGGAGGAAAGTGACAGGGATATTAAGCAAGAATCATCTATTCTGTAGAAGCTCAAGGGGAAGGTATATAATACTATGGTACGACCGACAATGCTTTATGAGATGGAGACAGTATCTCTCACTAAAAGGTAGTGAAGGAAGTTTGACGTAGCGAAAATGCGAATCCTGCGATGGGAGATGAAAGTGACAAGAATACACAGGAACTGATATGAAGAATTGAGATGGGTGCTGAGGAAGCGTCTAATAAATTGCAAGAGAATCGACTAAGATGATATGGAAATGTTAAGAGGAGAGATGAAAATCATGTGTGAAAGCAGTGGATAAAAATGAACATATCAGAATCGAGTAAAATAAGGCAATCCAGGCGCAGATGGGTAGACACTATTAAAATGACCTGGTAACAAGAGATTTGACGAGAGAACATTTTCATGATCGTACCCGATGGAGAAGACAAATTAGCTCCGTAATGACCCCTGAAGGGATAATTGGTGTTACTTTGCAATCATCTTTAAGAAATTTAATTGATCTATTGCTGAGAGAATACTTGTAAAATGGTGGTCCATTGCCTTAGAAACGCCCTATATAGTAGAGCCATCTTAGATGCTTAATATGTTTGAAGAAACGTTAAAAGGAAGTTTTTCCAAGATTTACACGAATCTACAAATTGTCCAATTTTTAAGACTTGTCAAAACATATTTTTACTTTAAAAAGCTAGGAGCAGGAAAATAGATCACAGACTGAACAAAAGGATTGATCATCCTCGAAAAACGTTTAAAAAGAAAATCAAATCTGATCTTCCAAAATCCAATCTAAATTCATTTCAATACAAAGTACAAAAGACAGTATGTAACAATCCAACATTACATATCTTTTGTTGCATAAATTACATATGTTCTGTCAACATCTGTAATATAGTAGATTCCAAATTGGTGACTTCCTCTGTGTCGTGATCAACCAACAAAGGTGACCATTTCTCATCTGCCGAGGATGGTGGCGCAAAGTGGTTCGTAAACATAATTAATGTGACTATCAGGTAATACCACCATTTCACAGGTGGTCATACTATTCTGGTTTTACGGTTTACTATATTGTATCTTGTAATATATGGTAATGTGCAGTAACTGTAATAGCTCGCACGATTTACTTTGTATATGACACTTAATTGGTGCAAAACTGTATGTAAATAACGCTACATTTCAATCCGATTGTAGTTTTATTTTCTCTTAAATAAAAAAAAGCAGCTTTAACAGCTTGCATGTAGACAGCTTTTATAAAAAATAATAAAGACTCTTAAACATACCTTTAAATAAATCAATCATTTCGGTTGCTGTGCAAGGCCTGTAGAAATTGCAAACTTAAGAATCAATTCTATGTATGATTTTGAGACCTTCACAACGTAAAGCTTCAATCAAAATTGTCAAATATTGCTATAATTCCATATTATCTTTCAGTTCTCTATCACTACTAAAATGATTGTATCTATGGGATCATACCTTGGTGTACTATTGCATAAGACTATTGCTGCTTTTCCCATGAAACGAAACGTTACTAATTATGAATAATAAAGAATAAAGATCACAAAATTAGCTTAATAGCACTGTTATTGATAGATCTAGTACTTGGCTCCTAGATTGGGATCACTATTATTTCATACTGCTTATCAAGACTCACTAATTATTAATGATTAGTACATTTGTAATGTAAACAAGGGGTTTCTGATTCTCACCTCGGAGCGGGCAACCGCTTCGAAGTTTACAAAAGGTAAAAAACATTGTTTGGCGCCAGATTGGACAACAGCTAAGAAAGCTACCACTGCTGCAACAGAGTGATTATGACGGGCACCGTCTGCGCCCTGGAACTAAGAAAAAAACCTCTTAAAAATCAAAATAAATAAATAATAAAATGAAAACTCAAACGAGAGTACAGTTTTCAAACAATATAACCTACTTTTTAAATAATTAGTCCCAAATTTTGAAACGTAACAGTATTTAGAGATTTAAACTTCAGGTTGCGTGCATCAGCTGAATTCAGAAATTTTAAACATAACTGGACCATCGGAGAACCTTTCATATGGAGATGTATGGAAAATGATGTTTGACGAATTATCTTTTAGTTACAGTTTCTAGTTCTCTCTGCAAAAGTGGCAAGTTTCTTTCTCTTGTCTTCACAGTACTCAAATCAAAAGGATCAAACATTACAAGTATCATTCGCAAATCTACTGAAATATACACAGGGGGCCAGTGCATCCATTCCATCAACACAGGCACTATTGGCTTTGAAGCTATTTTGGAAAGCTTGATCTCTTGTAGCCGATGCTGACAATTGAAATACTTGCGGGAAACGCATATTACAATGGCTGATGCCTTGTTAATTGCATCTTCTATATCTCCGTCTGATGTCTTCTGTCCTTCTTTTTGTTGTTGTTGGGTACACTTAGACTGCATCTTGATATTTAGAGATCTGGTAATATAATCCATGTCTGAGATACACTCTATTCCAATTTTGTTTTCAAAATGATCCATTAATGAACAGACTTGAGATTGATAATCCCAGTGATAACTGAAATATAGGAAGGGTTTTTCCTTGTCTTTGTATTGAACCCGTCCATCTATGGAATCTGTTATGAAATTATGCAAAGAATTAAAATTATTTTACATAGCTTACACCAGAATAGAATTTATAAAGAACCCCTTGGCATTAGCCATTATGAGCTATAACTTTATTTTTGCAACCAAATCTTTTTTACTGACTCTGAATCGACTATCTTACTTCATTATTAAAAAAGAAAGAAATACCGAATTTCTTTTTCTGATAAACGATTTATGATACACATTTGAATATCACAACTAAATTACATCCATTTTGAAAGAAATAAAAAAATCAAGTGCGTTTTTGAAAACTTACGTGACTTCGATTTTCTTGATAACATCCTGCTACTGCTGCTGCTGCTACTACTACTACTACTACTACTACTACTACTACTATTAATACTACTATTACTACTACTACTATTACTACTACTACTACTACTATTACTACTACTATACTACTACTACTACTACTACTACTACTACTACTACTACTACTATTACTACTACTACTACTACTACTATTACTACTACTATTACTACTACTACTACTACTACTATTACTACTACTACTACTACTACTACTATTACTACTATTACTACTACTACTACTGCTATTGCTATTATTACTACTACTACTACTACTATTACTGCTACTATTACTACTAGTAGTACTACTACTAGTACTATTACTA
>RDPX01000184.1:517530-529291 GCA_003991215.1 Morbakka virulenta | reverse complement strand
TACTACTACTACTACTATTACTATTACTACTACTGTTACTACTATTACTACTACTATTACTACTACTATTACTACTAATACTACTACTACCGCTACTACTACTGCTACTACTACTACTACTACTACCACTAGTGCCTTGTAAAGCTCAGCGAAATACCTAATGCAAGTTATCAAAAACAAAAAAGTAGATCGAAAAGTATGTAGCAAATTGTTGCTAGGAAAATAACTCAAAGGAATGAATCAGTGGAAGATTAATGAGCTGTATACATTGATCCTGTTCAAATATGAATACTGAAAATACGTTGGATATTTGGGGACTAGTAGTTTGATTGTCAACGTGAATAGAGATAAGGAATAGAAGACTAGTGGAAAGCTGCAAAATCGTGTTCTTATTATGTATAAAGTAAGACCTTTCTTCGTAACATAGAGCAGATATGATGGGTTTTTACATTGACAAATATAAAAATATAAAAATAACATCTTAAAGAACACCTATGTTGTTTTAGAAATGTCGATTTGAAATAAACGAAATACCTGGCTATAGATCAAACCTGATAATAATTTTGACGAGTATAACAAAGTGAGAACAAATGGCGAGGAGAACTGGGCTGCATATAAAACAAGCAAAATGATCAACTGTATTACTGACTAAAACTGTAATAGTACTGTTTCATATTATTTACCAACGATATGCCATTTTTATTAGTTACATTTTAATATGTTTTCCTAAGAAAAATATTCCTTTAACTCTCTTTTGCGCTGCTTTGAGAAAGACATTTGGACGTGTAAAAGAGAGATTGAATGATAGAACGACAGGATAGATGGTCAGGTAAACAGATAGACAAACAATGGACAACCAGGGAGAGAAAAAGAAAAAAATAAGGAGAAAAAATAAGACACAGCTCAATGAAAGGCCAGACAGTCAGAGAAAAGGAAAGGGAAGAGGGAGATGAAGAAGTGGAGAGACAGGCAAACGGGGACTGACAAAAAACCCAGAAAAATAAAGAAACAAAGAAACAGAGATAAAGAAGAGGAAACGAAATGAAACCAAAAGACACATAGCAAGTTACATAGGAAATACGGCACTGGGAGAAAAAGACGAACAGTACAATAGAGACCGAGAATTATTTAAATCAGTTAATCAATAATTGCTCTAAGCGTAGTTTGTGATACCGGATACAGTTTGTAATAAACGTTTCAGACATCTTCATTGTCAAATATAATATTTAATCTGTTTGTAAATAGAAAGAAGTTAAAACTCTCTAGGGAAAAGGACCTTTAATTATTTACAAAGAATCTCAATTTTTCCTTTTGCACTTGTTATTCACTCATCTTTCAATTCTAAAAAAACAACTGTCCAGTTGCCAATTGGGTTGCTGATGTTCATTTGAAATTCCCTAATGAGTATTCCATATTATTTTTTATATAATAATGTCCATTTCATTCTATGCTTACCTGCTTTTACCTGCAAATCCAAAGGCTTGATTCTTTCGGATACCAGCCGTAAAAATGCATTTTCATAAACAACTGTCATCCCTGTTCTTTTTGAACGTAACTCGTGAGCAAGTAATTCGAGAGCGTCTACATATATTGTGGTATGAAAGTCAATGGCAGGCTCTGTGCCAACGATGCCTCTTAAACTAATCTTCATTGCATCTAAGGAGTTATGAAACAGAACACTAATAATTCTCCGCCTCAACCACAAAGCTATCACTGCTTCATGGTACACAAACGGTGAAATATTAGCAGCTCTAGAAAGAAGTATTGCTACAGTGTCGCATTTAGATATTAAAGGGCAGTTCTGAAGTAAAAACTCTTCCCTGGTTTCTCCCAGTTTTCCATGTGACACAACCTAAAGGACAATGCAAAGTGAAATAAAAATCCGCAAAAGAAAAAGGTATATATATATATATATATATATATATATATATATACATGCAAATAGATCAATATAAACAATGTTCTTAATATAATATGTTTTATGTTATGTAATTTATGAATCTAGAGATAAGTAACGTTTTTCCTAGATTCACGTTTTTTAGTTATTCGTGTTAATAATGTGGTCACCATTGCCACCATTATTTCTCTCTCACAAGTGCCATATTCAATGACTTTGGTAACCGTGAAAATATGCCAGATTTTCCTCTTCTTTGCCATACTCAGAAGCTTGATCGTCTTCAATCCAAACCAGACAGTAATACTCTTTTAAAATGTTGTTCTCTACCGTCCCCTATCACACACACACACACACACTAAATAAGTTGAACAGGTCTGGCGAAAGAACACAACTTTGCAGCAAACCTTTCCTGATTTCAACAAATTTCCCTACATCATTGCCAACTCTGATTGCTGCCCTCCGGTTCCAATACATATTTCCGATGATTCTGAGATCTTTTCCGTCGACGTTAATTTCACTGAAGATGTTCATTAAGTCCTCATTATTCACGGTACAGAAGGCCGTAGATTAATCAATAAAACACATATACAGGTGTTGTCTTATTTCAATAGCCCTCTCTGATAGCATCCTCGGCATGAAAATTGCATTCCTGGTTCCACAGTCTTCAACAAAACCATACTGCAGCTTTGGTATTTCTGGTTTAATTTTATTCCTTGCTCTCTTCATCATTACCTTCAACAAGATCTTTGCTACTTGGCTCATCAAACTTATTGGCCTGTGTAGCTCACATAGTACTGCTCCGGGTTCTTCGGAAGAGCTACGAAGATGGACTTGCTCAGTTCTGGAGGTATTTCACCCGAGTTATAAATCTCACTCAGCACTTCTGTTAACTTCACTATTTCCAACTTATCTAAACTCTTAATCATTTCTATACTTATCTCATCAGGTTCAATTGCTTTGTTGCTCTTCATACTGTGTACAACAGAATCCAACTCTGATTGCAAAATGCCTGGGCCATCAATTTGCCGGTTGATCGTTGGCAATACTCTTCTGTCATCCTTGAACAATTCAATCAAAAACCAACAATTGAAAACCTGCCATTTGATTTTGTTCTCATCCACTTCATCCTCTAGCACTTCAAGCCTGTTGCTCACTTCAAGTGTGTACAAGTCTTTAATGTTGTTGTCTTCTGTAAGTGCTGCATAGTCAAGTTTCTTAGGCTCCTGCTTATTCTGTAATTTTTAAGTTCCATATGAATTGCACTAAAGACTGGTACGTGGTCGCTCTTGATGTCTGCTCCTGGATAAGTCTTTGTGTCTTTCACTGCATTTCTGAACCTCTTTTTAATCTTGGTGAAGTCAATTTGATTCCTAGTTTTGTCTCCTGGACATTTCCATATGTATCTCCTTCTGGGTGTTTGCATAAACCATGTATTTGCAATAATAAAATCTTGTTCATTTCACCATTCAATCCAACGATCTCCTCTTTCATTCCTCATTCCTAGTCCATGTGGTCTTACAGTATCTCCAGCTCTTCCTTCTCCAACCTTTGCGTTCAAATTTCCTATAACCATGGTGATCTCATCTGGTTTGCACTGTTTCATAGCCCTTTCCAGGTCTTCATAAAATGCAACAATGTCATTGTCATCACTGTCTGCAGTACGTGCAATGGCTTGAATTACAGGTAGATTGAACGGTTTTGCAGCCAATTTCACAAATACTATTCTGTCTTATACTCCCCTGTGTCCAATCAGACCCTTAAATGTAACTTTATCTAGCAAAACTACCACTTCTCTCTCATGAGTTGTACCTCCTGAGAAGATAACAGTACACTCTCTTGATGTAAACAATCCAGTATCTGCCCATCTTGCCTCACTTATCCCAAGAATATTAACTTTGAGTCTATCCATTTCTTTCACGGGGTTATCCAGTTTACCAGCCTGGTACAAAGTTTGCACATTCCACGTGCCTATTTTCAATGACACTTGGGCTTGGGGTTCTCAGTCTTACCCAAGAAACTGCCCCAGTCTATGGAGTCAGACATAGTTGTTGGGTGGCTGCCGTTGGGTCTTCTGAGCCGGCTTGTTTTTAATTCAACCTGGTTGTCTAGCCACCCACCTCACCAGTACCAAAAGCATTCTGGTGGGTGTGCGGGTTTAGTTTCGCACACCCAACCCTGAACAGGTTGTACTAGATACATGTTACCAGTAGCAGGATCCCCCAATCTGTCTCCAGTCAGACAAGGCGACCTGATCTGACATTGTCACCGTCATCACTATTTTCATTCCGAACATCATCATCATCATTATCACAGTAGCTAGCTCTACTCCTTATTACCTTCTATTGTTATTACTGAGATCAGCATTGTAGCTATCATCCTTTCAGAATTATTGCTTGTATCAATAATTATAATTGTACTGCTTTTGTTTAGCCCTTAATTATGTAAATGATTGATTGATTGATGCAAAGCATATTCTATTACTGACGTAGCTTACTATACTGTGTAAAAGGTTTTAATTGTCAAGTACCACATAAAAATTCGAAAACGTATAGTTGAAAGTGAGGAACGTAACGACAGCAGCTCAATTTTTATCTTTAACTGGGATGCAATTCTGCACAAATTACATTAAAATAAATAGATAAATAAATAAGTGAATAAATAAACAAATACCCAACAGGCGTAATAAAGCCTTTCAGAAAAAAACCCCCAATATGTTGTCGTAGATTATTTAATAAACAAACATTGTTTAAAAAAAATAACAAAATCGAAGAAAATGACTGGGCCAGTCCGGGAGTTGAACCCGGGACCTCTCGCACCCTAAGCGAGAATCATACCCCTAGACCAACTGGCCAACGGGGAAATATGGGAGGGGAAACAGCGTACCTAATATATAATCATTGGCTGGTACCGGTCGCCTATTTCATAATTCTATCAGGTTTCAACGTTCCCTGAAACCTTTCGTGGTCTTGGAACTCTTATTCATTGATATCAGAGCAAGTTAAGTAGTTTCGTCAAAAAGAGTTTTAAAAAAGGGTTAAAATTTGACTTCTGGAGGCTGCCTAATAGCCAAACAGATTTTCAAGGCAGTGAAAAAAAAAGAATTAAAAATTGAACTTCAGCGGAATGACTAATAGTGTACTTATGTGCCTTATCAAAGTACTCTTAGGTGCCAAATAAACAACACCGAGGGGTCAAAATAAAAGACAGGGTGGTATTTTGGGAGGTCGACACTTTTTGTGACTGCTATAACTCACAACTAATGTTATACACCTTTTACCATGCTGACAAGTGGTAAAAAACCAACACAAAAGATGTAATAAAACTCTTATTTTTAAGCTTCCTTTTCTCAATATTGACAGAAAGACTTAAATATCATTCAACAGGGGCCATGTTAGGCCACAATGGCTTGATAAAAGATTAAAAAACTATTATGACAGATTTACGCCTTTCAGTTTATTTTAATTACCTCCAATTCGTTTTAAACTTGGAAATTATCGAATTTTAGATCAAGCATCAAAGATCAAGCAATTTTTATCTTGTGTAATGTGTTACCCTCAGATAAATAATTGTAATTTAATATGAATAGGAAGGTTATCTAATATTAGTTAAAATACGGGAGAAAAGAGCACTAAACTATTCATGTACAAGTTATTTATAGTAACAGCGTGCATGTTTTTCATGTCGGGCTAATTTGATTTTACTTGAACTGAAATCGTTTGTACAAGGCAGAACTTAGCAAGGAAATGTTTTGTTGCAGACAGCTTCTTTTCGAAGTTGAATAATTACAAGAAAAGCGTATTTAATTAAAAGAGTTATAATATCCGCAATACAAGGCGCGTAGTGATATAATAGCAATCCAGCAATAATGAGACGATCGTCACACTACACACCTAAAAGCGAGGTGCGTCTGTCTTTCTCTTCTTCTTCCTTTCTTCTCGAATACAAATAAATCACTCTCTTAAAAACATAATTTTTACAAGGTAAATTTATACATTACATCATCATCACAACTAAAACACATCACGTGAGCACTCTTGAGTGACCCATAACTCTCAGGAATTTCTGATTGCACAATTAATGGAACACCAGCCGTGTCAACAATGTTAATCTGTTTGAAATCAATACTTGGTGTCTTGCACAACGAGTTTCCATGGTAACCATACACATCACCTTTCCCCCCTCCCAAAATTAACTGGATGAATAATAAGCTAACTAATAACATTTCAGTACTACTTAACTAAAACGAATAATCATCCAATTTACTAAATAGCTCTTACTTGTAATTAATAACATAGTCTTTTAAGTAAGCCGGGGGTCGTCTGTCCCTAACTGGTCTATCCAATGTCTGTCCTCGTGGAGCTGTTTCTGTGGGGTGTTGTGGTTCGACACCACCCTGTTCATCTTGAATGTCAATACTACTCTGTGGAGTTTATACAGCTACTAGCTTCCCGAGGTTCCACCTGCGACCATCTATTAACTCGTAGGTATATTTTCAAACCCTCTTCTTTACCTGGATTGGTTGAGAAAATTTAGAGGCTAGTTTGCCAAACCCCTTCTGTGAAAGTCTAACTTGTACTCACGTGCCTTCCTTCAATGCTGTTACAGCCTTACCCTTGGTGAGCAATTCGAATAATGGTTCAGCAGTAGCTGAATATGCAACCCACATTCGGTATGTGGCTTGCATAGTACTGCAAACTGCCAAGAAACGAGCGGACCTCTGTCGGATCAGTTGGGCAGGCAATATTAAGGATGGTCTTTTTGTGTTCTTCGTCTGGGCACACCCCCTCCTTGGTTAACTTCCTCCCCAACCAATTTATCTGATCAACACAAAAACAACTTTTTGTGCATTAAGAGTAAGCCCCACAGCACGACAACGTTGTAGAACGAAATCCAGATGTTCTTCATGCTGGTCTCTGTTGTCTGAGACAATAAGGAGGTCATCCAGATAACAAATAACAAAATTTAAATCTCCAAAAATATCCTCCATGATATTTTGAAAGCTTGCTGATGAGCTTACAAACCCATACGTCACCCTCTTGTAAGCTTACTGCCCAAATGGGGTGGATATTATTGTATACTTACGGCTCTCCGGAGTTAGTGTTACCTGATGAAATGCCTGGTTCATATCCAAGCTGCTGAAAATCTTTCACTTCCCAACACGGGAAAGCAGTTCTTCCTGACTAGGCAAGGGGTACTTTGAACACAGCAACTGCTTGTTCACTTGCCTAGCGTCTGTTACTAACCTGATTTTCCCATTATTTCTCCTACAAACTACTATTGGGAAACTCCACTCACTGCAACTCACCTTTTCTAATATGTCTGTTTCAACTAGTTTATCCAATTCTGCTTTTACTTCACATTGTAAGGCCTCTGGTAACCTACGACTACTAGCACAGACTGATACTGCCCCTTCCTTAGCCCTAATGGCATGCTGGTAGCCCTTCATACATCCCAGCCCTTCAAAAACATCGGAATAAGCCTTTATCAATTTATCTGGTCTATCGCTATCTGATTTCACTGTACCTCTTAGCCTACTGTTGCTGTCTTGCCCATGTGATGTCACCATACTGACAGCCTCCTCCCCCAGAGTAATACTAATTTGCAGTTGGTCTAACACGTCCCTACCTAATAAGCAGGTACCATTATCAACAACTAAAAACGTATGTTGAAAATCAACACTCTTAACTTTAAAACACAACTCAATACGCCCATGTACCACAACATCGTTGCCATTGTAATCAAGCAAGGCAATGGTACTTGGCTCAATCAGTGCAGACAACCCTGCATTATCTACAACACTACGGTTAATGCAAAAAATCAACAGTGGTGCCTCTTATGCAAACGGGCACAAAAATACCTTCCCTACACCTAGTCTCTGAAGGCCATGAAGGCCACCCAGGAGTCTTTAAATCCAGGGCCAAGTTAAGATATGCTGCATGGTGGAAAGGATGTAGCAAGGAGGTTGAAGAATTTGTGAAAAACTGCAGTGTTTGCAGCAATGCAGACAAGAGCAGAGTTGCATTCAAAGTGGAGCCATTTCAGGAAGTAGAAAGGGAGGAGGACAAGCCCTTTGATAACATTAGCATAGATATAACAGGTCCATTTCTAGAACCACCTAAAGGGTTTAGGTATATGCTAGTGCTAGTAGATAGTGCAACACGATTTGTGGAGGTGTGGCCTGCTCAAGAGATAAACACGAGTTTCCATGGTAACCATACACATCAAGAGTGCGTAGAAAAAATTTTTATTTTAAATAATCCATCTCCGATAAGCGTGGTGGCGTGAAATTAAAATGCCCGAGCTGCAATTTTTCTTTAAATTCTTTCAACGTGCAAACCCGTTCGTTCAATAAATCGTGTTTATGTTTATTGTGACTCCAGAGAAACAGCTCAAAGCCTGCACGCCATAAACGTTTATAAATAACAGCTTGCAGCAAACATTTCGATTCAGCTTGTTAAAATTTAGACAAATTTTAATAACTGACTAAATATATACACACTCGCACTTTCTACTGTAACTTTTTAACTCGCGACTAAGAAACTAGAAAAGACTATCAAAGGAACCTTATAAGCATGTGAAGGAGCGTAAATTTGCGAGCATCCTAAGACAGGAACAAAATAGGCAAAATGGACAGGAATTGTTGAAACTTTCATAACTCTGCGGTATACCTAGTTTAACCATGATGTTCCACAAGGTGTTATGGCCCATGTAATCGAATGATTTACTATAGTCATTACAGCAAATATACACGGGATGTTGCAATTCTTTCGCTGTTTTCACAATCCATGTAAGGTAGGCTATCTGGTCACGTGTTTTCCTACTTTTCATTAAACTAGCCTGTATTTAGGTATATCGCGTTCCATGTGTGTTTGTACTTGATACTGAATAATCTTCAGCACTCTTTCGCTTGTATGGTTAATTATAGCTATTGTACGGTTAGTTGGACAGATCCTATTACCGTCACTTTTCTAAATAGATATGAAAATATATCTTTTCAACGGTATTTGCTATATTCCAATTTCCCATATGTGTTGACATAATGATGTTATGGTCTGTTTACCATCTTCATCTAATTCTACCCACACCTCTATAGGTGTGTCGTCGATACCAGATTATTTTTTCCAGAACGTTCACTGGTGAAGTCCGCTTTTTGAGAAGTGGCTGTTATGATCTCATTTCTTGTATGTTAGTCCCCTGTGTATTCTTTCCTTTCATTCACCTCATTCTAGTCTTTCAAATCCATTCCTGCTTTATCCTTCAGTCCTCCCAGCCTTGGCTTGAATTCTCCTGTTCTCCTATTTCCCTGAACACATCTCTTGTTCTACCTTGTCAAATTTCTTCCTCTATCTCCACACAGGCTCTATTAGGAAAAGCCTTGTCTCTTTTCGCTTCGCATTGGAGCTCCACATTGAGTTTCTGGATGTGCTGTTTTAGTAGCCGTCTCTTCCTTCCCGCTCTTCTCTTGTCTGCCATGGCAATGGTTTCTGCTGTCAGCGCCTTTGATTTTTTTCCTGGAGTTTTGCGATGTTCTTCTTAGCTTTTCGCACAATAAGTCACTCATTTCTTGTCAGAGTTTGTCTGGCTCCATTTCTATCCAGTCCATCTCCGCGAATCTGTTCTTCTGAATGTTTTTCAGGTCGTATCGGATTACAGTTGGTTTTTTTCTTTATTTCAGCTTTAATTTCAGCTCTGTTATTAGCAGTTCATGGTCTCATCCTAATCTGCTCCAGGGGTAATGTCATACCAGATTGCACTGAGCTGCACCATCTCCTTTTCATCAGAATTTAATCAATTTGATTGTCTTCCTTCTTTTTTAGTACCTTTTAAGTGCACAGTCTTCTTTTAGGTTGTTTGTAGCACTTGTTTGTGATAATTGGTTAGTTTGTTTCGCAAAATTCTAACAAACAATTTCCGGCATCATTTCTTTCTTCGAATCCAAGTTTACCAATTGTTTCATTTAAAACGCATTCTCTTATCTTTGCATTCTAACTCCCTATGATTATCAGGATACCTCCTTTTGAAACATTGTCAGTGGGTTCTTGCGATTGGCCGTAAAATGCGTCATTTTCCTCTTTCCCTCCATCTGCGGTTTGGGCATGTACCTGAATCAGTGTCATCATTATTCCATTGAGCCTGATTTCAATTATTCTTTCATTAATGGGATTATCACCAATTACAGTTAATGATCTTTCCTTGTTGCATATGAATAAAACTGTCTCGGGTTTTTCTGGAGGTATGTCCACAATAGAGAGCCTTGTGTTCTTCCTCTTGAAAATATCCTTTGCAAGTCTATTTAAGCTCACTGATTCCTAAGATCTGCATATCCGTTCTTAATATTTTCTTTATAAATATTCCCAGTTTATTTTGATTCCTTGTTTGCACACTCCTTTTTTTTGGACTTGATCTCCTCAGGTGCTGAACTCCTCTGGAGGTTTAGTCCAACTCCGTCATTTCTATCAAATCTTCTTGTCATGGTTCTTCTTTCTTCCCAGTAGCGTTGTGAGTAAGATCTGACCTGGGGGGGGGGGGCACATCTTCACGCACTATATTCGAGGTTCATGGATTACTGATCATTGACAGGTGGTGTTTTCTTGGCATAAAAGTAGGTGGTTTGTCTTTGCCTCCCTCTGGACCAAGATTTTCACGAGACAAAAGACCCTAGCCACTGATCTCATCAAACAGAATCATCTGTCTATTATCTGTGTTGATTTAGCCATAACTTGCGATATCTGAAAGCTGCTCACTTCAACATTGAGTAAAGCGATGCACCCCGCCACACTGGGTCATTTCCTGAACTTAGCTTCTTCTTCCGCAACACCGATCTCCTCTTAGTTGACACGTAAGGCAAGAGTTGCCAACCTGCATGTCAGAGAAGGTGCTTCTAACTACGACTGTCCGGGTTAACTGTACAGGGTGATATCAATGCAGAAGGTGTTCTAATACAGAAACGTTAGAAAGAAAACCAGATAATTAAGTGTAGGTTATAATCAGATAAAGGAATGACGATGATTGCATACTGGAGAACACTAATGATCAAGTCAAAAATTGTTTAGCAGAAACAAGGTCAACATAAATTAACAGACGTGAGTTAGCATCTGGTTACATTCAAATTCTATTTTATCAAATCAAAATCACTCTTATTTATGCATGGTAAGCACATTATTTAGAGATATTACTTCTTCTTCTTCTTCTTCTTTCGGCGTTTCCCTTTTCAGGGGTCGCCACAGCGAATTGCCTTCTTCCACTTGAGTCGGTCACGTGCGTCTTTCTCGGTCAAGCCAAGTTCCCTCTTGTCATCTCCCACACAGTTTTTCCATCTCCTCCTTGGCCTTCTCTGCTTTCTCTTGCCAGGCAGCTCCATGTTCAGCACCCGTTTAGCAATGTGATCCTCCTCCCTCCTTTGCACATGTCCATACCACCTTAGCCGTGTCTCTCTCAGCTTTCCTGCGATGTCACATATCCCGATGGTGCCTCTGATCCTTTCATTTCTGATCATGTCCTTTCTTGTGACTCCAAGGGACCACCTCAGCATACGCATTTCTGCTTTAGAGATATTACATCATTGATTAATTCCTTTCATTTCTGATCATGTCCTTTCTTGTGACTCCAAGGGACTACCTCAGCATACGCATTTCTGCTTTAGAGATATTACATCATTGATTAATTCCTTATAAATCATAGTTAACCTATTTTACATATTGCAGAATCAGTGTGACCTCCACTCACTCAGGATGCCACAAGATGCAAAAATTATGAGGAAACAGAATACTTCACGTACACTGAGCTCACTCAAAGCTATGAAGAAGGATATGAATGAGAGAGAGAGAGAGAGAGAGAGAGAGAGAGAGAGAGAGAGAGAGAGAG
>RDPX01000184.1:502808-516688 GCA_003991215.1 Morbakka virulenta | reverse complement strand
TCATGTTGTATAATATTATATAATTAATTATTGAAGATCTAGTGGTCCATCCCAGCCCAATGATTAGTGGTATGCATCAATTTTAGGAAGAACATTCAAGTTCTTTATATTGAGATAAAAAGAACTAACTTAAATATTTGTTTTTGTTTTTCAATATTTGAATATATTTGAATGTATCTTGTAACATGCTGAGTGAAATATTTTCTGTTGTAGTCTTTTACAAGGGTCTTTCTACCTCTTTAGTATCATCAATATTTTCACAGGTGCCATTAAACATTTTTTTATTGCAAACACTCTAAATGCCTTTTCTTTACCTTTCCACTCCCTACATATTTTCCCTACATTTATCTTTCTCTCTCTCTCTCTCTCTCTCTCTCTCTCTCTCTCTCTCTCTTTCCGTCTCAGTCTCGCTCTTTCTTCACTCTTTTTTTCCGTCTCAATCTCGCTCTCTCTAGGCATTGTTACCTCAAACAAAATTGGTACAAATCATTTACATCATTTACTCCTCAGCTGCAGCTGTAGTTGTATTACTTGTATTTTTGTCTATTATTTCGTTTTGCCTTCACAAAGAGGAGCCTTAGCTTAATGGTTATTGGAGTTACACCATGACTAAGAGGTTCTGGGCTCGATTCCCCGAGCAGGCGAAAAAAATTTTGGAACTTTACAAGAAGAAAAGCCATTGGTTAGCGTCAGGAAGGGCATCCGGCCAAGAAATTCCTCATTTCCAAAATATAATTCCCTTTTAAAGGCACCGTCTGAGTTCCAGTTACAGGAAGGGGAGAGCGGAGGGATGACGTTAAAACAAAAAAACTTATTTTTCCTTCACAGTGGCTTTATGCCATTGATGCTTCTTAGCAATTTAAATATTATAACACTAAAAATTAGTAGTCGTTTTTGTACTTTTCTCTGAAAAGCAAAGTGTGTGAGTATTGTTGTAATAAGGTGATTGTTGTTCCCTGTGTATCTGAGACTATCCGGTACTTCGAAATACCGGTAAGCTTAGCTATATCTTGTAGTCCGAATACAAGAGAAAACAAAAGAATTACCCATGTAATTGTATTTATGTATTTATTATCAAAAGAAAATATCTAAGGCAATAAAATTGTACTCAGTGCATACCTTGAAACCTTTCTTCTGCAGGTCTCTTGCAATAAGCTGTGCCAGAATTTCGTCAGCGGGATCATGAACTAGGTATACGTTGTCAGGTCGTTGTCGATATTGAGTTACTTGATACCATTTACTATCCTTTCTACTTTGCTCTTTGAAATATGCAATACTATTTTGTATTCTCCGCTTGGTACCTTTGCTATCAATGGCAAATACACTACCCAAAGTGGCATCATCTAGAGTCAGAAGCTGCAGTCCAGTAACTTCTAACTCCTCAAAGACCATTACTGTTTTCTCATCCACCCTGAGAGATCGAAGCCATTGGAGAACCGTTAACGTGTTCCATGTTGGAATGGCTACTGTTCTAAAGTCAATGAGTTCTGACTTGTTAGGAATTACTTGAGTAGGGCTAGAAACACCTGTTGAGTAAATTTCAAGGTATTCTGAGAATGCACGAAGGACAGAAACTACTTTCTCGGCAGTTGACAAAGTGATCAATGGTTGTTTGCTGAAATCTATATAACACTGCGATTGATAGTCACAGACCTTGTCCAACTCAGAAACAGAGGATAAGGTTGAAAACTGTACTGTAAATACTCTGAATGAAGAATGCCTTCTCCTTTTAAGTTTTAGGATGTGTAATATTGTCAAACAAACTTTGCATTGCAGATACTTTTCTGATACAACTATAATAGCAGCTTTAGATTTTTCCGCTGCTTCAAATCGAGTTGCATAAGCGATTGGACTACTAAAGCTGTCTAGTGGAATTTCATGAAAATCACACCATAAATCTTTGGCAAAGCTGATCTCTTGGAGTTGACTAGCTAGCTCCAATACAAAGCGAAGCTGGTGGAAATCACTTGAAAGGCAATAAGATAAGAAGAGAGGTTTTCTCTTTTTGACCTTTTTACTTCTTGGCAAATGTGGCTGGTTTTCAAGTACATTTTGTTTTTTCCTCTGGTCAGAATTCTGTAATTGGTCCATTCCTTTTTCAAGGACGTGAAGAGCAGATAGACTTTGTTTTCATCCCAAAAGTTTACCGTCTTTAAAGATATTGATAGAAACTTAAATAAGCAGGCTTATTTTCACATTTCTTTTGAAGTGAATCAAATAGCAAACAAGCCACAAAAAGGTTAATATCTACCATGCAAACATCAGTTTGGTTTGATTTGCCGACGAACATATATCATATTTCTTGCCATGCTTTGTTCGAGTTTCCAATTTCAAACTGTTTTGTATGATCAGCTTCAAAGCTCTCCTTCTAGACAGCCTTTTCATTACAGAGACGCTTTAAAGCTTTGTTTGGCCAGGACGTTTACCATAAAGAATATTAACGTTCTTAACTCATAGAATATTTTGGAATACTGTCTGTCGGGAAATCAGATCGAAAATATTAGAACTATCGTTTAAGACTGATATTGACAAATGTTCACGTATTCAAAAAGTAATCTTACTGAGAATTTTAGGTCCTAGACAAAATAAAACCAGGGGAAATTCTTGTAAAACTTCATTATTAATTTGATTTTTAAAAGGTTGACTCCAGAACAAGCAGACTTTTAAAAAATAAACTGTTTGCCAGAGAGAAAAAAAGTTTAGACTGTTTTTGTGTATTGAATATTCATCCGAGTTGTCTCCCCTATCTTCTGCACCACCTGGAATATCAGTATGTCAAAGTAGTTTGTACCCTTTCCATTGCATTACCTATTTATCCATAATCCTCCTCTATTTCTTCTTGTCTCTTTTATTCTCTTCTACTCTCCTCTATTCTCTTCTATTCTCTTCTAATCTTTTCTATTCTTTTCTATTCTTTTCTATTCTTTTCTTTTCTCTTCTATTCTTTTCTATTCTTTTCTAATCTCTTCTGTTCTCTTCTACTCTCTTCTGTTCTCTTCTACTCTCCTCTATTCTCTTCTATTCTCTTCTAATCTTTTCTATTCTTTTCTATTCTTTTCTATTCTATTCTCTTCTAATCTCTTCTGTTCTCTTCTACTCTCTTTTGTTCTCTTCTACTCTCCTCTATTCTCTTCTATTCTCTTCTTTTCTCTTCTATTCTCTTCTATCCTTTTCTATTTTCTATTCTTTTCTATTCTTTTCTATTCTTTTCTATTCTCTTCTATTCTCTTCTAATCTCTTCTGTTCTCTTCTGTTCTCTGCTATTCTCCTCTACTCTCTTCCAAACAAACGCTTAGTTATAAGCAAAGATCAAATTCTTACATCGGACAGTTTCAGGGAAAAGGATCAGTAGATGGAGATAGACCTAGAGGAAAAACCATCTACAAATTAGATAATTTTTTAACTCTTTTTAACGTTTTAGCAAATCGGCAAAAAACTTTTTATTCCGTAAAAGAAATAATATCTCACCAATTCCACTTTTTTTTTCTACTATAAACTTCACGGGAAAAGAGGATAAACGCCGTGTCCCTGTGAAAAACAACTGTTGCTAAGCCGTTAAGTCAATCTTGTAGCATTGATGCTCATGTGCAGTACTTGCGAGGTCAGAGTCCTGAAGCAGATTTCTTAGACGAAACGATGCTAACAGATATACTCAATAAGATGGTAAGGATTTTGTAGATTGCTTCTTATAATCTTGCAGAGCATTGCCCTGAGAAAAAGTTTGAAATATTTGGTTTATCTTTTTTAAGTATCACAGAAAATTGCAACTTTCATCTGCAAATTCTCTCTCAAGGTCATCTCTCTCAAAATTATTACAATCAGTCTATGGTAAAAGATGGCTAATCATGTCTCATTTTCCCTCCTCTATACGATCAATAAATGGATAATACATACTGACTTTGAAATATTTTGCACTTGATTGATCGCTGCAATAACCTGCACTGGAGCGATGATGTTGAATGCTTCTTACACTGGGCTCTCTCACTTTGGTACTGATGGCTTCTTTGAGGTTTTCATCCTTTTCAGACCTTTCTTCAAATATCACCTATTCTTGAGACTCTTTTTCTGTGTTGAGATTATTTGAATGTCTCTCTCGGGCTTGCAGTCTTTGGCCTGGAGGATATTGGTACAAAATAACCTTGAAAGTGCTTGCTGTCCTACAGCTAAATCTACCATGAATTGTAGCCCTTCGAGGAGGCCAATTTATGATTTAGCATTGCTTATTTATGTATTTATTTGTTTTGTTTATTTATTTAGTTAGTTGGGGCTTTTTTATTATGAATATTAATACAAGGTAAAGTATACAAAAGTGAAATGTACAGGTTATTTACAATAAAATTTCTGTTTCCTAATAGATTTTATTCTAAATAGAAGAAAGATAAATAAAGTAAAACCTTGTAGGAAAGATAGAATACTGAAACATAAAAAAATGTATTCTGATATCTCAGTTCACCATCACTTTGAGATGTAAAGATGCCCAGTGTTTCCAACACAGTATAAAATATTATTTTGCTATCGGCACACAGTGTCTCTTCCTACATGCTGCATCGAAATTAAACAGAGATTAATGATTTGGTTCGATACAAAGTTTTCAAAGAAAGTTAAAAGAGAAACTGAACCAGAAATATCCAAAGCTTTTTCAAATATCAAGAAAAACAATAGATAAAGTCATTGAGATATATAAATCTCTGAAGAATATTGAGGATACATAAAAACTGGGTTCATAAACAGAGTGACAATGAATAAGCTTCAGGTAAATAGGATGTTATAAGATGTAGTTTCACAACCCATGATAGTAATACCAAACAGAAGTTGAAGTTGGCATTTACCAATACGTGTATCTAAGATTAAGTGATTACTAAGTGCCTTGGAATGATCCACCAGTCCAGCTTTTGATAAAAGAAATCTACCACATACAATACACTTCATTTCCTCCTGAATATCATCAGGTACTGCACTTTCATCGTGCTTACTTAGAGCACGCTTTAATACAGCATGATCTACACGCCTGTTTTCAAAGCCTTCACATCATCCCCTGATTTTTGTCCTCTGTAGGAGACGGTCTGAAGTTATTACTTCCCAATTATTCATCTCGAAAGTGAAGAAGTAAAGAAGTAATGGATATTATTCTAAATTTGAGGCTAAAGAAATTAACAAAAGCTTGGCATTACAGGAAATAAACAGTACTAAAACCCCTTAAAATTCAATGTTTCCTCTTCAGACTGAAGATTTTGCAAAATCGTGTCAGACAAATAGCTGAAGTCAATGTGCAGTGAATAGCCCAACACGGCAATTTTTTATGATGATGATTGTTAAAATACAAAGGAACGAGTATCGTTAGGTTGCACAAACAACTGACAACTCGATCGCAAGAACAGCATCAAAGGAAAGAACGACAAACTACAAAAAGATGGAGTTATTTTCCTTTGGAGACAGTACAGATAATACGTTTCCCTTGAATATCCTGTTCAGTATTTGATGGAAACCTGAAAATTTATGTATCAAAAGAACTGAAGAAAAACTTTTCATCAACCACCCAAAGAGTTGCGTGAGTTTTAACCATATATTTAGAAATAGGAGATGAAGCAGTTTCAATAACAGCGTTTCCATTTCCAAATAAACGTTTTCCAGTTTCATCTTAAGTAAGCTTTAGCAACTATCCGCAATTAACAGGCCCTAAGTTTCCGAGCTGTATAGTTAGTAAGGATCAGAACTTCAGGATACTAATTGGCTCCTATCGTTATTCAGATATCATCTTGAACATGGCAACCATGAAAAGGTTGTTGGTTAATGGAAAATGTAATAAGGTGCTTATTTGTTAATGTTACCTTGTGCTCTTATGTTGTAACAGATTTTGCTGCAGATGGATGATGGATGGTGTAGAAGGAAAAATAATTTTTTTGTTTGTTTTAACGTCATTTTCCCCAGCAACTGGGGCTCAGACGGTGCCCTTCACAGGGACTTGTATTTGGCATGTGAGGAATTTCTCGGCCGGATACCCTTTCTGACGCCAATAATACCTTTTTCCTTGTAAAGGTCCATCATCTTTTCTTCCGCTTAGGGAATCGGACTGGGAGCCTCTTGGTTGCGGTGCAGCTGCACTGACCATTAAGCCATGGCTCCAAATGGGACTTGTTGTCTTCAAATAATTGAAATGGTACCTTTACGGTCAGCGGTTTGAACACGCATGCGCATCATCAAATTGGATATGGCGGCAAGCATTCTTGACACATGTCAACTCATTGAAAAATAAACAGAATTTGTTGTTGTTTGTTTGTTTGCCTTGTTTCTTACTTTGCCCTTGCCAACTCAGTTGTGATTGATGGTCATGAAGGAAAAGTGGGTGGTATTTACCATTTAAACGGGCAGGATACACAAAAATAGTCAAGTAATCGTCAATTGCATTGGCATTGACAAATTTGCGAAGTAAGGTTTCTTTGAGCCAGATTCACTCATTTCATCTTCTTTTCCTTCTTGACTTCATATCATCAATTTTAGAAAAAACACAAAAATGCCAGTCGAAGATGATGTCCTCCGCATTGGCAGACAATTGGAGAAGCTTGTCTCTCAGGGAAAAGCAGTAAGTTTAGTTCTTCCTCAAATTGTGTGTGATGTGTACTCTTTCATTGACCTCTTTTTACTTGTACTAAACTTAAAAGAGTGGGGTTTGTTAGAATTGGCTTTATTTATTATATTTCATTTCAACTGTATTTTTAAAATAGAAATAAACAATAAAATATTGTTGTATCTTATATACCCTTTGAAAACATCGGTGATTTGTTGGTTTGTAAACAAACCTGCTGTGTGCTGTTTTAACCTTGCACCCAAACATTTTTCTTTTTGTAGTTTTTTAAATTTATTGTTGAAGTAAACTTTTGACTTCAGCACATTGCCCTAAACTAAAATCATAGTTTTGATTTATAGTTTAGATACGTACAGCTAAATTGGCCAATATCCACAAAGTTGCAACTTTGCAACCAATTGTTACCAAACAAAGGAGGTATTTTTGACTGAGGGAATGGTTGTAAAATCGATTTTACAGTAAAAAGTGTTCCTATCTTGTTTTTAAAGTAATGAAAACGCAGAGAACACCACCTAAAGGGACCTTATTTGGTTTCTAACAGGAAATGCAGCCTGCGAGAAGAAATGCAATATATTGCAGTGAGTACCCTACCCATAACTTAACATTTGAAACAGAAATTTATCACACATCTACTCTGGTTCTGATATATCACTGGTTAAAGAGCCATGATCACTAACTGGCATCCTAAATATTTTTTGGGGTTGGAAAAACAGCTACCATAATAATGCTAGTCAGAAAACTGCCATTTTGACCCGCACATAATTACAAGTGAAAGCAAGTCGTCTTCTGTGGTGTTGATGAAGAAAAAAATATCCTTAATGTTAAGTACTTTAACTTATTTTGCCTTTGAACCCCTGAGGCTGGAGCTTCATTGTTCTCCACACATGTCACCTTAAGGCTATAGTGCCTAAATGCAGCAAAGTAACTTTTAACAGTAAAAAATCCATGTTTTGAAAGCTGATTGTAGAGTTGCAAGTAACAGACGATTTATTCAACAGTTAAATAAACCCCAACTTGAATATCAATAAAATCCACTGTGATTGGATGCTATTTTAATGGACAGTTTATACACATGTTGCTAGGTTCTGATGAAATTGTTAGTTACCCTCAAAGTGGTGTTTCATGGCAAGGTCAGTCTTTAAAATATACAGATAAAAGTATCCTAATAATCTAGTGGATGTTAGTGATGCTAATAGAAGACCTGTGACATAGTGGTTTGTGAAGTTATACTTCACCCAAGAGGTGCATGATTGGATACTTTAAGGGGAGTAAAAGCTTTGAAACTTACAGTGCTTCAGAAGAAGCTGAAGGTTATGAAATAAGATGACTTCTATTTGATTAACAATGACATATTAATGATGTCCATAAATCTTGTGATTTCCTTAAGTGTTCTTCAACAATTCAAATTGTTTAGTCATAATTAACTTACAATTTATTAAACACAATAAAGATGAGCTTTAATATGTTTCATTCTTTTATTTCTTTAGGTATATATATATATGTATTAACATCTACGCTGGTTTTGTGTTTAATAAATTGTAACAAAATCGACTCAGAAGTATGCCTGAACAAAAGGCTTCAGGGCTTTGCTCATCTTTATTACAATTTATTAAACACAATAAAGATGAGCAAAGCCCTGAAGCCTTTTGTTCAGGCATACTTCTGAGTCGATTTTATTACAAAGTACATTTGGAAATTTGAAACTCACACAGACTAATAGCATACTTTGAAAAGAAGAAAAACCAACAGCCTGTCATAATTTGTCTTCATTTGCATTATGTTTTTTTGAAAAATAGTTTTTGTCCATTTTAGAGAAGATTTCTCCTAACTATCTACCGATGACCTTGAGCCAGAGATGACTTCATCAAAAGCCATTATCTCTAAAATCTGGCAATCCTTGTCATCATTCTACTGCTTTGGGTCAAACTTATTTGCTACAGTAAAATTATCATATGGTTTCAGGCATTCTTGTATTCCTTTGATACATTTTTTGAAAATGATGTTGCTTTGGCTCAGAGCTTTCTCCTTTACTGCCTGTAAGTCTGGTCTGATTTAAATTGTCAACTGCATCACATTACCTTCTTAACTTATTATCAAGACCCTTTTTTGCATTGTCAGTAATCATTTTTGCAACTCAATTGGTAGCATTTTGAGCATATATACATTCTCAAAGCATTGTAAACAACTCCTTTAAAGTATTGATTTTGGCTTTCTCTTTCCAAAGAGGTCTCAGTAACAGCATGCATTAGTTGAGAATTTGTAATTCTGAAACATACTTGACAGATGTGCCAGATATATGTTTTTACAGGATGAGTCAAACAGAGACCACATGTCTAGCTGTCTTTCATTTGCTCCAGAGTATTGACTGNTTAATATGTTTCATTCTTTTATTTCTTTAGGTATATATATATATATGTATTAACATCTACGCTGGTTTTGTGTTTAATAAATTGTAACAAAATCGACTCAGAAGTATGCCTGAACAAAAGGCTTCAGGGCTTTGCTCATCTTTATTACAATTTATTAAACACAATAAAGATGAGCAAAGCCCTGAAGCCTTTTGTTCAGGCATACTTCTGAGTCGATTTTATCACAAAGTACATTTGGAAATTTGAAACTCACACAGACTAATGGCATACTTTGAAAAGAAGAAAAACCAACAGCCTGTCATAATTTGTCTTCATAGCATAATGAAATATGCAAATAGAATGAAAAAAGACACACACAATAAAAGAATATTGGGGAGTTTATTGAGGAAATGAAATTTATTGTTTGTTTGCAATGTACTTGATTTGTATATTTTACCATTTCTAATGTCTGTTTGTATGTAAGGTCAGCCAAAAGAAGAAAACTTATAACAGTTATCATCTGTCCAATAAAATAAAAAAGATCTGAACTGGCTCTCCTTACAACAGGTCACATGGTGCACTAAATTTTTGACATTGAATGGTTTATTGTACCGATTTACAACAGTATTGCCTAAAAATTCAGTGTTTGAATGACAAGACTTTGTAATATAAACATAGGCTGTTTATACCATTTCACACTCGGGTAAGTTTTGTGTGCAATGGTGTGCATTAAGAAAGCTCTAATTTGTTTATTCCTATTACCATCAGTAAACAAAACAAGGCAAAGTATGTGTAAAGGAACAATTTGAAGTCAACACACTCTCATTAAACCAAAAACCTAGGTTTATCAGTTGTTAGCAAATAGCTATAAAATCATTCATCAGAACTTTGGTCATTTCAATCCTATTAATTTTACTTTATTTGAAGTGCTTTTTTTGTTACTATTGTCAAGCTTTTGCATTCTGTTTTTTTGAAAAATAGTTTTTGTCCATTTTAGAGAAGATTTCTCCTAACTATCTACCGATGACCTTGAGCCAGAGATGACTTCATCAAAAGCCATTATATCTAAAATCTGGCAATCCTTGTCATCATTCTACTGCTTTGGGTCAAACTTATTTGCTACAGTAAAATTATCATATGGTTTCAGGCATTCTTGTATTCCTTTGATACATTTTTTGAAAATGATGTTGCTTTGGCTCAGAGCTTTCTCCTTTACTGCCTGTAAGTCTGGTCTGATTTAAATTGTCAACTGCATCACATTACCTTCTTAACTTATTATCAAGACCCTTTTTTGCATTGTCAGTAATCATTTTTGCAACTCAATTGGTAGCATTTTGAGCATATATACATTCTCAAAGCATTGTAAACAACTCCTTTAAAGTATTGATTTTGGCTTTCTCTTTCCAAAGAGGTCTCAGTAACAGCATGCATTAGTTGAGAATTTGTAATTCTGAAACATACTTGACAGATGTGCCAGATATATGTTTTTACAGGATGAGTCAAACAGAGACCACATGTCTAGCTGTCTTTCATTTGCTCCAGAGTATTGACTGATAAGTTGATTACGCTTAACTTTTTTCAAGGTACAAGCTCTACTTAAAGAGCACTTGTGGCTCATTTCATAATTTTAACTTGCTTGAACTTTTGACATCTTTGAAGCAAATTTGAAGGCTATAACGTTCCCAAGAAATCTTCCACACAATATTGAAAAATTCCTATTTGTTCATCCAATGTTTTCCATGCCTTACAGATTCTGGGTATGTATAGATGCATTTGTATGAGTACATGCATCCTAAGAATATGAGAAAGTTTGCTTATTCAAGCAGATAAATGGTCAAATTTGCTAAAGCTCATCATTTAGAGTACAGCTTTGTGACATTACCAAATATATTTCTGGACATTGCTCTTTCTATTCCTGGGTTCTTTCTTGGAGCACCGAGGGTCCAGCAGACACCTTTTGATGTATCTTCAAATGCCTGGTTTACTGTATCACAAAGCCATTTTGGGTAGTGGTGGATTCCCACTTGTGACAGTTGTCTTTAGCCTTTAGAGTAACCCAGTCTTGTCAAGAGGCTGTTGTTGCTTTGGCCAGGCATTCATTGTTGCCTGATCATCATTGTCATCATATTGAGTTTACCTGGATTGTCATAACACTATCTTTACAATTTTTCATGCTGTCCTTTGCTGTCAGGAAGTATTCAGTTGAATTGCTTGAGTCTTAACATATATCATTAATGAAAGTACACACAGACCATCAACTTTGAGGAAGACCAGGTTAAGGAAACCAGTGTAGGACTCCACTATCAGGTTTGTGTTTGCTTCTGCAGAAATGCCCATTTAATCTTAACTGTCTTTCACAGATGCTGGCTGTGATGGGTTGTAGAGGACCATAGTGGAGCTGCTTAGTTGAGTGGTTTTGCCAAGAAATTTTTAGTACAGCTCATGGCATGCAGGTGTAAGTTCTTTTCAGTTATTTTTTTTAATTTCATGGTCAATGTCCACATGGATGAACCTTAGATGAAAACACTTTCAACTGTGACTTTCACCTTTTTTTGTGATCATTATCAAGTTTGGATTTACAAACTGTAGAGCATTTAATTAGAGGACCCCTGATTCTTCACATAATGCCAGCTTTGATGACATTTGACCACCAAGATAAGTAAAAGATTTTTGATTGATAGCCTTTTATTATTGGTCATTTATTACTTTTTTATCACATGTTAAGATGGACTGCTGTTGCTTGGGTTTGCTCTCATTCTTTCACTTTGCTGAACATTTTCAAGACTGTTTTTCTTCCTTGTAGCCATAGGATAGGTACCTTGAATCATTAATGTTAGACATGCTTGAAACATGAGCTACATTATGTTTGAGAAGATAACAGGTGTACAAACGAAGTCAAGAATCCTCTGAGGAATTGTAAAAGAGATATTGCCATGGCATGAAAACCTTTGTTGCTTTATTCCTCATTTGTCTAATGTGTAATGATTTCCACCTATTTTGTAGAAATATTTAAATTTTAGGGAAGGACTTTAATTTGTGCAGTTCATATGATGTGTCATTTGACCAAACATTGACTTGTTGAAAAAATATGGATCCAACAAGATGGACAGGAATATTGAAAATAGCAGTATGGGGAATGCCAGTGTTGTTTTTTAAAGATAATCTGACATAACTCTTGATACAACAAAAACAGAGGGTAGGGTTCAAAACTCATGAATGGAATAGAGACAAAAAAGAGAGTATGCAAGAGAAAAATTATATTCATTTTAATAGAAAATTCATTGTATCATAATTAATTATGTATTGATTCTGCTCTGTTTGTGTTTTTTTTCAAATATATTTGAAATTTACTAGGCAATTAAGACATTTGTGTAGTTTATCACACGAGAAAGAAGTTTGTCATAGAGTGTCCCTTTCTTTCCCTATGCCATATTGGTAGCCATCTCATCCCAATAGCCAATTACAGTGACCAAGGGAATTGTTGTTACACTGAAGTGAAAGATGTTTTAAATGATCAGGGCAAGAATAAAGAGCCAATGGCACACTTGGTTGAGTATGTGACCATTATAACTATAGGTACTGGTTTCAACCCAGTTTGGTATACACGTTTTTCACTCCACTACAATTACAAATCCTCTCTGTGAAAACATGATTTTGACAATGGTATATATATAATAATTCAGGCAATATATGGATTGTATCACTACCTTTGTTGTTCTAGATTTACTTTGAATTTCATTGTTTTCCGTGAGCCACCAGAAAGTTCTACTTGGATTATATTTATTGTAAGTTTGGTACCCTTGCATAACTAAGATGTGTCCACCTCATCCATCTCAATTAATTGCTTGCATTCCACTGAAATGCCCATATGATTAATTAACATTGTTTATTCAATGTGTACTTGTAGGATAATGAAACAGCAATGGAAATGTTAAGGCATTTGCAAGAAATACCAATATCACTAGAAATCTTACAGGTAACAGTTTTATCTATTTTTATCATCCAGTGCAGTAAAAATACTTCCATAAGCGACTTGTACATGAAGACTTTTTTATTTGCTAGTTACCCTTCTTGACCCAAACCCATTGCTTGTGTGGTTGTGCAGTTAGTTTTTTCTTTCACAACAAAATATGGAGCATCATGGTTATTGTTTCATTGTTATAACTGCTGTGCTAAAAATGACATTTAGTGCCATTGACTTTTTAGCTGGTGCAAATAGGTTGAAGGTGTGCATTCAGCAAAATTTTGCTATCCAAAGCATTAAGGGCACCATTGTCAAATAGTCACATTAGTTTCAAGAGTAGTTGTTAGCAAAGTTAACCAGTGATTTTTTATTTTTCTCAACCAAAATTTGACAAACACTTTATTTGGGGAATATATTTCAATAATTTATGGAAGGCTAAGATTAGGTCAGGTCTTTCTTAAGCATGATAGAGACTGTTACAAATAATATTATTTTATGAAACTGTATGATAAAAATTAAATTATTTTTGTTGTTCAGATGTAAAATTGGCACAATGTTAAATCAACACTCAGAATTTGGATTTTAGTTTTGCTATAGGTCAGCATTAAGATTGGGATCACTGAATGCTAATCCCAATTTTAAGGCTTGTAACTGCCAAGACATAGCTCATTATTTTAAGAGTTGTTGTGGTTCCCCAGGAAGCCTGCACCATGCAAAAGGCACCGTGCTAACTGGATCTGATCATAACTGGATATGGTTGATTTTATGAAGTTTTGGCAATCTGCTATGAGATGCATCACTGTGTGAGGACTAGCCTTGGAGAGTGGGCAAAAGTTTGTTAGAATGTTGTCTTTGTGCTGTTTTCAGGTTAGTGATTGGTAATAGCTACAGCAAAGTTGTGATAGATGTACTCTTGTACTCTCTCTCTTTACTATCATCAATATTTTCACAGGTGCCATTAAACATTTTTTTATTGCAAACATCT
>RDPX01000184.1:463588-498588 GCA_003991215.1 Morbakka virulenta | reverse complement strand
TTTCTTGATGTAGTACGATTACTGTACAGATTCAAATATCCAGTGACTGCTAATTCCAGTTGAATAGTATAAGATTATATCTTCTTTTCCGAATGGGAAGTACTTTTCATGTTTCTGCGTTTTCTGAACGATATTATTCTCATCATATTATAAAATGAAAAAAGTCTGAAAAACATTTGAAATGATATGATGGTATAAAATGTACTACGTATAGAAACATTCTAATTCTGGCACCACTGTTAATGAAGAGCAAGTGTTGTTATTTTGGACAAAATCAGAAAATGACAAATAACCAGACAAATAGCAATAAAGTTAAGAGAAAAACTCAAAAACCAAAAAGCTATGCTACCAGTTTTGAACTTCAATATGTATTAAAAAGACAACACAAAGCAACAATTGGTATATTTTATATAGATTACGATGCTGTTGTATTCTCAGTTGTAACTAATGACTGGCTAATTCTGAAATTCTGTTTTTGATATTCCACTATAAACCTCACCCTTTCAAACGTCATTTTCTATAAGCATTTGTAATAAGCACCTTGGTTAATCTATCCAGTATTGTGCCAATGTCAGAATAATAGTGGATTTTTTATAAGAAATCCAATATCATTACACTTCTTGTCAATGGAAAGATCACTCCTTTTATTAAATTCCTGTAATCTAAATATAACTTCAGTGCTTCAGACTTCCTTCACATTTGAGTTATTGCACATCAGAGTTATTTATGAAGGATTAAAGTTTGCTGATTAGGTCATTTTATGCTGCTACACAACAGATACCTCGTCAGTTGTACATGCCAATTGATGATTGGTGTGACCCTACGGGCTTCACCTCAACTGGTGATCATTTTGGGTTTTTTTTAAATCTGGGTCCATCTAACCGTCACTTCGGTGCAAAACTTAAATCAGAATGGGTTTTTATATTAGAAAGAAGACATAACTATATAATATGCAAAGGGTTAAAAATTTAAGTAAGATGGTAGAAAATGAGTTACGTTGTTATTTTCTTTACTTATGTGCAAAACAAAAATAGCAGATAGTGTGACTGTCAATATTGGCCTTGAATTCATCTTTGACGATTATTTACTGAAGCCATTTTACATACATTACATCACAGTATATATAGACACATCGAAGAAAGAGATCCGTTACATTGTAACTTTTATCATAAAACCTTAAACGTCTTACTCGATATACCTCTAACCAACTCAGGAGCGAAAGGCACTTTAATGCGTTCATTATTCTATGGATATTTATCTTCTATTCGTGACTAAAAATTGTCTACAAAATACACGAATATCAAAACACAAGTAGACACAAGAATAAGACGAACAACAGACAACACATGCTGGTCTCGAACATAACATAATAAGGATTCACATTCATTCCATCCGAAAGAATTCCCGCAGCCATTATTTCCGTCGTTTCTTCACCAGACACCACATTTCATCACTAACGTTGTTCAAACGAACATAATGGCATCAGGGTGTTTTTTTCACCCAGTGAGTAATTTAGTTCGAATAAACGTCATATTCAAACCTAAAAGAACGAGGGAAATATCTATTTGCCTGCAACACGGATTCAGTGGCAACAGCTTTATAACAGCCTCCAACATTGCCAAATGCAAAACTATTTAGTTCTTAGTTTAATGATTACTCCATTTTTTTAAACCTACGATTAAATCAAATTTACTTACATTAATTGCTTTTTGAGTGATATGTATCCTACCTAGTGTAGTAACTTCATCAGTATCTATCAATTCGTTGGGTTTTGAATTGTTCCAAAATGAAGACTTCCATTTTTCAGAATTTTCTTTAGCCGAATTTGACCCAATCCAGAGCAGACCGCTCATGTTGTACCTTCCAAATGTTTCACACAAGCCATATAATACATATATATATATCGCATTCTCTTTCTCTCTCCCTCCCCGTCCCGTTTCGATTTTGATATTTAAAACGTCTAGAATAAAGTATTTTTTAAACCACAATATTTTTTTGTAATTTTAAGAAATGATTTTGAAAAATTACCATCCTGTAATTTGTTAAATTTCTTACAATTCTAGACAGTCAAGATAAAACCAAAAATTCAAAAGGATCCTCACAAGAAAATTCACAAGAACTAACAAGTAGTTTTCCGCGGGTACCTTCATTTGACAACAGCAATTCTTCTTCACAATTTTCCTCTCAATCTTCACAATCATCCTTTGCTGCAGACCAGAAAAGTAACAACTCGCAACCCAAACAAAGCTCAAAAGTAACTAATTCAAAAGTGTCATTTCCACCAATTAAAGGAGATGTTGCGGTCCGGGAGAGGTGTATTTCGATGCTTGCGAGTTCTCTAAAATGCGACGAGTTACCAGGTAAGCAGGCACCTCTATTTTTAGACAATATTTGGCTTTGCGTTGACAGGTTGTTGCTTTACATCTTTGCTGTTGTTTACAGTGAGAACCGAACCAGTAAGAACTGTAAGGTTTTTGATCTAGCATCGTGATCACTCTGCCACCGAAACTTTGTGATCTAGGATTATTAATTGCTCCACTCAATTTTTTTTGTACTTCTAAGATCGACTTAAAGTACGGATGCTCTATCTTGTAACGGACAACCACTATCACACTAGTACATACCAAACAGGGCAAAGTTGCGTTCCCAATTTGTAACAGCTAAGAAACGGTGGCTTCTATCAACAGCCATCAAACAGAAAGGAGATGCAAATTTCATTGGTGATCATATCTTTGCTTGACTTCTTTTTTTTCGTATTAATTAACGTCAGTTTTGAAATTTGGGCTGATTTTACAATGAACATAAAAAAGAAAACAGTCTTTTTAAGATACAGTGGTGATTTGCTGGGAAACCGAAAGTGTTATTTCATTTCTCTGGAGCGGAAGTCTGCATGTTATTTTCATGTAAGCGTATGTAGTATTGATCATTTCAATAGTTTACGCAATGAAGCAAGAAAATTTTTAAACTCTGCTTTATATATTACGCTATTGGTATGTGTTGCAGTTCTTTTAGTTAACTCAGACACATTGCTTACACAATTGCTATATCATCGTATGGGGCTTTGCTGGAGAATATTGCAGCGCATAAATAGATTTTTAACAAGTAAAACAATAAATAAGTATTTTTTGCTGCCAATATGTTGCCGAAAAAAAATATTACTTTAATTTTTATTAGAGAAGCGAATTGCTTTCTTTTCCATAATGTCGTCGTTTAGATTAATGTACAAATGACTATATAAGATGTTAAATAATAATATATAATAACAGCACGCTCACATACTCACTCGCTTACTCACTTACTCACTTACTCACTCACTCGCTCACTCACTCACAGAAGTACCCCTCAACCTAACTTCTTGAACACCAAAGCGTACCTTCAGCATCTCCACTATCTGCCTCTTTTGGTCCAACATTCCATGTGGTAACTCTTAAAGTTTAATGTGATCGCGAACTAAAGATCTGACGGGGCCCATATCTAACTCCTGTATTACCCGAAGTGACATTAGGTTTCATTATTGGCTACCAGGACCAAAGATTAAGGCACGGGACGATAAAGCCTATCAAGAGTTGCCTGGCATGCTAAATAAGTCTGCTCACCACAGAATACGTTCACGACTAACCTCATATAGCCATCAACCTATCAGCTCGCATAACATCTTAGGTTACAAAATTAGTGACAAAGAGAAGTTGGGAATTACCTTTAGTTTATTCATAAATGATACCAAGTGAGTCGCCGGCTAAGGTCAACAGTCCACACACGATCGAGTCAGTCAGTCAGGATTTGAGGCGCCTAACGTCCGCCAAGTACATTCTTGTACAACAGGTATGTAGTGTATTTCAAGGAGACACTTTTGACAAAGATGGGGCCCACACCACCATCTGGAATGTACTGCAAGATGATTATTGGTTATTCACAGCTGGCCCCCGTATCTTAGGGTCATTTCCTTATCTGTTATCTTGGAACCCGATGGATAAAAGATGTTTGCCCCAAGTACAGAGAAAACATTTATAGCCCTATCTATTGGTACTGATATTAGGTAGAGTATCATCTGTAAGAATAAGGGCTAAAATGGTACTACTTAAGTATATTACTGTGTTGTACTGTCCGATGTTTTTCCTTTTTTAGCTTGGCATATTTTGGAATTTTGTCCACAGAAATAAATCACGAATACAACCGAGAGGCTAAAATATTGTAGTTAGTTAAAATTAAGCCAAAATTTTCATCAATTTTGATCTAATTTTGTTGAATTACGTAGTATCATATTATCTACATGATTTTTCTTTTTTTAATGGTTAAGAACCATACAAGGCACAATGCCACTAAGTGTATTCAACTATGAAGAAATAGAAATATACTATATATACTATAATATAATATGAAAAATAAAAACAAAAAAAAACACAAGAAGGTTAAGCCAAGAGTTAAACTTAAGATTTAAAAACATTCAAGTCATATAATGTAGAAAAGCACTCAGAACCCAAAGAGGTTCCACAATCTTACCCTCCTATAAAAAGAAATACAATCATAGAAAGATTTATTACAATGAAGGACAACAACTACCTGACGATGAAGACGTTGAGAGAAAAAAGAGTCACGAGATACAACATACCGAGGTGGTACAAACGAGGAAAACTTATCGGATCACTTTCCATGATGATTCCTAAAAAAAGGCTATGACACGCCACATTCTGCCGATGAGGCAAAGACTGAAGAGGAGCAACAAGATTTGGCCCTATCAAATTACAAACACATTCTCGAACTCGATGAAGAATGTGAAAATGAGATGGCGGAGGACCTGTTCATATATGGCAGCAGTAGTCTATGCAAGAGCAGATAGTAGATTTGTAGATATAAGATCAAAAGCCAATACTATCATGAAGGTATAGTTTATTTGGTTTTGTAGTTTTAATGTAGCCCATAGTTGAATGACATGAATCATTATGTTGAGGATCGCATTTTGTTGCTTTAGTGTTTGTTGTTTTGCTTTTTGGAAGAACTAGTTTGCTTCATTAATAATAAAGCTTTACAGGGTCACGAAGGGAACGCTTTCTCAATGACCCCATAGATCATACAACCCAAACAAATAGAGTTTTAACAAGTCTTGACAGCCTTTTATCGACGATTAGGCGAGTAAATAATGTAACCCTTAAAGGACAGGCAAGGTTAACACAACTTTACGTATGAAGAAGGTGAAGTATAGTCACTTGGCATTCTTTGAAAACCAAATTATAGAAACAGGAGTTACGCCCATCGCCATGATATGGTATTGTTACTTCACTATTAGTCCAAGAAAATTGAAGCACGGTCCGATGACCTGTGTATCATGTGGTAGACTGAAAGGCATAAGGTGATATCCCTTTTGGTGTTTCATCCAACCAAAGTGAGGAAGTGTGTATTTAAGTAAAGAAAGAAAGTATTGCAGTCTGCCTCAAAGATGCTGATTCAAGGATTTATGCTTTCGCGTCACGTTTGTGCAGTTAAAGTTGCTCTTGATAAGGCTGGTCTGATTTATTTTCATCAATGTCTTCTCTCATTTTTAGATGCTGATGTTAATGCCAAAGCAGCAGAAATTGAAAATGGTATCCATTTCTAAAACAGAGCGTAATTGTACATTAGTCCTGTGTGTTTGACGAGAGAAAGACAAACAGGCAGGCAAGCAGGCAGCCAGAGAGAGAGAGGTGGCAAGGGAAATACTACATGACATTGCGTTTTAAATGTTTCTAGGCTTTGGTTCTAAAAAATAAAATATATTAATTCCACAGTTACTAATAAGGACTTGTGAAACTTGAAAAAAGAAATATTTGAAATAAGCACAAATACGGATATCGTTTCTATATATTCAGACAGATTTGGTGGTCACCTCGCAGTTTCCCAGAACCTGGTTTTAGGTGTCTGCAATATTCTAACTTGGTCAGTGACCACCCAGACTCCCTTGGAAATTACATATTTTGGGTCCAGTTGGTCTCACCTCAGTAGGTGTCAACGAATTATTGTTTTTTGGATTGGTAGCTGCCCCTGCCTTGTCGACTTAATGTTAAACCCTGGGTCATTCGGACATTCGTCGTGAAAATTTGCCCCTCTTCCACCCGCTGACTGACGCGACGAGAACTCCAAAGTTGTTTTGTTTGACTGGCTGTAAGAAACATATATGCTTACATACTTACATACATGGATGCATACATACATACATACATACATACATACATACATACATACATACATACATACATACATATAATTGGATGTACGAGTAAGAAAAACTCTAACTTTACAGTACTCAGAGTTTCATGTCTTTCACAATCTTCAGCTGTATACAAATAATCATTTGAAAAACATTTTTACAAAGATGTTATACAAATAATTGTATAACCTGACCTTTTGAAAAGCAACTGTTGATAACAAAAGAATTATTGAGGGTGCAACTACAAAACAGGAAACTGGCAGTAGAAAATCATTATCTATTGTCAGTCTTTTGATTTGAAATTTGCGAGGGTGTATTTATTCATATGTCGACATTTGGAAACAATTTCGGTTCGTTAGTTTAACAATTCAGTTTTATTTCCGTGACTAGGGATTTCTAGTTTCTCTTGCAGGCACAATGGGCACGTTTTTATTAAGTTTGAATATGCCTTGACACGTTTTACGATTGACCAATCAAATGAGGGTTTCAAATTCTGTTTTTTTAAATTTTTAAAATATATACTTACATACAACCATACATACATTCATTCATATATACATGCATGGATACATACATACATACATTTATGCATACAAACATACATACATATATATATAAATACATACATTCCTACATACATACATACATACATACATACATACATACATACATACATACATATATAAATACATACATAGATACATTCACACAGAGATTTAAACATACATGCATGGATACATATATATATATACATATATACACACAAACATACATACATACACACATACATACATACATACATACATACATACATACATACATACATACATACAAACATACATACACACATACAAACCTGAATATCATTAGGCACTGCACTTTCATCCTGCTTTCTTGGAGCACGCTTTATTACCGCATTCCTTATACGCCTCTCTTCAAATCCTTCCCATTTATTCACCTCGATCTCCAGTCGTTCAAATTTGCTCTTCAGGACACCCTTGCACCTTTTTCTCGGCTTGTGTTGTGATCTTTTTCCTTTTAATAACAATAACAGCATAAAACAACTGTTTAGGGAGTCTTTCATCTTCCGTCCTGACAAGGTATCCGGTCAATCTGGATGATTCACATCTCACTGCTGGTGCTGTTGGATCGCTCAAGGATTGCAATATCAGGTGTGAAAGTATTCCAACTGATGTTAAGGATTCGCGTGAGACAGTTTTGATGAAACTGTCTTACGCAATTGTAGTTCTCCGATCTTATACATACATACGTACATACATACATACATACATACATACATACAGACAGACAGACATACATACATCCACCCATCCATCCGTCTATTTGTCCTTCTGCCCCCCCCCCCAATCCATCCATCCATTCAGACATCTATCCATCCATCCATCCATCCATCTATCCATCCATCTATCCATTTATACATTCATTCATAGGACAGACTCAAATATGTGTGACATTTGTAATGCAGATTTTCAACATGGCGTCTGCGATATGTAGCAGTGTCACTTTTGATAGTGCATCGCATTTGAGCGTTATGTTGAGTTATAGCTAGCCTTGTGACTATCACAAAGATGTTCTGCATCACTTCGATGGCCAGTCAGAAACGCATCGCACAAGCGAAAAGCACCTTATAATTAAACAATCCTGGTCGTGTGTTTTTGCTGTTTGTTTGCTTTTTGATTAACTAGAACACTACACATTTCTTTTCAATCAAAATCTTCTCATCGTTATCAAATGTTACTTAAAATATACACATAAAAGATAATAAACAATGTTTATTATCTTCTTTATAAAGGTTGGTCATTTTTACAAATTTTCGACACTTTTGCCACAAAATTTAGCATTCAAACCCCCAAAATAATGATAACGTAACGTAAAAACGTAATAATGGGTAACATACTCACGCAAACTCGGTTGGTCGCTCGACATGACAACCAGCGCTCGAGAGAGGAATGTTCAACCGATACCTAAGTCTTATTATAACCTGTAGTTACTTTGCACATCCTTGACTATTGTACAGCCGTATTTGTCGAGTTCAAAAGTGATACCGGAACAAAATATAAAAACAGAATCAAAAGTCGAGTAATGAACCTGCGTGATAAGAATAATCCACAATTAAAGGTGAAAGTACTACAAGGGGATATCGATGCTGAAAGGTTTGCCATCATGAAACCCGAGGTAAGCAATTTATTTTGTTTTTCTGTTTTACTTTGATTTGTTCCAAGGTGTACAGTATGAAGAAATAAGGAAAAGGAAGAAAAGAAAGATACTACTATATAAACTCACTCTAACCATGGGATCTAGGCTTTTTTCGTCCATTTGTTTAACCTCCGGACAGAAGGCAAATGCAGTAGTGAAATAATAAGTGATTGGCAAAGACACGCTAAGAAGTTAGGTAGGAGTTACGAATTCTATAAAAGAGTTGCATAGTGCTTTTCAAAACGGGACTCATTCAAAAAGCATGTGGGACTTATGAATTGTGTTTGGTGCTCCACAGACGCGTGCAGTTTGCATTTCTTACCATGATCTAGGATTCTCTCTGGTCTTTCATTCCATTTTACGTGAGGTACCTTTACACTCCATTCAGATATATATCAACAGCTTAAGTGTAGCCAAAAATGAGGGAAGACATGAAAAATATCAGTTTTTGAAATATTTTTAATTGAACAAGTTATGAAACCTATATTATGGTAATATATAAACTGTCGATTTTCGAAATTACAGTGTAGTTTAGGCAAAGTCAGCAGAATTATCTTATGCGTTTTATAAAATTGTATTACTGTTGACCCCTTTTCACAGGAACGTTTTAGATCTGCTTTTAGTACTGTTTATTTGATGGGTGAAAAATGACATGTAAATATTTTTAGGAACTCGCCAGTGAACAGAAGAAACAAGAAAGAAAAGCTATCACAGAACAGGCAATTAAAGATCACCAACTTGCTGTTTCAGGAGGAACAGGAACAGACCAGTTTAAATGTGGGAGATGCGGGAAAAGGAATTGTACATATAATCAGGTAAGACATGCTGACTTTTCTTCAAAGTTATCAATCAACGAAATTTTCAGAAAAAAAATTGGCTGCTACAGGTGAAAGTACTGAGTTTATCCGGTTTCACAGAAATAGGATGAAAAATTTTAAACAAATCTGATGAATGAATTTTGATATCAATTTAGTAAAAAGTGAAATTCACCTGCGAATCAATAAAAAAAAAGAGGAAAACTGTATTTGTGAAAGTGTAGCGGAGTTTCCAGAAGTACATTTGTTACAAGAAAGCACGAAAATGGGATGCATTTTATCTTGAAATAGTATGAATTTTACAGCATTTTATCTCGCGCCCAGCGATTTACACAATCATGCAAAATCTTATGGCAGGGATTTCATTTTCACCAAAATTTTTCCAGTAAGAATTTAACTCAGTAAATTAATATTTGTTTTTGATAACATTATCTAGAAAATTGTTAGCATGGTAAGTTTTCATTTTGAGGTACTATGCGCATCTTACTTCCCCTTCTTTATTTTTTTTTTTGTATTTCCGTTTTTAGACCTAAAGCAGATGCACCGCCTCTATCGCTCCCACTCATTTGCGTAATTTAGCAGCCAATTTCTGAATTGCTTTTGAAATAAAGAATTTAGGATATATTGTTTTATGAATTTTTGTAATAACATCGAATTTTTTTCATATTCTCCCTCTGAATATGTGATGCTTCCAAAAGGTCTGCTTGGCATTAACGGCAACAGAGACTTGCTTAGAACTCGGACCATGTACCTAATAGAAGCAGAACAAGGAGTGGGGGTTTTGCCCATTGAATATGAAATTTAGCCTTTTTAATCCACTCTTTGTTCGTTAGAACTAGATATTCGTTCAGCCAGGAAGTCGACGCTCTTGGAGAGGCCCAGTCCTTTTATGCTTTGATTTCTGTAAGATATTAGGGATTACTACCTTGGATAAGGTAGTGTTATTAACTGGAAGATTGACTTGAAATTTTCGACCTCTTAAGATTAATCCGTTACCCCTTATCTATCTATATATATCCGGTTTGAAATGGTTTATTGTGTTAAACGTGGTATTCTATTATATGTGGATATATTTTCTTTTACTTTGTTAGGTACAAACAAGAAGTGCTGATGAGCCTATGACGACATTTGTTTTGTGCAACGAGTGTGGCAACAGATGGAAGGTAATTGCTTCTGCCACTCAATCGTTCTTTTTTTCCAAACCAATCTTAGTCCACAGAGCGGTACTAGAGTTTTCCTTTGTTAAGGGCATTTTGTTCAGGAAAAGGTCTCCTGATTATTGGAGAGCAGCAAACCTTTTTGAGGGACGTATTATCAAAATATGGGTATCTTTGTTGGGAAATTCCTGCAGCTTTTATTCCATGTGGAGGATTAGGTTCACCTTCACGTATTAGCTTACCACAACCATTTTGGTGAAACTTTTTTTTTTGACATAAATATTGCGATTTACGTGGCCTGGTATTATATTCAAAACACTTTCTTGGAGACAAGGCCCGTGATCTTTATTTGTATACTATTTTTCATTTAATACCCAACGGGTTTTTTTGACAACCCTCTTCAAAACGAAACCTCAGTACACCACTTGTGATGCTGTTAACATCTGTGGAAAATGCCTGGGAGATCTTGTATCTTGTTCAGAAAAATGGCTCCTTGATTATCACTTTTGGTTACTTAAAGAGAAAAGAATATCCAAAATTTTATTGCCATTATCAAGAATTAGGCTTTGACATTAAACGGGGATATTTCAGCCAATATGAAGTTGACAGAATGATAAGGTGAGGTTTTGAAATGTACGAAAATACCCACCCCACATCAGACAGGCATGTGTGCGGTTAATTTTTCCAGATGTGAGTCACTATCAAAAGTATGTCAAATCCTTAGAATTCGCCTTTAATATTCGCGAGAAAAGTTTATTGACGAACTTACAAAATAGGATGTAGCGATCTGCTGCTGTTTGCAAATCTATGAGCCACCAAAACATTGACATTCGCTGTGACCTGACTTCAACACTGAGTGTTTATTATTCACGTAATGATAGTGTCAGCAACAAGATACTATTTTATTTGTATTGTCACCAAAAAAAATATCTTGCCTTTGGATCCTTGTGAAGTAGATAGTTAGTGGAGATATTGAAAAGTACGTGAAAAAGAAATCCTTAAAACACACTCTTAATTAACTCCCTTGGTTTAACTTTTCTACAAGTCCATTCTCACCATTTTGGTGTATTAGATCGTTCAGTTGACACATGGTTGATCGATAGCTCGAAGGATATCAGTGCTTTATCTTTGCTACAAGAGGGTGCGATATGAGATATATCGCATATTTTTTTCATTTCTTCTGACGATCAGCTTTTTTATCTTAAGCACTTATTGATTGTCAATTGGTAGACGCCCATGTGAAATTGGCACAGATTCAAGTGTAACATATCTTGGAATTACTGCATTCAATTTGTATCTCAAAAGAATATACATTGCAGATTTTTTTTACCTGATAAAAGTAGATGGATAAAATTAGTAATGATTAGTCGGAATTTGTTACGACCTTGCTAAAAGGGATTTTTTTCTACATGAAAATTTATAAAACATCGCAATTTTACGACCAGTGTTTTGTTCCTTCAGCTAAAAAGTTATCCGTTTACCTAAAACCCTAAGCTACTTATTTCTCATACTTCAAGAAAATCTACCGGCCAGGGTACAGATAAACTTTCTGGTTTTTTTGTTTTCTAATTAAGCAGCATTGATTTATATATTGAATTTTGTTTATCACATCACTGTTCTGTTTTTTTCTAGTTCTGCTAACACTTCTGCTTTAAATGATTATGAGAACAAATTACCATCGGATATGAAAAACAGAAACAGGCTGCAGTTCGAATATAGATAGTGTAACATATAAATGGGTTGGTCTGACGATTGAAATGATGCAAGTGTAAACTGTCGCCGAAAAGAAGAACCACTGCCAATCTGCCTGTTTTTCTGTATCACACGAGTTGCTGTATTAGAAATATGCATGCAAATGTACACTTGAGTTTCCGGACATTGTCATGTCAAATGTATAAAGAGCTATCGCAAAAGTGCCACAAGTGATTTTTATGTGACTCGTTTTTCCTTCTTTCTCCTAATTCAGAATTTTAGTTTAAAGAGAAGTTGATCGGTATAAAAATTGACATTTTTCTTTTTTTTCTTTGTTTGATTTTTTTTCTCTGTAGTTGATGATGAATGATGATAGTCAAATTAAAGCACGAACGAACTCTTAAAAGTGAAAAAGGTCATGTTTTAAGTGTCAAGTTTTTTTAAGGCACGCATGGGGGTGCGTTTTGTTATATTCCTACCACTCGTTTACATCATTTGCGAAAATAACAAAAGTGTTTTATTGTGATGGAGAACATAGCCATGTTTCAAGCTACAATAGTTAAAGTGTACGAATTATGGAATATTCTGGGTAAATTGTAAACTTTAAGAAAAATAAACTCGGTGATCTAGAATGCATAAGAACAATACAGTGCGTGTCCGTCGTTTGAACTGCCTCGAGCTCTTGTTCATTAAACGAACGTTGCTTAGCGTTTTTTGTTTTTTTCTCTTATTTGACCATGAGCAAGTCTTGTAGCCACCGAAGTGTAGGTTACTTTTTCTTCTTTCTTCATTGTTATTTTTTCTTTTGTTATTGCTTTCCCCTGGCCCAATTTTATGACCGAAAACATGTATAAACATAATAGTGTGCTATTTTTAACAATAAAGTAAGTTTGGCGTAGTACTTCCAAGGACATGGCCGATGTGTGAACTGAGAGTCCTGAACGATTAGCTGTTGATTTAACCAATGGACCACTACTGCTTCAAATATTAACAAAGTATCAGAAAAGTTGAGATTACGTTTAACTTATAAAGACCCTATTTATGAAAATGCAAAGTAATTTGTTTTTACTTTTGGAGTAGACCGTGTCGCTTTAATTTCCATGGGAGCATGACATTTTCCAGCTGTGTAATGTTTGCTTAATGAGAAGCTGTTAGAAGTAGAATGCTCAGAGTTAGAAAAAAAAGACGCTTTGAACATTGGAGAAAACGTAAAGACATCTTGGATGAACAAGAAAGGTACTTTCGAAATATGGTTTGACATTCAAGCTACAGAAAGTTTAGTTTTCTTCAAATATGCAGTCATTGGCGCAAGGATGTCAAGATGTAACAGCATTGTAAGGTAATTCGTTAACGCCGAATCGGGTTGCCAAAAAAGAACTTTCTGTGCTGTCCAACGGAAGGAAAAAACAACATGAAAGCATGTGAAGAAATCTGGAAGTGATATCCGCTTAGGAAAAATCAAGCATCTGGAAGTGTGGTCTTGCGGTCTACCAGTGTATTTATTGATGATGAATCGTTCAAAGACCTTGAAGAAGACTTGCAGGTCGATATTTGCGAAGATCAGATGAGTCACCTTCTTCCCTGAAGACAGGAATAACATTAGAAAAGTTGCGGAATGGTAGAAAACTACATTCTGATAGGCAATGGTTAAACATTTTGGACAGCAAGGAAGATACCTCAGAAACACAGTCTTAAAAACAACTACAGGAATCGAATCAAGACCATGAGCTTAGATTGATGAAGCCCATGAATAATCGCTGCAACTGACCTTGAATATCTGTCCAGTCTGAAATCTGATCAGTTTGAGGAGGAAATACTTGCAAAGAAACACGTGTCATTTGGAAAGAAAGGAATTGGTAGAAAATCTTGAGGAAAGATCAACATCTCTAGAGGACAGAAAAAATCGAACACTATGAACAAATCTAAGTTTTGAGGAATAACCAACTTGCCAGAATTCAAAACAATATTAAATCTCCCCAAAGTCTGGACTTCCAAGACTTGCAAGTAGAAATAGATTCTTGAACCTTCTCAGAAAAGCGGGATTTAGCATCCGAAATCACCTTATTACAAGCGTTGCCAACCTGTATCAACGAAACCTGGTATTCAGCGGTTACACCACGTTGAAACTGAACATAGACATTATTGGGAAGAACAATGGCAAAAGAACAATGAGCATTGAACCATGGCAGATTTGACTTTGTAATAAGGACTAAGTACAAATGTTTCAATATTAACTTGCAGCCATTCCTTTAATTCACTTGCAACATCGGAAGCTGATTTGCTAAAGACCAAGAAACTGGCCAAATTTATCCCAGTCAGCTATCCATGCAGGCACACACAGAAAACAATGGTATTCTGGATAGTACCAAAATGGCTAGCAACAAGGTAGTTTTACCTATCTTGAATACCTGCCTCGATTTCTTGGTGGTATACCGATTTAAACAGTAACTTAACTGCTTTTCTTCCTCGACACAACAGCTCCAGTAAGGAATACTGCTCAACCTTGTAGGAGTTGTACTCAGAAGTGTTAACTGGTCATTAAAACCATGATGAGTCATTCTTTATACAAACAATCGCACCGCTTTGCTAGTAGTGGGGGTATTCAAAGTGCACATTTAACTCATGTACCTCAGTTTCCACCAAAGCAAGCTACTTGTGATATCAGCATCTACGGAAGCAAAACACCATATAGCAGGCTACTGAAAGGAAAGAAAAATGTTAACAGATCTTTAAATGTATGACAACTCAGAAATGCCCTGCTACATGAACTTGCAACAGCTGGTAATGTGCAGAACAATTAAGTAATTTTTGTCTATAAACATTGATTTGTGCATCCCATCAACAGATGAACAAATTTAATTGCAGAGTGCTCAATATTTACTAAAATAGAGTCAATGTAAGTTAAGTTAAAATTATATTTCAATATTTTTGATAAAAAAGTACGTAACTGAGTTTCTTGTTCAAGCATTCATCAGATGTACACATAAAAAAGTGCTAAAAATTTATGCACTTATATAAAGTTGAGAAAGTAATTAAAAAGTCACTAAAATTTTCAATGGTCTGGTGGGACGGATTGTGCATAAAGACGTGCCACCGAACGAACGCGTCAACATAAGCTGAAATCTAATCAGATCTTCATTCTGGTAGATAAAAAAAAGAGAAGCCTAACTAGACGAATAGCAATGGCTCCAAATCTAAATGCCTACAAAGCACTGAACTCAAGAAAAATTGCCTCCGTAAGGGTGTAAATGGCATTTTTTACTGGAAATCCTCAAATAATGGCCATTAGTTGCTATATTCCTACAAATGCCTATGAATAAGTAGAAGTTGAAACATTCTCTGATTAACTGTTATTTGTCAGCTGACAAATATCAAAGCGCAGTGTTTTAGTATTCGGAAGTGACTTCAATGTTTATCTCCAGCAAGACAATGGACAATAAGACAAATAGCAGAATTGCATTGTTGTAAGCAACATTTTGAAATAATAAAATCTGGTGCTTCAAAATAGCTGCTTTTCAGAAATGATGAAATGAAAATTACGATATCGAAAATAAAAGTACCAGTAGAGGGTTATTGTTTTTTCCCCCGATTCTTCTATTAATGAGGATTCACAGTATCTAGATGCACTTCACAGTATCTAGATGCACTTCACAGTATCTAGATGCACTTCACAGTACCTAGATGCACTTTATATTCGAAAACAATGAAACAAGCAATGTTTTTAAATCCTATTAAAAACAGATGAAATAAACATCTTATTCAAAAATGTGTAAAGAATCGAATCATAAGGTATGACAAAAATACTAGCGTTGAAGAGGATGGGGAAGTCAACATCACCGAGATTGAAGGAAAAGTTTAAAACGTATACCGGAGTTTTTGTGTTTTGTATTTATAATTTATCAAGTTTAATTTTTCTTTTAAGCTTTTAAGCTATGGTAAAACAGATAAAATTTTTGGAGCTCCCAATTACGAGCTCCAAAAATCCGCCAGCTTGTTAGATTTCAGAAAATTGCAGCCCTCTATTTTTTGAACCTTCCATCTTTTCCGGACCCGAAATGGTCCGGAATAGATGGAAGGTTGAAAAAATGGTTTCTTGAATGGAATGTTTATCCAAAAATTAATGGCATTACGCTGCCAATACACAATATAGGTGGTATTAGTGCCTGTGGAATAATTCAAATATTTTAAAGTTGTTTCTAGATTTGGAGTTTTCGAATATTTAAAAGGAGATTTCTTTGTTTTCCTTCAAGCTTTTTAGTTTTTTGCCCAATTTGGTTTCATCACTAATGTTCATTAACTAAAACTTCACTTTCTTTGTCGTTACTGAGATTAAATTAAGCTTAGATTAAACATATGTGTAGCCTTTATCCAGATATACAATTGAAAACGTACACACTTTATTATGTCTTCTTGACAAGAAATTCCTTTTTTCATAAGTCATAGCATGCAATTTACCCAATTTTTATCATTAACACACTGTTAATAAATTTATACCCACTTTTTATGATGGTTTTCAAAAAAAGCTTAATTTAGTTAAACTAAACTTTGCTCTCTAGTTTATTATCCTCAAGGGTTTAGAATTGAACTCATTTTCATTTAACTCTCAATGTTCTTCTTCCGTTCTTCGTTGGACTTGAACGCGCCGTCGTAAGTACTTGATTAAAGTCTAGAAGGATATTTTCGTCAAATATCATCCTTGATGTCAACCAGGTGAGAAATCCATAGTAAAAAATATGAAAAATCTTTGCACCAAACGAGATACATACCAGTTCCTAAGACTACCATTGCCACGTGCTCTACTACCTGAGGTATCGGCACTCGTCTTTCACAAGATCATTTTTGAGATGCATATATATTATTCACTTTTCTTCAATTGTACATCTTCTCAAACTATATTATACTATTTTTCATCCGCCCTAGTGTTGACGCCAAGTTACAAATACAAGCATTAGTGGACGAGTGGGTAAATTAATAGATTACCATGCAGGAGGTTCGAACCACGGCCATACCCCTAGAAGTACCCACACAATGTGGTACAGCAATCGGAGACGGAACTGGGCGTGGGAAGAAATCGATAAATTAAAAAGATTAAAATGTACACAGAAAAATAATGAAGTAAGAAAGCATCCGTCGCCCCCAAGTACCTTCAAGGCGTGCCTAGGGTGAACCAAGCAGAACAAAGCAGAACAAAGTAGAACCAAGCAAGGCATTGGCTGACATTGGCTGACATTCGCCTCATCTTCAGAAGACACAAGATGAAACAGAATGNACAAATACAAGCATTAGTGGACGAATTAGTTAATTAGTATTAATTAATTATTAATTAATTAATTAGTTCGAACCACGGCCATACCCCTAGAAGTACCCACACAATGTGGTACAGCAATCGGAGACGGAACTGGGCGTGGGAAGAAATCGATAAATTAAAAAGATTAAAATGTACACAGAAAAATAATGAAGTAAGAAAGCATCCGTCGCCCCCAAGTACCTTCAAGGCGTGCCTAGGGTGAACCAAGCAGAACAAAGCAGAACAAAGTAGAACCAAGCAAGGCATTGGCTGACATTGGCTGACATTCGCCTCATCTTCAGAAGACACAAGATGAAACAGAATGATCAATTCACAAGAATGTTAAGCTTTGCCAAAACAATCTTCCAGGGCACTGTACAAGGAAGAAAAAACAGATACGAGCTGAGGAAAAGATCACATGGTTTTTAATTAACTCGGCACTTAATTAAAGGTAAAACTCAACTTTCGTAATGCAAGGCATTTTAAAACATACAAAGCTGGCTGTTAACTTGAAGGTATTTACTATTTTTATGTTTTTATTAAAGATTACGGTCTAGTAAAGTTTTTAGGGTACTTTTAAATTACGTTTTCATACACGAAACTAATTTTTGTTACTTCCGTAAACTCATAATTAAACAATGTTGATGCCGAAATCAGTCAACCAACCAGGAGAATAAGTAGTTACTGTTACTTTAGTTGTTCTATCCTACCTATTAGAAACATTCTTATCTAAATTTAAATTTTATGCTGTTGTCAAAGAAAACCATCACTTATAAATAGCCTCCAACAGTCCTAATTACAGTTGCAATTTACGTTTCTCTTCACTTTTAAACACTTATTAACCCATGTCGATCTTTGCATTATTTTAATCCTTCCTTCGTTTCAAAAAGAAAATAAACCATCGCCGATCACACTTTGAAGATGAAACCTATTAATTATTTTAAACAAATATTAATGAGTTAGTAAATTTAATCAATATTCTGGAGGCTATCAATCAAGTGTACTGACATCTACTCTTCTAGAAAGGATTGAAGAATGAAAACAGAATCAAATTATCTCTAGTTTTCTTGGGACATGTATTTGCTTTCGTAAATCATTTCTACATATATTTACAAAACCTTAAAAAGCATAATATCTCTAAAATACGAGTATAGTCATCTTTCAACAAACACAAATAGTCAGGAATCTTACGTTTTTTACTGATATTGACTCCGATCAAGTCATACTACTGTTCTAACACAATAGTGACCTAGAAATGGATCTTATATATATATAACTGCATTGTTAAACAGTGCATTTGAAACAAAATCAATTGTAAAACGATATATATCTACATAATATTAGTGAGATTTTAAAAATTCTTCATATCTTCTTATCCAATATGGTTTCACAATTTTCCGTGCCAGTGAAATTTAACGGTGAAAATTGGTTCTAGATAGGAAATTAAAAAAAAGAAGGAACAAGGTCCACCAGATGAAATTCTGCAGGCTTTTTTTCTGAACTGAGTTTGGTTTCTCTTTTGGCTAAATAAAAATGACTTTCAAGAAGAGCATTTAACTGACTCGATGGTCTACACAGACTACTGTGACAACACCAGAACTATAAAGAAACGATGTTTAAAGGTCAAATAAAAATGCTATGCCTTGTCATTCAGGCGGTTTCACGCTTAGTAAAAGATAATCAGTGTTAACTTTGTTATAGAGTCAAAAATATTTCGCGTCTTCTTTGCACATATTGTGCTTATGTTGAAAGCTTAATGTATTGTTATATATATATATCCATATATGTTTATATAACCATATATGTATTTACACGTATATGTAATTATATCAATATGTATATATACACATATACACATCATATATACAGATTAATATACAATCGTATACATAAATCAAACCGTTAAACAAACACTACCTTGGAAAATTCAGATGATGCTGGCTGTTCTTTATTAAAAACTGAAACCACCATAGGGCCACTGATTAGATATTAAAGTCGGAAACGGGAGGAAAAATGTGTTATTTATGCAATCCCTAATGGGATTAGAAAATCTGGTAGTTTTCCAGACAGGCACCCAAACTATACCTGTACGTTTTGATAATACAAACATTGCCTGTAGTAATGCGTGGTATGACCAAATTGTTTTGTGGCTGAAATGGAGCGGTTTGAAATACAAAATTTGTGGAATGCAAAGTTCTCTGGTGATGGTGAGCGGATGGCCGTAATACCAACAGCCAATATTACTCCAGGCTCTGCTTGGGGCGGAAAGAGATGGTCTTTGGTGGCAGACGACCCAGTAACAGGTGCTCTTTCATACAGATGTCAATGCACAAATAAAGCGGTGAATTCGTATCATATTATATCTACCCAAGTTATGGTAAGATGTATGATAGTGTATTTCTCTTCTCTGTCACTTCATCGTAATTGCTTGTAAAATAGCTAAACGAAATATAAGCTGTATGTTTGCAGTAAAAATATGCTTGGGGTTGTTAAAAGAAAAGAATAATTACTTAATTTCTTTAAAGAATCAGTTCTATTTTTCAAGAGAAATAGCGGCAATTAACCCTTATCATGAAGTAACCACCAGTTTCCTTGAACAATTTCGAAATTCCACTTGTGGTTTCATGTTTTTTCCGAACAAAGAAAACAAAAATGCTACTCCAAACGTTTAATGCACAAAAATGCTGAGCTGCTGATAATTTTAAATCAAAATTGAAATTGTCAATATAGGAAAATGTTCTGTAAGGTACAGTGAAGTAGAAGTGCCACTTCTAGCAATAACTGGAATTGTCACTTTTAAATTACCTTTCTTATTTTCATTTCATTGGTGATGTTTCAGTGTAGACGAGCACTGAAATTCTTTCACTTGGTATTATTGTGGAACTGTATTTCTTATCTTATACAATAATCGCAATGCTTCTACAGTAATCTGGTAGTACAGCTAGGGGACCAAATAAAAATTTTATTCCTATTAAACGCGAAAAAAACGTTGCTACCAATTCTCAAGACACTACAAACAATCAAGTCAATCAGATATCAAAACATAAAGGAAAATATAGCTGCTTCATAAACCCTGTCACAGCTGTTCTTACATGTTCTTTCTTTTTTTAAAATTTTATTTCCTTTCATACCTTTTGTGCTTATGTGATGTTTTCCACAGCAATGGAACAAAACATTGGAAGACCCACAAAGGCTGTGCCTTCGTCAAATAAACATAACTATCCACATGATGGCAGCCAGAGAGGACTCTTTTATAGTCTGGTAGTAACCAAAGGCGCAGTGTCCTTAAAACGATTAAATTAATCAAGGCAGAAGTAAATGTACACCATTATCAAATTAAGGAAAATAATAAAGCCACAACACTAATAGAAGAACGCGACTAACAAGACTACGGGGTTTAAAGCACTTTCAAACTAACGTACTGCTGGTGTCTTGTTGTCCGAAGTGAAGCCGTTTTAAGCCATCTCCAGCTTCGTGCCGTAACTATAATTCCCATCTTTGTTCAAGGAAGTCCATAATCATCGACTACCCACCAATTCGACACCTCTATAAAACATTTGCGACGTAATACGACTTTTTTTTACAAATGACACGATCCCTGACATTATTGAACACAGTCACTTTGAACAAATGTCATCTGGATGGGAATAAATAAAACTTTTTACGTCTCAAAATAGTTGACACTATTCAAAAAACTAAAAGCTTGACATCAGCGGTAACACTTAGACATTTACTTTAATGAGTTCATACTGCCTGAATTTCAAATTTCATGTTCATAAAAATCAAGACATGCAAACTTTCAGTTTTTACACCTCTTTGGCTACCACGTCGGAAGGTAATGACTACTAAAGGCGTGCCCCTCATCACTGTTACGAAATCTCCAAATTACAATGTCACTATAATGTAGAATTGCAAAAAGGTACTTAGGAAGAACTGATCACTTTGGCAATTACATATCGAAGTATCTCATTTCCTAAGTAACCACATCTAATGTACTTACCTAAGAATATTAAGCAATATAAATACGTACGTTATACAAAAGTTTATTTAAACATATAAAGTTAAAAGAACAAATATCGATTAATTAAATCGTGGCTCTTCCTGAAACTGCTGTTTCAGTGAAAGTTTATATACTGCAAATTGTTCTAATTTTGTTTCTTTTCTTTAAAGACTACTATCTCGTATTCTCAATGTGCAAACATATGGGTTAATAAATATAAAACTGTGCTACCAGGAAATAAAAAGCCTGTATAGACCCCAACTACCATTGTCTTATATATATTTTAAAGTCACATGTTTCAAAAAAAAACAATTCAAGACTGCCTGAAGCAGAGCATACTGCAGCAGGAGTTTACAACTGTTGATTACGATTGGCGCATCCAAAACAAATACAAACAAAGTGTATGGGCAGAAAAGATACTTGAGATAAAATTAATGTTTTGCCCCCAAAAAGTGCTTTTCTGGGGCGTAATCTGTCGAGCTGACTCCAGAAAGTTGGGAATTTTCATCATTAATACCTTTTCGTCAATTACCTGATGTAAATGAGCTATTGTTTACATAATGACCGTAATTCTTCAATACAATAACGATAATATGTCGAGTCATTTTTCACTTGTCAACAACTGAAAAAACTCTTATAATGTACTGTCGAAATTTCCTCTTTGTTGCAATCAATCCTTTCCCGCAAGCAGAACTTTGCAAGAATGGCAACTTCCGTTCCAAGTCTGGTCGATGCAATGCCTCTAGCACCAGTGTTGGTAACCGTTACACTTAATTCGCAGTTGACACAGAATACGAATTTAAATATTCAAAATATTTAGTGTTTACAAAAGTTCTTATAATATTTTGACTTCAAAAATCTTGGAAAACAATCTCGATACATAAGACTGTAAATATGACTTTGAGCAGTAGAAAAAAGTTCAACGTCCCCACTGTCAAGATTCTTTTCAATGTCTGAGCGAAGCTTGGCATCCAGACTAACCTGTTAGCAGCAAAAAAACAAAACAAAAATAGTGTCAGAAATACCGCAAAAAGCAAAGGGTATAAAACAACAAATTATTACAACTGAATTGCCTTTATGCAGTGCTCATTAATCACCAGGCCGTAAATCATTTCGTAACGGGCACAGCACAAGGAGAATGCAAACTAAGCAGTGGTAGCCGAGTGTTTAATTAAAAGATTACTATGCTGGAAGTTCCCGGATTGAACCCAGGCTACGTCCATTGAAGTACTCCGCCCAATTTTTTTCTTATAAGTGGCATACTACTGACTTTGTACATGTTTTCGGAGATAAAAATTGGAGCAGGAAGAAATCAATTCCAATCAATTACAGAAAAGATTAAAAAGTAGAAAAAAAAATAGAAAAGTAACCATTTGCGCAAATTTAGCTTCAAGCCTACAAAAAGAAAAAAAATCTTAAAATAACAGACATTTGTTTATATGTAAACGTGTAGAGAACATGTGCAGTACATGCTTAATATCCAAAGCCTACTTCAAACATGGTAACTCAAAAGTGTGATGCTACTGAAATATCAAGTATGTATGTGGGGGTATGCGTATGTAGGAAGGTATGAATATATGTATGTAAATATGTATGCATGCATGTATGCATATATGCATATATGTATGTAGGTATGTATATATGTATGTATATATGTATGTACGAATGTGTGTATGTATATATATATGTATGTAAGTATATATGCATGTATATATGTATGTATGTATAAATGTATGTATGTATCTATGTATGTATGTATGAATATATGTATATATGTATGTATGTATATATATATGTATGTATATATGTATGTATGTATATATGCATGAATGTATGTACGTATATATATGTATGTATGTACGGAGGTATGTATACATGTGAATACACATATATGCATATATATGTATATATATATATATATATACGTACACAACTCACTGAAATGCAATAAGCTATACTGTTAGTACAAAAAACATTCGTTGTCGACCTAAATACAAACCGTCAAACACCTAAAGAATTAGAGACCAAGCATTACTAACGAAAAGTAAGCAAAAACAACCAGTAAATACTTTGCTGCTACCAAAAAAGAAAAACACATATATGTAAGAATACAAGCACAAGAAAAATGACTACAGTTTTGTTCAACTTCAAAGTTTTAACATTGCATTTTAGCGATGCAAGAAATCTATGATTGCAATGCCATAAACTTAATGTCTAAACAAAACTGTAGTTGTTTTTCTTGTTCTTTTGTACTTATTATCGTCCTCTGTATTATCTCCAACTACATGGACCACCCCACATGATTGTTGTATACACACACACATATTTTATATATACATAAGGTAAAACACGAAAAATAAGAACTGTGATTGCAACTAATAGTTTCATGATATTTCGATCATCGGGCAATAATGTTACAAATACTGTACAAGCTTTCATAAACAAATAAAGTTTGCAGCTCATCAAAAATAAAAATTACAGGTGGTAACGTATTACAATGCATCAATATTGCTATGCCATATGCATTAGGCACTTTTTGATACGAATACACAAAATTACACAAATATACATGTATATATATATATATCATAATAAAATAAAATAAACTCTTCATTTGGGACTCTGAGTTTCGATCGATTGATCGATGGATGGATGGATGGATGGATGGATGGATGGATCGATCGATAGATAGATAGATAGATAGATAGATAGATAGATAGATAGATAGATAGATAGATAGATAGATAGATAGATAGATAGATAGATAGANGTGGTAACGTATTACAATGCATCAATATTGCTATGCCATATGGATTAGGCACTTTTTGATACGAATACACAAAATTACACAAATATACATGTATATATATATATATCATAATAAAATAAAATAAACTCTTCATTTGGGACTCTGAGTTTCGATCGATTGATCGATGGATGGATGGATGGATGGATGGATGGATGGATCGATAGATAGATAGATAGATAGATAGATAGATAGATAGATAGATAGATAGATAGATAGATAGATAGATAGATAGATAGATAGATAGATAGATAGATAGATAGATAGATAGATAGATAGATAGAGGGATGGATAGGCAGGTATATGATGCTTTAATTTAACTGTGCAAAGCAAGGCTGAAAAATCAATAAAACAGCTCGCTTCAAGGTGCATTACAGAGCACAGTGTTGACAGCAACATATTAAATTTTAGAAAACAGATTTTTAACTCATGCTGATCGTTAAAAAACTCTTCATTTTAAACCAAAAATCTGAATTAAATGCACGACTTTTTGTTCTCAGGGTCAGTTTGACGGGAAAATTCATAGGCTGATTAAAAACTAGTCTTTTTTTTTTCACGTTTTTCCTCTATTGTCAGACGACGGAAAGGATATTTCAGTCGGGGCCAAGTGGGCATGTTTTCAAAGATGAAAAAAACATTTTAAAAAAATCAACCAAACAATGTAGAAACCTCAAAACTACTATCAGGATACTTTGTAACTCTGTATTGAACATAGACTATTTTATTTTTTAACATCATTATTAAACAAGCCGCCAGGGCAGAAACGTAAGGGGGGGGGGTCAGTTGAACTTGTTCTCAGAACAGGGACCTAAACATCAAAATTGAGATTTAAAGAGGCAACGTAAAAAACTAAAATATGGTGTTAAGTTATTCTCCAGCCATGTGCTGAACATAAGCTGTTTCGTTATGTCATTACCACTGAGGTGGTTGCTAGAGCTAAAAAGAAGGCTTTGTGTATAGGTCCTCCAAGATAGAGACCTATAATCAGGAGCTGAGGTTTGGTAATCGACTATTTTGTGTTTCGACATCACTACCAGCCGCCAGAACCTGGAAAATGTTCTGTAGGTTATGTCGGTCTGTTTTCAAAGATAGAGGGCTACAGTCGAAAAACGAATTTAACCAGCCAACAAGGAAATATCAAATTTGGTGTTATGGTCTTTTGCGGCCCTGTGATAAATACAAGTTATGACATTTTTTGCTACAACTATCAAAGGGACCTCTAGAGTAAAAAAAGGAGGATCATGCAGCCCCTTGTAAATAACCTCCATTTCGAAAATGTAGTTAACAAAGTTGCCTAACGACCCCTAAAGTACGGACATGGGTCAATTCAGATTTAAACTGCAATGATTTGATGAGTTAATGTTACTTTGAGCACTTAAACACAGACCTCGGTATCGTCAGGTATCTCTAGTTGTCTTACATATTTGCTAATCTGTAATGATACTTGATGTTATTTAATCATTTCTAAATATTGTTGACGACGTTTAACTATATTAGAGTTCGACGTTAACAGAAAGTGCAGCATCACAATTGTTACAACGATTCTAAGCGTGACATATATTTAAACGTTCATCTTATGTCTTCAAAAATTACTTTTTGAAGCAAGGACTTCTTATGTGGGTGGTTACATATGTAAAAGTATGTGGTTATTAAATTGAATAGCCATCATTCGTAGTGTGTTAATTTTGTCATACTTGCTTTGTCACACACATTAAAAAATTTATTGTTAGTGGTGTAAGTGTGGATGGGGCGTCCCATTACTGTAAACTGTCTAATTGCAACCTAGTTGACTTCATTCAGGCATACCATTTTAATACGATCTTTTTTGAAGGAAGTCGTTGTTCCTTCCGGTACCGGATATTCATGCTGACGTTTCGGGCAAAATGAGTCTTTAGGTTTCCGCGGATTTTCCTTAAAAAAATATGATGAAAATCTTTTGTCCTTAATCCTAAAATGTACATCAAATGTATCACCTCTTATGACAAGGGCCCTCTCCAGCTCGGTTTTCCTTACAACGCCTGCCTACTTGACTCTTTTCATTCTGCCCTAAAAAGGTTTGATAACCTTTTGTCTTGTCTTATTATTCCAGAAAGAAGAAAGGACTTGTCAAATAACATTATGTTTGATCTTAAACATGCCCTGGACCATGATTGTAAAGGTACCACCTTGTTAATTCAATACATATTGTTGCCTTTAGAACAGCCTATAATTAATGACTTCAAGATAGCCAGATGTCATCAATGAATCACCAAAAGGTTTTTGTACTTAATTTTGGTTTGTTTACACATTACGTTCTGAGATCTACAAAATAGCCTTTTTCATGTGTCAGCATCAAAATCCGTTTTCAAATGTCTTCCAAGTTCAGAAGTGAGCTTTCTTCAGGTCCATTAGTTAGATGATCAAACATTCCTTGCTTAAGTGGTCGGGTGTCAGTCGAACGAGCAATCGAGTTAACTTGTGCATGTTTACGTGTTCATTACTTTGGCGGGGTTTCACGCTAAATTTTGCAATGAACGTGCCGAAAATTGTAGAAAATGACCAACCTTTATCAAAATTATGATAAACATTGTTGATCATTTATGTGTGCTTTTCAAGTAACAATTGACAACGATGACAACATTCGTATCGGAATGTGTGGTGCTCTGGTCAACTAAAAGTAAAAAAAATCGCACCGAAAATCGTTTATCGATAAGGCATGTTTCGCTTGAGTGATCGGTGTCCGACTGGCCATCGAGCTGTTGCTCGAGCTTCTTCCAGATCATAACTGACTATTTTTAGTCCATACACTTCTCAATATGAATGGCTTTGTTTTAACAAATGGAAAACATAACATCCTTACCAAAAACTATAACATCTCTTTCTTTGGTAATAATCAAGGTATTTTAATTATAATTATGATATATAATTATAATAATCAGAATGACTAATGGATGTAAAAGAACAGCAATTTTTTTTCATTTTAGACCCTTGACATTTAACACTACGCTTTATTCATCATCAAACAAAGTGTTACAGCTCTGGCTGAAGTTATCTGATGTCCTGAAACACTGGAGCTCAATAAGTAAGTCACTATTTGATATCATATCAAATGGCTTTGAAAAATCAAGCATTCCTCTACTTTTCTTGTTCAGTGTTCTTCAAAATGCACTTAATATCTTGAGAGTAATGAAAAATAATAACTGGTTTATTATTGTTGAAGAGTTCTGACGACAACCAGCCTTGGGGTGGTGGATGCTTGGAAATAAATGGGGGGGGGGATGATAATATATTACATCAAAACATTGTATGACGAGCGGGATATTTCAATGGCAGTCTGAGCACGTGTCTAACAAGTTTCCATCCACGTTCTTTTTTCCACTATTTTATACAACTCTCTTCCCTCTTTGCACCTGGAGGCCTCTTCATTCATTATAGTGCCTCTCAATGTAATGGAAAGAATACAACTTAAGATTCGCAAGTAAAATACATTGAACTTCTTCCTTATCTTCAGTGTACTTCTCAAGATTTTGCTTCCATACAATGCCGTAGATATCACTATGATCATATAAGCCTGTAGAAGCCACAAAAAGGGGCTGGTTTTCTCGATTCTCTCTTTTCCTTTCAGTATTCATAAAAAAACTTGACTTATTCTTGGTCTAGTCGAGTGGCAGCGGAATAACTATCGAGCAAAATGAACGTGATTTGAAGTGCAATAATTAAAGCTGTACATTAATATTAGTGACTATTTGAAAGAAAGAGATGAACGTCAATAAGAACATGGAGAAACACCTTTAAGGATGACCTATAAAACCGTGGAGTGCGAGTCCAAGGTGTACGACCTCTACACGGAGACCGCTACACGGAGACCGGTCCGCTAGTGACTTTATGCTTCCCGATATCATGCTCAGGACAGGAGAACAGGAAGACCCAAGGTCTAAGGTCTAAGGTCTATAATAAGTCACAAGTCAGTTTTCGAAAATCTTCCAAATATTTTGCAGACGGAATACCGGGAGGTAGTTCATTCACTGTTTGCAGTTCTACTTAGGAATAAAACACGGTTTGTCTTTTTCTAGACAGAGAGGTGATTACAGCGACATTTGTAATCGATTTGTTTTCCAAAGAAATATGCCTTCAATGAATTCAAAGTTAATTCCATTCTGAGTTGATCCGTCTAACTAATTTTAAGATAGCCTTTTAGCAGATGTGGTTCCATTTCAGAAACAGATCTTCACAACAAACACAAACTTTAACGTCAGACTACGTGGCCAGATAAGTTGGCTCTTAATATTAACTACCATTATTTGTTCTGCGCACAACACAATAAAAATGTACTGTGGAACTCGGATAAGACGAATTTCAAGGACCTTTCCTAAATTCGTGCAAACGAAATTCGTTACAGATGGAAAGGGAAAAAGAGGAAAGCAGTGTGGATGAAAAATGATATTCCTTGTAATAAAAGACTGGCGGATCTGAGTTCGTTATACGTGGACTCGATCGTATACCAATGTATCCAGCAATTCAGTATTATAAAGTCATGTGTAATAAACCAAATTAACTGAATTTCACTTCAACCAGACTTAAATAGAACAAATCCAACATCTGTTTTACTCTACCTTTGTTAACCGAATTTTCCAAAGATATTTTTTGACACAATTTATTAATCTGCAAAACGCCCCTTAATTTTTTTACTTAACATAACATATGCTTTATTTACCATCCAAGTTCTTACCGCCAATTGACTTCCACAATTAAACAACTCAATTTTTAGGATAAACAAACTAATTGACTTTCGGCTTTAATATTGATGCCAATTAAAAATTCCAGCTGTTGTGTAATCAGTGCGAGAAAAAAAAACTGGTTTAAAACATTCTTCTTAATATTCCTTTCACAATTTATCCACTTTCACTCTTAAAAATTCCCTTGCTACATTTAGTTGCGTTATTTAGTTCGTTTCCAATTCTTTTGAAGATTACATGAGATTCTTATCATACTCGGGTTGATCGTAAATTTTATCTGTCCATCTTTACTGTCTAGGGCATCCCCGCCCTTTCGGTATAAAAAAACAAATTAAACCAGTTAAAGCAAGTATCACAAAGCTGGAGTCGGTAGTGGGGAAATGAGTACAATAGAATTCCGGTCGAACAGAAAATCAGTAATTTTCTTCTTTTTTTAAAAAAAATTCTTCCACTCTAAGCAAGGCTGGTTGCTACTTCAGTGCAGTGCCATTTCTTTTTCTTTCCACTTTTCAATATTTTTGTTTCTTTTAACTGTTTTTTCTCTCCCTCCCAATTCGATCTCGGACAACTGACAAAAACTCTGTAGTATGCCACGTTAAAGGCGAAATATGTTGGGTGCAGTGCATCCGGGGTCGTAGCCGAGAAGTGAACCGAGAAAATCTTGTACATTTAGTTCCTGATTTAAACACTCAACTACTATTGTATAAAGAAAGAAATAGATAGCCAGTTACAAACACATATTCTTCTTTTTTTAGTGATAAACACTGATAACAATATGATGAATACAACAAAATATTGTGTTCTCTTCCTCTCCTCTCCATATTTAATTCTCTGTGCGTAAGGCTTGCAACTTTTTCCAGCAATGGCATTTCTCGTTTTGCAGCAAGGGGGTGAAAATGAACAGGCTTCTGAGAAGCATGAACATCCACTCCCATCCGCATCCTTACCTTTCAACTGCTTCCACCTATCGCCTCTTTGATGCTTTGTTGGTCATACATACACGTCCCCTTCCTTTTCTATTTGTTTTTTCATGTAGTCATTTGATAGCAAGCCGAGCCAACCTGTGCTCCTTTTGTCATAGACGTATGCTATCCACATCCATTTCCGTTTCATTACACAAATACGACAGCAGGGATTTAGAGGAGGGGTGCTTTTTACAAGTCTGCTTATTCAAAGGATACACTGTCTGACTTACCTCACAGGGTGATATAGTTGAAATAAAGTCTTCGTAAACTGAACGCCCAAGAGTTTTTCGAACTTCAAATGTTTGGTCCCGATATCGCTCTGCAGCTAACCAGAATTTAAGGTTTTCATCGCTGTATTGCGATTGTAAGAATTCTTGGAAAACTTTTCTTCCCACTGAAATTGAATTGAATTCAGTTTCAAAATATTAAATTGGAAATAGATTAGTTATATCATTTCAATGCCTACGTAAACAATAAAACTTAATTAAAAGTTAATTTATTCAATGTGTTTCCTTCCTTTTCTATGAGAAGATGTTCTTTCAAAAACAGCTGAAGCTGACAAGCTACCTAAAAATATTTGAAGTAGTATTATCAGTAATACAATTATCCTGATTTATACAGGACCTGTAGTTGTGACCCCGAGGTTGAGGCAAAAAATAACATTAACGATGGAAATGGAAAGAGTTAATGTGGATCAGAAGGTTCGAGGGAAAAATTAAACAGCTGATATATATTACTACAAATAAAATAAAACTGCTTATGAGTGTTCTGCTTTCAAAAAGCAGAATTATGAAAGACAGCTGAAAGGAAAATATTGTCAGCATCTACCTATATCTACTGGTTTTCCTCTGCTTTCGAAGTTACTGACAAATGTTATTTCAAACGAGACGAACGAGCAATATCTATCATTTGAAATTTAAAAACCAGAATAATAAGGTTATTTACGTGTGCATTGGGAATAATTTTAGAAGCATTGAAAGATTATCTTAATGACATAGGTGTTGATGAGGAGATTAGTCTGAGGCAGAAACTCGTCAAATGCCTTAGGAAGCCCTCTACCCAAAGCTGTTTGTTATACAATAGACTCAAGATAACATCCAATGGGGTAACACTTAGTGGGCGTGTCTCAGTAATAATAACAACAAAAACAACAAGTGCTATTACTACCACAGGTACCGTTATGGTTTTCAGTCCCCACATTCTAATTATTTCAATTTCTAGATCTTTGTATTTTGAAAGTTATTTTAATTCCTTGATAGAGAAATTTCTTTCAGACGACACAGTCATATTAATAATGTAACACATCTTTCCTTCTTTGCTTTTAAGGATGATGTTTGCTACAATTTCTCTATCGGTGTTTACTGGCATATCCCATAGCAAGGTGATGTTGCCATTTTCGGTTACTGTCTGAGGTTGATGTTCGTACCATATATCTGCCACTGGGAGTTGGTAGTGCTTGCAGATCTTTCAATGGATATACCCGGCTGCTCTGTTGTGTCTGTGTATGTATTCTGTTCTCGCAAGTGATGGCCAGCCTCAGACTATGTGGTCAATGGTCTCATCAAACTGATTGCAAAGTCTGCACTTTGGGTCTGTCCCATCTTTGATGATTCGGTTATGGTAGTATCTTGTGGCTGGACTCTGATCTTATGCAGTGATTATTATTCCTTAGGTATCGGCCTTCAATACTCCACTATGCACCCATCGACAGATGTTTTCTTGTTCCACATCAAATTTCTTGATTCTGTTGAGGTATTGTCAATGCATTGGCTTTTTTCCAATTTCGCTGTCACTCTCTTTAGACCACATTTTTTTGCCTCTTGTTTTATTCTCTTTGCAAAGTCTATGACTTGTTCTTGATTCTTTTTCATTAATGGTGGTACATCCAATTCTAGCCTGAACTTATTGGCTTATTTTGACATTGAGTAGAGTTTCTTGTTTATCTCATGCTGATATACAATACAAGTTTCAACAATTCATATTCAGTTGTTTCAAGGAAAGTGCTGAGTCCTGTTGTAGTCTTGTAGGTCATTTCGGGTTGGACGAGTCCTCTTCCATCGATCTTTCGTGGTAGGTATACTCTTTCTACATCAACTGTGGGCTGGGGCATTCTCTCCATGGTAAGCAGCTTTCTCGTTTTCGTATCTAACTTTTGCATCTCGTTATGTTGACAATTAATGATGTTAAAGCTATGTTACAACAGGAGCAGCTAAAGTGTTGATTGCCTGGATCTTATTGGTCGCATTCAGCTCGCTTTTTGTTACATCTGACTCTTGTGTTGTACTCTTTTCTTATTACGTCATTCATCTTTGAATGTTGGATTCCATCTCCTTCTTTGACAGCAAGATATTTGTAGGTATCAAAATCGAATTATTTTAAGGTGGTATTGACATCAAGTTGCATTTCTGATGTTCTTGTTAGTTTTCCTTTCTTGAAAGTTGCCTTTCCACACTTGTCAAGCCGAAATTGCATCTTGATGTCATTAATGAATGTCTTGACTGTCTGTAGCAAGCCTTCCTGTTGTTTTGCCGTTTTTGCAAAAGGTTTTGAGATCATCCATGCAGAACAGACGAGATACTTTATGACCTTGGATATTTTTTCCATGTACAGTGTTGGCAAGCGTGGTACGTACTGGAGCCAGACATTAGCAGAATAGCAATGGTGAAAGCGAGTCTCCTTGGACGATTCCACTTCGTATTTTGATTTGTCTAGTAATTATCGAGCCCTCGTCATAGTAAAGTACCATAGTGGTCTTCCAGAGGTCCGTGCTGGTTTTCATTAAGTTAATTATTGTTGGTGAAATTCTATATATATATATATCCATGGCATTTAAATGCTTTCAGGAAAGTATAAGTTCTCTCTGTGATGATGCTAGTTAAGATTTTGTACATGGTAGTGAAACAAGTGATTGGTCTGTAATTTGGGGGGTTCTTAGTTTCACTAGTCTTGGGAAGGAGATGGGTAAGGCCTTCTGTCATCTAATTTGGGCTTTTAACCGGTGTCTTCACCATTTCAGTAAACTCTCTGGCCATATCTTCTTGAAGACGTTCAAGGTATTTCAGCAAGAAATTGGGAACTTTCTTAACTCCAGGTGGTTTCAAATTACTAGCTTGATGACGGTTGGGCCTCACCTGTTGCCCACGAGGGTCCCTACCATGCGAGGGGTCCCCTCGCCGATTGGAATCTGGAATGCTATTAACGCCGTTCCTCGGATGATTATAATTGTGGCGATCAATGATTGTACTTGGAGAAAAATGTTAGTGAAGTGGTTCTCCGTTGCCTTCTTGACCGCAGTTCGCAAGCCAGAACAAGGATTGCTAGTCTACCTTACAGATCATTGAGTAAAAGCCGTTATCCAGTAACATGAACAATCCGCCGCATCATCACACTGTGTCGCTGCTGCCTAACGCAGGGCATGGCTAGGTATATTTAAAGGCGGCCTGTACTCACCTTCTGCACAACATGTCAACAGAGATATGCCGCTTTTCTTCCATCATCGGCGCCACTGGACAGTGTCGACCCCCTCTGTGTTGTGGTCCTGCTTAGTCGTCTTTTACGACAGTCTGAAGTACGTGGGAGGTATTCTTTTGACCCCGTCCCCAAACCACCCAAAATCACTTAATCCTTAAAATAAGTTACGCTACCCAAATATACCAGCTAACTTCCATTGCAAACAGCAGTTACGAAGGGGTTTCCAAATGCGTAAGGGCCCACCTCTACTTGCCCCATCTACACCTATTGCAAATGAAATCTCAGTAATTGAATGGGTTATTCTGAGGGTAAAGAGAATTGTGATTTCAGAGCCTTGGAAGTAGCGATGCCTCAACAAAAAGAGATGCATTGGATTCCGGATTCTGTTGTTTGTGTCATATGAACTGTCACTTTTTCCCATTTTCTTCTTTTAGTTAAAAAAAAAAGTAGAAACATTTTCTTGCGATATATTTTTGTTCACTTCAGTAGTTCTTTTTACTTTTTCCAGTAACTTTGCAGTGCCTAATGCATGTCTTTGTATATTTTCTACTAACTTTGTTTTTTCATGTGCAAAATGTGAAAATGTAAGCAAAGTTGTCTTTAGTGTTGTTTTTTTTGTCTTTTGAAATTCTATAATTTTTTATGTATATCCATTCTGTATTTAGAATGCAAGCCCCAGCAATCGTTCAAGGCAGGGGGAGAGAGTTATGTTCACTTTTTTCTGATTCTACGGTATTTTGATGTCATTGAAAATTACGAATTGTGACCTTGGGTATGTGGCGTGGGCGACAATTGACGACTTAAATCACGCCAACAGTGATACGATCATAAATAAAGACGAAACCAATTTGTTTGAACAACTAATCTAAAACGGTGTAACAAATATCTGTAACATATTACCCTTATGGTTTTTGTAAACAAGGGTTCATAGTCACGTGAAATACTTGTGTTACTCCTTTCATTGTATGCACTTATTCGGTTAAAAAACTAAAGACCAAGAAAATATAACTTGCCTTTCTCTGAAGAAGGGGCTTTTATTTATTTGTTAAAAGGCGCCTTCTCTTCGAAAAATAAGAATGAAAGCAATTACAGTAAATTCTTTATGAGTATAGTTACAAATATAATCGAAATATTGGGAAAATTAAATGCAATGTCACCAAAACATTCCGCACGTATTTACTTATCTGGTTAAACTATATACCCAATTAATTACATTTCATTTATCTTTGTAATATGGAAACAATAAACACTAAAGTAAATACATACTCTCTGATCCCATCAAACTATCGAAATCTCGAAAGCATTCACCACCAGCTTTGGACACCCGCCTAAACAAAAGAAATAAACAAAGCTCAAAGAATAAGTAAACAAACGATATTTAAAAAAGAATAACTGATAAATCGATTAAATAGATAAAAAAAATCGATCTTTCTCTGTGCTTCTCTCCCCGTGTTTCTCTGTCTGTCTGTCTGTCTCTCTCTCTGTCTGTCTGTCTGTCTGTCTCTCTCTCTCTCTCTCTGTCTCACTGTGTGTCTCTCTGTGTCTCTGTGTGTCTGTCTGTCTGTCTATCTGTCTGTCTCTCTCTGTCTATCTCTCTGTCTCTCTCTCTCCCTTTCCGTATCTCTCTCTCCCTCTCCGTTTCTCTCTCTCTCTCTCTCTCTCTCTCTCTCTCTCTCTCTCTCTCTCTCTCTCTC
>RDPX01000184.1:414486-439439 GCA_003991215.1 Morbakka virulenta | reverse complement strand
AGTTCCCAGTAAGGCAGGCTTTTGGAGAGTACCAATATCATGCTCTATGCTCACTTGCTCCAGAAATCCTTTCTATCTGAGTGGAATACTTCCCAGAGCTCAAATTATGATTGAGATGACAGTTGCTTTAACATTCCACATACTTTGGATTTCAATATTCAGGCCGGAGTAGCTTAGGATCTTTTTACATTCGTTTTGTATCACCCTGTGGTCACCTGGACAAGCAACATCGATAACACATTCCCGGGCATCTTTCATGAGGACCGTGATATCTGATTTATTATGTCCAAGTCGAATGTCGGTCTGTATTTCGAAATCCAACAGAATGTTCAACCATTCAGTCTCAATGACTGCTTCCGGCACATGATTATACCATTGATCTGCCACCTGGATTCCATACTTCCAACAAAGGTTTCAGTGAAGGTTCAAGCACACTTTGTCATGTCGCCTTTTGTACTCACGTCGAGCAAGCGGCGTGCACTCACTAACAATGTGCATGATTCCCTCAACATCACTTTAGCCTTGCAAGGCACCACTTGCAAGGCTAAAGTGATGTTGCCATTTCATTTTTTTTTATCTCACTCTTGTGGCTACAGTACATGTGCCTGTATTACCTTTTCCTGCCTGGCTGCTGGGCGCCGAATATGTGCTTTTTATCAATCCATCACTAGTGTGTGTGCAGCCACAAGATGATAATAATAATAATAATAATAATAATAATAATAATAATAATAAAAATTTCCTAGATATTGACATAAAACTGTATCCGGTGATGACGTTTTAGCGTGGGTAAATAAGGCTACCCTTTCCCATACCTTCCTCCAGGTCAATCTTGGGTAAGATGCAGTGCCTGTTATCCTACCCCAAGACCCTGAAATTCCAATTTTACAACCAACGGGATGAAATCTGTCGCATGGAAAAGAGTGCCTCTTTAGCCTTGGTTTGCAAGCCTCCTGGAGATGAGGTCACGATAAAAACACCAGTGGCTATGTCATGTAATCACCACAAAGCTCATTATGAGTGGAACCCCGCGGGGGTTTGAAGTATCAAGTGGCGCCTGGTGCGGTTTAATTAGCTCCTTGGCAGTAAGGCTAAAATGCATATTTTTTTTATCAGAAATAATAAAAACTAGAAGCCAAAACATATACCATATCGTCCATCGCGCGGGTAAACAAGGGACTTGTCCCCCACAGGAGGTGAATCGGCTTAGGATCGAACTACTAAATCGGTAACATTTCAGAATACCGATTTAGATGGTTACAAGGAACGAGGTACCCAAATTCCTGGCCCATTAAAGTCAACCTCACAAGGTAACAAAAGAAAAGGGAAGCGAACCAAAAAAACTAACGAAACTGAAACATCTCAGCGATTTCCGAATAGACCCGGGCGTACTGAACGGTCCCTATTGATAAGGACTATGAATGCGATTATTATATTAATAACTATTGAGATAAGCGTGTAAGATATGACTTTAACGTATTGCCTAACGTGGAAACTACCGCCGAGTTTAGTGAATATTTGCATGTTAATGTATCACAGGAGTTTGAATATCTGACCCAAAAGAGTTTGAAAAGTTTCCGGATAAGGTGTTGCAATTAATCGAAAAATATGAGCCAGTGGGCATGGAAAAGCACGAAAAGTTGACTAAAGTTAAAATCAGATTCAAAAGACATAAAAAACTCTTGATCATGGCAAATACTACTATTCCCAGGGTATGAGAAAGAGTAGAAATAAACTTGACCGAATCAAATCCTGCGTTGTACACTATTAGCAAAAATGTAAAAATAAGGTTGGTGTAAGGAAACATTAAAGACGAAAAACCAGAAAAAATCTCAAACGATAATGGTATCAATAGAAACGAAATACGGAGAATGAAATTTGAAGTCTTGCCCAGAGAAATGTCGATCCCAACCGAAATTGAGTGAAACAATGACCTGAAAAGTCGAAAGTCCCTGAAAACCAAGAGAAAATTCAAACTCAGGAATGTAAATTACGGTTACAAACTCAAAGGTAGAAATATTTGTCATTTGCTTTATACGGAGCGCTGAAAACTGTTCGGAAAGAATGACGAAGTGCTACAAAGACTATTTAAGATTTAGCGATGATATCACTAAGGAATTTGGCTTCAGTAAATACGCTTACATTTCAATTAAAAGGGGAAAGTTACTTACATCATCAAACCTAGCACTTGACAGAGATACCATGATTAGAGACCTTGAACAGGGAGAACTGTACACGTAATCTGGTGTAAACGAAGCAAGCAGTGTAAAGCATGCCTCAATGAAAGCCAATCTAAGAAAAGAATTTTTACGGCCAGCCCGGCTCCTACTTAAAACAAAGCTAAATTCTAAAAATTGTATTACTGCCATTACTATTTCAAATTCTGTTTTTTTAGTTAAGTGGGTATTCTTACAACTTATCAATTCAATCGATTGCTGAATTAGTCTTTTACCAACCGCTGATTGAAAATGATTATTGATATCGCAGCCTTTTAATTATTCACTGCCTAAATTCCTCTCTCCCTGTTTTTTGAGTAAGATACACCGACGCATTTTTGTCTGGCTGCAGCATGAGTCCGATTAAGATTTTTTGCTCATTTTGTCATGAACCAAATGACGTATTTTCGCCTCCTTTCTAAGCAACGACGGGAATGACAATCGCTGATTAAATGACACCTGTCAGTTCTTATCAAGTAAACAAGATAAGTAAACTATTGTAATTCTGATCAACAAGTTCGCGTTTCCCATTTAAACTTTTTGATAAAGGTATGCCTAAGAGATTGGACCAATTCAAATGAAACACAAGTCTAAAACTTTATAATCAAACTTTTCCGTGAAGAAGCAACTCTTAATACGAATGCATAAGAAAAAACAAAACCTAATCCCAAAATAATATTTCTAATGAATTACTTTGACTTAAAGTATTTTTTTATATAATTCTAAACAAAGTTATGTTGTACGTGAAGATACTTCTAACAAGAACGAAAACCTGAAATGTCACTCGTTAACACTAAATGACAGCTTAAGGTCAATGCTCAGCATCTTTTTAACACCTAGGTTCTATCGTTTGACGGAAAAAATAGGAATATTTCCCTAAACAAGAACAAGGACGACTGAGTGATGTGAAGATTCAAAGGCCATAAACACAACAACTTCTCATTGACACAACAAACACCCCTCTAATGACAATAGCCTGCGCCCCATGTTTGGGGAAAATGACATTAAAGGAAATTATGAGGTACAAGCAGATCCTAGGCTATATGGAGTTGCAGACAAAGGTAGTACCAATTCACTTGTTGCAGTCGCAAACACCCTGCGTTTGGCTTCAGATACTGGTCTTTAGGAAACTATTCAATTCTCACCTATGGCTCCAAATCGTGATCACACTGCGATGGCAATATCCCGGTACTACCTCTCGAATGAGGGATCAAACTAAGTAGAGGGTAACCGGTGTCTGACATTAGTGAAACGGACGCCTTCCCTTTTTGTGTACGAAGTCTCAATCGCCTGACTTTTTGGAAGGGCGTGACACAAATGTGTTGTGGAACACTTTAGGGAACGAACTAGGCGTATAAAAGTGAGTTGCCATCCACCGTAGAAGGGGCTTGGAAACCCCACCACGTAACTTCCAAGACAGCCATAAAATGAGTACACCTAGTAAAATAGTCATTTGGATCAATCTTGAGGTTCTGATAGTTGTGGTCAACTTCAACGCCGAGAAAGAGTCAGAAAGAGAAGGTGATATAGTCGGATCCGGCTTGGGTACAGGAAATGAGGGAAGAAGGCGCCTCGTCCAATTTTTTGAAGTCAACAATTTGATCGTCAGTAACACTTGGTTCAAGCACCAAACACGGAGACTATATATGTGAAAAAGTCCCCGTGATGTTGGATTGCTAGTAGGAAACCCAGCGGTAGATCCTGCTACAAATGGACCGACAATGTTAAGTGAGGGGCAACTTGCGGAGGAACAAGCATCTTCCACACAGCAACAGACCGTACTGGGTGGCGCACCAAGGCAGTCAACCATGTAGTGAAGTGAGTGAAGCAGCCACTGACGTGCTGGAACCGCTTGCTACCACTAAAAATTATGAGATATGCAGTTTACACCTCAGTGCAATCACTAAATTCACTGGTCGCGATCTGTGTCAACCTTGTAGGACTGCAAGAAAATTAAGACAGTCACCTGGCATCACGCTAGAGTTGTGGTAGTCGTCACACGACTAATCAGATTGTGGTATTAACAATATTTAAATAACAACTACGACTCTGTTAATAAAGATAACAAAAAATAACGAAGTTAAACTAAGATACGAAGCTCATTTTGGATGAATCGGTGTACTGTGAAATAAGGGCATCAGGAAATTAAGACTTGTCGTTTCTAAATAAAACGAAATTTCAAATGAAAAGTACGAATAATTACATTTAAATTTCAAACTTTTAAAAAAAATTCGACATTTGTAAAATTATCAAAATCATTCAAAATTTTGCTAGATAACACCAATGCAGAGTCTTTATTAAAGGTCTGATGACAAAAACGATCAAACACCAGCAACTTCCTTGCGCTATTGTGTTCACTAAATCTTTTGATTTTGTTACTGATAAGTAAGAGAAAAAGCAACTGCTGCGTTTACTTTCTGTCTTGTTTTTCTTGTGTTCTGTTTTGAAGATCCTATCCCAGCGTTTCTTAAGGAGTTGTTTCTTATTACTTAATAAATGCATTGCCTTTCCTGGGCTTACAGTTATTAAAACAAGGCGCCATTGGGGCTACAAATTGCTTGAACAATTTGTACCTCACCTTCCACTAAGTGTTTTGTTTAGTCTCTGAGATCAAATCCACTAACCTTAATTCCTTGGACCAGTCATTTCCCTAGCAAAAAAAAAGATTTAAAATGTCCTAATAAGCTAAAAAAATAAAAAGTCGTCTTATGTGGCTAGCAAATTACACGATATAGTCTTATTTTCCCGAGTCCTAATTTTCTGCAGTATCACAATAAGTCTTGCAAAACATTTTAGCACCTAAGGCGGCCGGGAAGACCTGAACTAATAGGTTAACGTCTGCCGTCAATTTATTCTCAAGCTCGATCTCATAAAGTTTCCTCTGAAAAAAAAAGCTAATTCAGTGGCAATCTATGGGAGTTTCTTAAAACCACAAACATCAGCGGTTTGTTTGTTGNGTTTTTTTTGTTTTCTCTTTCTCTCTCTCTCTCTCTCTCTCTCTCTCTCTCTCTCTCTCTCTCTCTCTCTCTCTCTCTCTCTCTCTCTCTCTCTCTCTCTGTATCTATCTATCTATCTATTTATCATCTATGCATCTATCCATTTATCTATCTATCTCCATCTGTCCATCATATATATAAATAGATAGATAAATAAATAGATAGATAGATGGATAGATAGATAGATAGATAGATATAAACATCTTTGACTACTATTTTATAAACAACATATATGCGTAATTATTTACATCCTTGAATCTTACCATTTTCATGTAGTGAGTTGAAGGTATTTTGCATAAAAATAGAAATTATGCTGTTGCAGCACTAGCATACAACAACAACAACCGCAGCACTACATGCACCATGGCCCACAATGATCCTTTAATTCACACAGTTTGTGACAGCACGTGTTTTTTACATGCATCTTAGCGACGTTTACAAAAACGTTTTTATCCGTTTTAAGTTAATCACACGCCTTGGCTAATCGAGATAACTTGAAGACATGTCCTGAAACTTGTTCAGCTGTCTGTTCGATAAACAAACCGTTGTGATAAACTAAATTCACCATAAGTGATATGTAATCTCCATTTTTACAATGAAACAGTCACAACTACAACAAAACTTTAACAAAAAAAAGTTCGCCAGCTGAGTCTTTCAATTCTAATGAATTATCAAAGACATGCTTTTTCTCCAGACGAACAACATTTCTTAAAGACAGACAACTATATACAACCCTACTATTCTTGATAAAAGCCACGAAAATGAGATAATGTGAGTCGGCGAAGAAAACCTTATCATTATGGAACTCTCAGACCATGTCGCCAAGTTCACAATTTGAAAGATATATTTTTTTTATCTCTTAAAGTCCGGATGCATCTGTGGTCGCTTGCTGTGTGAGCTAAATGGTAGTCAGAAATCTACAGAAGGGTAGCGGAACAGAACAAAACACATTCAAATTATTATAAATATTATATAAGTAATCACTATTGATTGATCTAGTTATAAATTTAGATGTATGGTCTATTTGTGTAAATCAATAAAACCGATCAGTAAAAACAATAAAATTGCTAACGTTAGTTTTATGAGAAAATAAAACTAACATTTATCAGGAAATACAATTGCAATTCCTATTTGATACAGATCAGGACATAATAATACAAAACAGTCACTACAAACCCAATTTTTAATTCTAAGTTTAAAAAACGTTTTTAAATATATATTAAAAAGTTAGTGGGAATGCTGAGTGCTGACAAAATCCAGCAAAGAGAACAAAACCGGCCACGTCCGAATGATCACTACTGTTGTCACATACCTTAAATTTCTGTTAAAAAGAGAAACACCTAGAACAATACAATATAAAAGACGTCACGTCGTATCAATATGACAATGATTACAACGGATTTCTTAAAACTTTGATATGTTTATACGTCAAAACTCACCCAAGATATGCAATCAACGAAAATATACCATTGTAAATTTTAAACCGAGTTACAGAATACTGAGAAAAAATAAAATTAAAAATTATTCTTTTCTCAACATCAACTGATGGATTACAGAAAAAAAGTCATTCTCTATAACAAAACTCAACTCATATCCATTTGAGAAAGTTTCAATCCCACATAAATTAGTTCATTGTGAAAATGACGTTGTGGGAAATCGCTAGTACACCTGCTAAGGAACATCTGGAACACTTTTATAAAAAGATTTTATCAAATGAAGTAAATAACGGCTTTCCAGCAAGAAAGAAAGAAAACGGTTCTGGACAAATTTAATGAAATTTGGTGCCCGTACAGAGTGTGCTAAACAATCGTCATCATCATGATTAGCACTCAGTTCTCTGTGTCTCCTGAAATTCGGAAGTTCAGAGCTGACATATATATGACCACTGAACATCAGAAGCAAATATGTCACCCGAACAGAATGGCTGTTTACACACCCGTAGGCCATCGTGAATGAGGCCTCAAAGCAAAATTGATGTCATCGTAAAATATATTTACAACAAGATTTGTTGGAGACTTTCAACCTATGATTTCTCTTTTACATGGGTCACACAAAACCTCGACTCGATCGTGACCGAATATGTTAAAAGGTGGTTAAATCTACATCAAGGTGCAAATACGCGACATCTGTTCCTGCCGACGAATAACCTAGGTATCAGATTCTCGTTGCCATCCGACATTTTCAAAGCGTGTCAGCTAGTGAACGCTCGATATTAAAGTTGTCTAAAATCAAGAGATTAATGAATTTTACAAACTTTTAATCAAGAAACACTTAGAGGAGGAGCGTCTTCTCTAGAGCAATGATAAAAAGTCTGCATCCAAACTGATGAGAAAGGAGACTATAAACCGAATTGTCAGTGAAATGGCTGGTCTAAGACCGTTGGAAACTTCTGTTCCAGCAACGTAATTAACACGTGGGTACAGAATGACAAAAAGTATGCCATCTAACATCTATAAGTTTGCACGAAAAGCTCTGATATTCTCTCTTCCTATCAACATAAATCTGAAGAGGTGGAAGAAAATAAATTTAGAGCTACGTCAACTCTGCAATCAAAAGCAAACGCAGTTACACGTTCTTAATCACTGCTTCACAGCAATAAATGATAGAAGATTTACATGGCGTCACAATTCGGCGTTGTATACCATTCTTCATCTGGTAAAATAGTTAGCAGAAAGGGGTTTCGAAATACAGTAGTCACCGCGTAAGATCCCACCTCCTAACATCCCGGTTCGTTTACCATCCCGTAGTCCGAAATTCGGAATGTTTACTACATAAACTTCACTCTCTTAAGATCCTGGTTTGTGTAGTCAAGTTCGGTTAAGATCCAGCTTTCTAGAGTGTGATCAAGTAGGCCCAAAGCTTTTTTCCGATATCTCTGTACTTATTTACTACATGAATCAACAAGGACAATGCGCAGGTGCGGCGGGGTAATTAACCTTCCTTCCTACGTCCAGCCGAGAAATGTCATCGTGGCGCAGGAACCAAGATTCACTACCCTGCTGTACGCGTGCCAAGAAGGTTCTAGGGTGCGCGGCTCATTGAGTTCAATTATTGCTTAATCAATAAAACACTGCTTCTTGAAATATTCTTTAAACAATTCCACTAAAAAGCAGCGACTCTGTTGCAACAGGTGAGACAAAGGTAGCTTTAATGACATTGCATAACATGAGTAGAACTGTGCTTACTTTTTAGAATGGGTTATTTTGGTTGGGTTTTTCATCATGTCCTTTATTAGTTTGTTACTTGTTTCTACTAGAGAGAGCGTTCATTTCAAAGCTCTGTCAGCAAAGGTGAACAAATCAAAAACCCATCATGCCTGCCTGAAAAAATGTTGTTGATCTAAAGACAAAAACTGAAGTTATCAGTGAAGTAGAGAAAGAAGAAAAAGTCAGAAAAGCCACTTTCACAAGAATCGGGAAAAAGTTGTTTGGATAGAAAAAATAGATACTCTCATCTCGAAAGCGATTTCATTATAAACATGAACTTAACCAAATTTTACGTCGAAGTTATTTCACTGGGATTTATGCCAAAGCAAAGTGACTTGTTCTTTTCCTTTCTAAAAAGTCATAATATTACCAACCAATATAAATACTCAAAGACTGCTTAAAAAAGTTAGTGAAACGGCCTTACGCTGTTCGTACTATTTATATACACAAAGAAATAAAACGTGGTTAGAAAAAGGAATTTTGAAACTTCACTAAACTTTGTTAGCAATTCATTCTGTATCAGGACTGCAAGACAAATTTTACTGTCTTAGATAAACTGATATATATGGTAGTGCTGTGGATATTGCTTTTCTTTTACGATTTTAGACAAACATTAAGTTTTCAAAAAAACTTAGTAGTAGTAGTTCCTAGCTTTATTTCTCAGCATCTCACTGCTATTCCATAATCAAAGTCTTTCTCAGATTTCTTGCTGTTCCTAGCAGAGGTTTTTCTTGTAACTACTCCCCATGTATGCTCTTTGGGATAATGTCATGAAATTTTTCACTTTCCGTTTTTATTATTCCCAGGAAACCAATCACAATTGGTATTCGTATTACTTGCAAGTGCCACATTCTCCTTGTTTCAATTTCCATTTGTATTTTCTAATTTCTCTGCCGTTTTTACATTACATTTAATTTTAGATGCAAACAGTTTAGTTGCTAGGGCTTGATCTATGGGGGAGGGGGCACAATCTAGACCTATGCTTTGCGCATTCCGCGATCGTACACCTCTGTGAAAAGGACGTCCTGGGTCCTGTCCCCAAATCGCAACACCGACCAACAGGTGTTAAAACCAAATCAGCCATCACGGCAAGGGACCAACTTTCAGACGCCGCTTCGACCTGAAAAAAAAGCCAACTGGACCCTCTTTAACGATAAATTCGACGCCCTGCAAGGGAACATTACACATTCCCCATTAAAGTACACCACAGCCCAATTCATCATGAATTCGTCAAAGGCCGCCCGCGCTACTCTACCTTATGGTTGCAGGAAAAATTATATCGCCGGTCTAACAGTCAAGACTACAATCCTGCTTTCAGAATATGAAACCAAATTCATTTCGGAGCTCTGCATCTGCGGCCAAATACAGATAATGGTACACCCTGCTCAGCTGCCCAACTGCCCTAAACTGCCTACCAGAGTTTGTTGGGTTTTTTTAACTTTTCTTTTTCCAAGATTAGAGTGTGAAATGGACATGAAATGCTCATTATTTGGAGCTTTCTTTAGTCTTATTCATCAGTATTATGTCCGGTTTTATGTGTTCAACTTCTTTATTAGTCTGTATTCGCATCTCTCCTAGCAGTTTTATTTACTCATTTTCTACCACAGTTTCTGGTCTGTGCTGTCCAACTAATTTCTCCAACCTTTTCCTGGTTTCTTTCTTTACCATTTCTGTCATTCGTTTCATGTCGACTTTATCTGACTGCTCACATCCAAGAAACTTCCATATTTCTATTTTTAACTGAAGCTAATAATTTAATTTTTTTTTTCTAGGAATGTCACTCCTAAACACTCATCATTTTCCTTTATTAAATACAACCTCATCACATTCCTTTACTCTATAATAGGCACCCGTATTCATACTGGTTTAAACTATCATTTTATTACCGATCTCCAGTTTATGGAGAGTTTCCTGGTACATTTTCCTGTCGTCTAAAAACAGGTTATCAAAGCGCTCTCTTTATTTTTCTGTCTTCTGCTTTCTCAACTTGTAACCAACTGATTCTTCTATTTGCATTGGAATTGGTAATATGGCTTGACAAAACCCCAACTTGGGAGAAGCTATTTTCTTGCCCAAACCCTCGCAATATTCATCGATCCGTTCACTATCCTTTTCCCACTTTCTCTTACTTTACGTCTCGTCTTCTATCCTTCTCTCAATTTAGTCACCACCTTAATCACTTTGTTTGTAACTGAAATCCACTTATAAACACTAAGCACCAAATCGTGCCTTACCATGTCATACGCTTTCACTAATCGTAGCATGTTACAGCTCGATTTTTCTGTTGTTTCCTAACTTCAACCATTATGATCCTATGAAAAAACAATTCGTCAACTGTGCTTTATACTCCACCCAGCTCAGTCAGAAGACTGTCGCAGAATGCTCAGGACAAGCGGTCAATCACTCAACAATGTTCCAATGTTCAGTGGGCAAGTATGTATACCACAAATTAAAAGCAAAAAGTTGTGCTAACAAATAGCCTTTGGATTTGTCGGAGCAAGAGTACGCAACAGAATTGGAGGTAGATGTAACAGATCTCGAAGGAGAAAGAAAGAAAAACGTGTAGATCGCTTTGGGCCCCGTCAAAGTGAATATAGATTCCTTTTGCACTGTCTTCGGTTGAAGAAAATATAGTTACTCTACAAATTATCACAATAAAAGAATTGAAAGGTGATCGTTGGTCATATTGATTTTGCTCAAAAGGGGTTCCGGTTTGGAACAGATTGAAACCCATTGAATTACTGGAGCAGCAATGGTAATGCAAATATCGGAGGAAGATTAAAGGAAGATTAAAGTTGACGGTTGAAAAAAATGACGGTTATATTGGATGGAAGGTGAAAAAAAAGTATGAGGGACGGGGACTGGAAATAAGGTGGTTAACATAAAAAATTAACGAAACAAAAAAAACCTGACGGGAAACAGTGCATGACTTAGGCCAATGTAAAAGACAAAATAGAATCAAGCCCTCTGGGAAAATGGCAGAAACCAGTCAAAAAGAAGCGAAAAGTAATTTTGTTTTCTTGCGTTATAGTAACTATGATGTCGTAGATGTGCGGTTACATTCTTATTAAAATTTTCGAAAACGCTACAAAAAACACCGTCTGTGCGTCTCTTATCCGATCGAGGAGATTTCTGTGTCCATATTAAAACCCCCTTATTTATTAACCCCTTGGATCTCTGGCTAGGATCAAAATAAACAAATTGCTGGGTAATTGAGAAAAATCAATAATAATGTTCATGAAAAAAGCATGTCTATTGCCCAGAAATAGAGCTAGGTACATTGCATTTTCAAAAAAAGCCATTATTACCACCTTGCAGTCTGATCATGCCTTTTAAAATCACCTCACTGCAAATAAAGCAGTGAAACTTAACACAAAACGATACAAAATATAAATTATTGTAATTCACAGAGCAAATGCTTTGTTTTCAAAATGCGGGTTCTTTTCTGTTTGGGTGTTGAAAAAAACACTTGTTTGCTAGGAATAACCTAAACACTACAACAAAATTGCGTCTGAAAAACTATACCTGCCACATCGGAATAAAACTATATCAATTAGTTGCCTTGTTGAGTTTTTGTAATCAAAATGGCTAACTTTACAATGACCTTTATATTGATGATACTTCCAAGTCGTATCCCAAGATTCCTCTATTCTAACGCCAGCTCTTCAGAAAAAAATCTTTTGTAGCCCAAGTTTGCACTAAAATCAAGTCAAAACTGTCAGTTTAATGAATCCGTTGCTCTCTAAATAACATTTTTCACAACATCATACTACATTCACAGGTTCACAAATATAACCTTTTGTTTTGAATATAAAAAATCGGATGAAACAGTGAGAGTTCTTAACCTGAATAAACACTTCTAACTTCAAACAATGGTATGTTTACTTAAAACTCGCTTAAAACTTAAAATATAAAAAAGCAAAACTAGAAAATAGCAGATGCTAAAAACTAATATTTTTTTATATTTGACCCCTCCAAGTTGCCTTTGCGATGTGAATATTTGAAAATACTGATGAAAGAAAAATATAAATTCAACCAATTTCGAGCTTTGAGTAGATTTCAGGGCAGAACTTACAAATGTTAAAACCATACATCACCCCAACTTTACAATCCAAGGTGAGTTATGAACAAGATTTTTTGAATAACGTGATCTAAAAAGTGGGTTGTGAACCAGATAAGATAAACTACATAAGTTGAACAAAAAATTTTGAAAGTTGACTCTAAAATGCAAGTATCTATAGTGGAATTAGAGGATAATGAGAACTCTGAACTGCTAATAGCTGGACTTTTATGTTCTTCTTGTGGAGAGAATGGACAAGAATGCTTGAGCAAGTAGATGCAGAACAATCAAGGTGACAGGAACCACTGGCAGAGGAAGACCGAAGAAAACATGAGAGGAAGTGATAAGGATGGATCTCAAACAAAAAGGTGTCAGGAGAGACCTGGTAAGGGATAGGATAACTTGGAAGTCAATTTCAAGAAAGCGTCCAACACATGCTAGCATGTAAAATGGACGTTAAACCTAATATGATGATGGTGATGATGATTTACTAAGTGATTGTCATCTTATCAATGTTAATGCATTTATAGATAAACTTCTTTCAGAATGGAAAAGGAAATAAACAAAACTGGTATTTCAAGTAGGGTTTTCAAAAAACAAATAGGAAAATGGAATATGCTCACACTTCCATATCCCCCCCATATTGACTCGTTCCTTTATGATGAAAAGAAAGCAGTTTTGCCATTCTGTCCTTTAACTGACATAGACCTTGCATAAAAAATCCTACTACAAACACAGTTTGTGATAATATTCTTAAGGATGGTACAGGATCTACAATAAGAACCCCACATTGGAGATCCTGTACATTCCTATGAAGGGGTTATCAATTCATAAATTAGAGGGAATGATGTAAACATTCAATCCTTTAACATAATATGTAAGTTTGTTTATTTCTGCCTATAAAATGTGTAAACTGTTGAGCCCTTCCGCCTAAAGTTGTTTTTCTTGTTTAACCACTGTACATAGAGTAGTGTTGACATTGGTCATCATGCAAATAAAAGTGACAGTCTACTAAATTAATAACAAGAAACCAATGAAGTTAAGTAGTAATGAAATGAATGACCAAAATAGAAATACTAATAACAATAGCTGGCTCAAATATGCTCTTTACATTTATACTTTGTCTGATGCCAAAACAATTAAATATAATGAATACTCAAAATAACAAGGTATTAAAGTTATGGTAATAAATATGAAGTTTTATTATCAGTTTAATAAAACTTCATGCCATCAAACAATACACTATGAAATTCCTTTTTAGGGAGTAACTGGAGTGATTTGTTGGTGATACTAGCTTCGATTTTATGTTCATCCAAGATTCAGTGGAGAAGGGTAAGATCATTGATCAACAACAAATCATCTACTCCATGTCACTCCATGCCAAATCAACAGAACAAATATAATTTTCACATTAATGACCTTTTATTTTTCTCATATTTCAACTTCTTTGGTTGCATTTTGGGTGGTGGGAATTTCAAATTCTTGCCTTTCAAATCAATAAATCACTCTAAAAATACTCCATTAATTTGAAAATGTTAATTAATTCCCACTGGTATAACAAATAAAGGATGCTGATTTCAAATATATAATTGTTAAGTCAACAAAATATTTCTAAAACCCTCTAAATTTACCCCCAAAATAAGGCAACACTGCCTATTTGTCATAGAAAACATTTTTTATTTCACTGAGGGGGGAGGGAGGTATCCTAAAAAGTGAACAAAAGCAAACAGGGGGGAGTAGGGTTCACAAGGTGAGCACATTTATTTTATTATTATTTTTTTTGGTTTTAACGTCATTTTTCCCCAGTAACTGGGGCTCAGATGGTGCCCTTCACAGGGACTTGGATTTGGCAGTGAGGAGTTTCTTGGCTGGATGCCCTTCCTGATGCTAACCAATGGCTTTTTTTTTAATTTACCAAGTCGCCTGCTCGGGGAATTGAACCCGGAATTCTTGGTTATGGTGCACTTGCACTAACCATTAAGCCACGGCTCCTCAATATATATATTCATATTAAAATAAATTTTTGCTTACAGTTTTCACAAAGTAGTGAATGCAAAAGACAGGTGTGCAGGTGTAATTATCCTTATCTGTTTTTACACATTTATTGTTTCTATGACATTGCTTTCATTTGTATTCGGCTTGTATCTAATTAAAATTGCTTTCATTTCTCACAATAATAGCCTGGCATCAATTTTTCACTTTTCAAATTAAAGCATGTGAGCTTAAAAAAGAAGAATCAATGACATAATTTTTATGATATTTATCAAAATTGCAACTACCAATGACAGTCAAAAAAGTACAACATTCATTCACATGGGGATACTTGCCTACAAAGAGGTGTGAACAGGGGGGGGGTCAAAAATGGCCAATTTTATACAAACGTAATAAATGGATGGCCCTAAGTACACAAATTTTACAGTTTCAACAGTTTATGTTTATGTTTGATAAACAATATGTCAATACATTGTACCATTTTATATAGAAAAATGTCATGCTATTCTTTTTTTTCACATTGTTGTTGCTCAATAATTGGCAAATAATGTCACTGAATCATTCTGTTGTCACTGGCTACCATGGAAACAAAGAAAACTAATTACTGGTGAAATTTTGCTGGTTCATTATATGATTTAAGAATTTCCTGCATTGCAACACTTACATGTCACCTGAGTGTAAGACTGCCTTTCACTGATAATCTGACACTATAATAGTGTCATGTGCAGCAGTGGGCACTCAGTTAACAGCTGGAATAACAGAGATGAGTTGAGAAATAATAACAAACTGTATCCAGCTTACTTCAAAGTTCAAAGATTATTTTTCTGATGTTGCTCTAAAATAAAACATCTGTCTTTTGTTTCTTCTCATGCAAAAAACATGGCAGGCATTGGGCAAACATACCATAAAAACACACATCACCTAAACCCAAAGCCAAAAAACAAGGTAAGTTTTACATTTTAGTTTTAATTAACTGTCAGTAGTGGCATACAACTAAAATTAATTTCTATTATGGCAGATTTAATTGCACATAAAGAAAAATTCAAATTTTATTGAACTTAATACAAAAAAACATCTATTTTTTTCTGATAAAAAAACCAAATTAGAACACAAGGTGTTGCATTTGACAAGCTTTAATTAATTTTCATTTGTCAAGTAAGACAATGAATGGTTATTAGAACAATAAGTCTACTCAACATAATCATCATCTCTTTTCAATTGTGATTTCAAAGGAAAAACAATGCCATTTTCTTGGCACCTGTGGAATGTTGATTACATTTTCATTTTTAAATGGTAGTAGGCAGTCATAAGTTACTGGGGTGGAAGGGAGCTACCATTCTATTTTAACTTATAATCTTAATAAAAGGTGCAGGTATGATTTTGGGGGTCACTGTAAAGTGTGTTACGTGCCCATTTTTGTCTGGAGCAACCATATTGTTTATCCTTCTGGTATTATAGTATTTGAGTTACATGTTTCTAGTACTTAGATCTCTTGCTTGGTCTCACATTGTTGGTAATATTCAAGAAAAGATGTCTGTTCAACTTCTTGTGATAACTTTATGGAGCTAACTTTACTTGGTGGTCAGTGGTCAGTACAGTAAGAAAGGCAATTCTATTTGATGTGGAAAACAAAAAAACCAAAGGTCCTTCTCACCTGATTTCTATTCACTTTTAAATGTCAAAAAACCCATACCCAATTTGCATAATTTTCTCCAACAAAACAGACTTCAAAAATTTTTTGAAAAATTTTGGCTAACAGAAGTAAAATTTGTTGCACAAAGTCAGTGAAATCAGTTTTACTATAAATATTAAACTTCGTGTTGAAACTGTTCTTAGTCAAACCTTTTCACCAATTTGAATTCAAAATTCACCTCTGGTTATCTACATATATCACCCAAAGCTCCCAGTATATGGTTGGTAATATAACCAAATAATCCAAAATTGGAAAATACAAAACAACAGATAAGTGGCCAGCTTTGTCTATGGCTTTGGACAGTGAAACAGAAAGTGAAAAGTCTGATGGCCTGAATATACCAAAGTCACAAAAGCATGATGGGTCAGCCAAGTATGCTTGCTCATAGTCACAAAATTAATGTGTACATGCTGTTTGTCAGAATAAGATGATGTTTCACTGCATTCCATGCAATAAAAACATTTTGTGCAACCACCAAGGTTTGAGGGATGTAAAAGTTCATTACGAGAGACAGTTGCATAAAAACAACAATCATATTCAACAATACACATTTTACAGCATGCCATGGTCTGCCTTGGCAAGAAGCTAGTTTCCTGTGTTGTTCTGCCAGTTGTTGTGAGAGACAAATCTGTGATAGCAATCAACCTTGAGAATGATGATGCCTTTAAGCCATTCAAAAGTTTCTTTTGGGTAGACTTACCAAAACAACACTATGGAGGCTTTTAGATAAAGATGATATCTCCCAAGTACAGTACAACCAGATTTTTTATGCTGCTCAGTGCTATATTATATCTGTATTGCTTTACACACAAAAGAAACTTTGAACATGAGCTACTTACAAGTGCCAGGTGGATTGATTTATCTCAGGGGATAGGAAGCAAATGTGAATCTGTGGAAAAAAATTTTAATTGCCATTTCTAAAGTACTATTTGATATACCTCAAGATAAACTACTTGATTAATTTTCTTATTATCAGATCTTAACTGATGGTGACTTTAGCCAGTCTGCATGGAAAGAAGCAAAAGTATTTGACAGTGAGCCTGAGGATGCTTTGCAAGTGTTTCATTATAGAGTAGATATTCTGTGGTGGTACATTGCAAACCTTAAACATCCTGGTACTAGCACTCAACATTCTAAGTATTTGATATGTACCCAAATACTTGTTATACTTCCTAACAGTAATAAAATGGGGAATGATTATTTAGCATTTTTAGGAAGAATGAAATGAAATCTTGGTCATCAATGAAGCTTGATAGCACATTATCAAGCATTCTGTCAATAAAGTACACATATCCTCAATCTGACATGCCTTGTTATTCTTGGGTGCCTGATGAAAAAGTTCTGAAGGATACAAAAACAGCAACTACTTGCTATAATGGGGACAATGTGTGATACTACTATATCAAAGGTACTGAAATTTCTTTTTACTACTTATGTAAACTGTTTATGGTGTTTATGTTAAAACAAACTCTGTGGGTCAAGAAACAAAATAAGAGCAATGATTTTGTTTGAAGTGTTAAAATCTGTTAATTAAATTGGTAATAATTAATTAAAACATTGTTTGGGACCTCCAGGTATTCTCCACAATCTCCAGATATTCATGCTTTTTTCAAAATCACCAGATTTCTATTAGCTAAGAGGTGTGTTGTATTTCTGCTATATTAACATTGTGTTTATTTTTGTTCTTTTAGACTATATATATATATTTGAGTTATTAGTTGCTTTGAGCCAATATTACACGGTTTACTACAATCAAAGCAACTANCGAGAGACAGTTGCATAAAAACAACAATCATATTCAACAATACACATTTTACAGCATGCCATGGTCTGCCTTGGCAAGAAGCTAGTTTCCTGTGTTGTTCTGCCAGTTGTTGTGAGAGACAAATCTGTGATAGCAATCAACCTTGAGAATGATGATGCCTTTAAGCCATTCAAAAGTTTCTTTTGGGTAGACTTACCAAAACAACACTATGGAGGCTTTTAGATAAAGATGATATCTCCCAAGTACAGTACAACCAGATTTTTTATGCTGCTCAGTGCTATATTATATCTGTATTGCTTTACACACAAAAGAAACTTTGAAACATGAGCTACTTACAAGTGCCAGGTGGATTGATTTATCTCAGGGGATAGGAAGCAAATGTGAATCTGTGGAAAAAAATTTTAATTGCCATTTCTAAGTACTATTTGATATACCTCAAGATAAACTACTTGATTAATTTTCTGATTATCAGATCTTAACTGATGGTGACTTTAGCCAGTCTGCATGGAAAGAAGCAAAAGTATTTGACAGTGAGCCTGAGGATGCTTTGCAAGTGTTTCATTATAGAGTAGATATTCTGTGGTGGTACATTGCAAACCTTAAACGTCCTGGTACTAGCACTCAACATTTTAAGTATTTGATATGTACCCAAATACTTGTTATACTTCCTAACAGTAATGCTAATGGGGAATGATTATTTAGCATTTTTAGGAAGAATGAAACGAAATCTTGGTCATCAATGAAGCTTGATAGCACATTATCAAGCATTCTGTCAATAAAGTACACATATCCTCAATCTGACATGCCTTGTTATTCTTGGGTGCCTGATGAAAAAGTTCTGAAGAATACAAAAACAGCAACTACTTGCTATAATGGGGGCAATGTGCAATACTACTATATCAAAGGTACTGAAATTTCTTTTTACTACTTATGTAAACTGTTTATGGTGTTTATGTTAAAACAAACTCTGTGGGTCAAGCAACAAAATAAGAGCAATGATTTTGTTTGAAGTGTTAAAATCTGTTAATTAAATTGGTAATAATTAATTAAAACATTGTTTGAGACCTCCAGGTATTCTCCACAATCTCCAGATATTCATGCTTTTTTCAAAATCACCAGATTTCTATTAGCTAAGAGGTGGCAGGTCTGTCCATTTGACAGCAGTCATAAACCAAGTGTGTGTGTGTGTGTGTGTGAGGGTGGGGGAGGGGTAGCATGCTGATGTGACACCAGTATTGTCTACAACTAGTACATTAAATCTACATTGGATGAAGTGACAGATTATTCTATTTGAGCAATGATTCCCAGTCTATAACTAGCCAGTTGTGGGGCATATTAAGGACATCCTGAGACACATGTGAGTAAGGGTCACAGTTGACTACTTTAAAGCAAGGAACTCTTTACTATTAATATACTATGGATCAAAATAATTAAGTTATGACAAATGGAGATGTTTCTTAGCTCCTGCAAAAACACCATTTAAAAGCTACTGGGAAAAAAACACATTTAATCATAGAGGTAACTGTATGTTGAAGTTTTCAACACAAATCGTACAAGAAGGCTGGTGTCTGATAATCATAGGCAGCATATGGGAGAAGTTTTGTTTGGATTTACAACTTTAACTGTTGATATATTATTTAAGGCAAGCAAATTTGAAAATACATGTGCAAGGGTATAATCAAACAACTGAATATAAATGTGAAACAAGGTAGACACTATGTAGAAAAATAACACCAAAAAGACATTATAATGGTAAGCTCTGGTGGTGTCAGTGATCATGATTCCATAGGCATGATGCTGACAAAGAATGTAGCTAATGCTCTGAATGGATATTGGACTCTTCTGAATGTTTGACTCTGGAGAAAATAAAAGGTGCAGCATTCAGCAATATTATAGTCCAGGTCTGTACTCCATCACATGACCACTCAAAGGAAAAAATTTAGAAATTTTATGATCAATACTCTAAAATACCAAGTTTGATGAGATCACTGTTTATCATGGGTTACTGGAATGCCAACTTTGGTCCAGAAAATTACTTACCAATATCAGAAGAAACATGTTCCAATGAGGTATGAAAAAGTGAACACAACCATCAATGAAAATGTTGAAATGTTAAAAGCTTCTAAGAAAACTGGTGGAATGATCTGAGTACTACAATTGGGATCATGCAAAAAGAATAGACACAGCGGTACTTGATTAAGTTAAAGATGTTTCCAGTGTCAAGAACAAAAACACCTAGTGATTGTATCAGAGATCAGAGAACTTGAAATTTTTTTGTGGAAAAGGAAGATGGGAATATCATGTTTGAAGGCCTTTTGATGAAAACACAAGTGAAAATTATGAAGCTGCTTCTAAAACAGATGATAGTGATAAAATGCTGGTTGACCAAGCTTATAAAGCAATGTATGTATGAAAACAGGCTTCTGGGACTTGACAACATAGTACAGAACCAGTAAAGCTACTGGCATGATGTGAATATTGTAAAATTGGCAGCATTGATGGTAGAATTCAAACAAGGTGTACAACTTTGTCAGATTAATGACAAATCTCTGACTGTATCAATGTTTCAACAGTGAGTTTAATGAGTTATGTGCTAAAGGTGATTCTGTACAACTGATTTCATATCTGAGTCGGCTATCACTAAGAACAACAAAAACAAAATACAAGTAGAATAGAGGTTGCCTCCAGCTGGAATTTCCCCTTCACAAATTATGAAGTGTCTTGACAAACTGTAGCCTGTCATTAAATACAGGAAAAAGAATATTCTATGTTTGGTCAACCTTTTCATATGATGGTGAAATGTGGACTTTATCTAGTTAATTTATGCAGATCAAGACTATAGGATGTGGTCATAGAGCATCACACTTGTTGGATGTTTCTTGTGTCTATGTGGTAAATTATGTCATGCTTTGATTGCTATCACATGTGCTGTGCCTGATTGATTACAATGTCATTGTACCCCCTGACCTCTGCTTAACAGTGTCAACTTTACTTGTGGTCTTTTAGTTGTGAGTTTGTTGTGATTTACTTAGGATATTAGAATCAAGTCTCATATTATAGTTGTGTACACTAATCATGGATTTATCATTGCATATAATCTGGATGCTGCAGTGGGTTCAACAATATGATTTGTAACCATAAATTAACATTTGTACCACATAATTACAAAAGGAAAAAAAGATCCCTCAGAGCTATACCATGTAGAGGAAGATGGAGATTTATCATTGCCTCTTGTCCTTAACGGGACAAAATGTGATGACTATAATGACTCTCCATATGTGTTTTAGAAATTGCTAACATAAAAAAACCTTTAAACTAGATGTACGAAAAAGGAAGATATGGCTTGCTTGGCATTTTTATCACTGTATGAAAAAGGTCAATGGCCAAGGTTGTAGAGATGGCCAAAGACTTATATAACCTTTTAGGTCTTAAAAATGGAGAGAAGAATAAGCTGTACTGACTTCATTAGAACATCAAGAAATAAGGCCATTTGGAGGGAGATGAGCCTTGATGCCTTTTACAGGTCTGGTACATGTTGATAATTGCCCCTTTCACTACATCTGGAAGCTCTCCTTTATGCTAAGCATTCTATGCATCCACAAAAAGCTGAAAAAGGCTGTGAATGGATAAAAAATAGTAAGATTGTGGAGGATCTCAAAGATCCTCTCGCCTACCCCTTTCCTCACTTTTCTGTGAGGAAAGGGGTAGGCGTGGGGGTATACAGTGACACCTCCAAATTCTCATTGGATTAAGCCGGGAAGGTAAGCATGCATGCTTTGGTCCTGCAAAGCAATTGATCACAGCAGGAGACTAATGACACCATATTCTAAATCTACAACTTTTCCTTGTCAATATCAATGATCTACATGAATCCTATTATGTGCCCCTACAATATACACTGATTGCATATTTTTCGTATTCCAGTTGTAGTCAGCCTGTTATTTGCCCTCCCATCAGAATAAACTTCCATTACATTACATTAAAGCCTACATCTCAATGACAATCATAAGCAACTGTTTTACCGACTTTGGAGAAGTCATAAACCCTGGTTACAGTGGCTAGGCCATGTGCTTTCGATGCCACAAAGCAGGTTTCCAAAAGTGGACTGGAGACATCCTTGTGGGGATGTCTGAAAAACATGTGAGGTCAATTGTCTGTGACAACATGCAACCAGTGCTGCACCACCCCCAAATTGGGCACCATCAATGGACTCCCAACATGTGAATGCTGACAGCACAAGAAGTGGTGCACAACAAACTGCTGTGGAAAGGAATGATACAGGACCTCATGATGAATCGATTGGGCTGATCAACTCATAAGGGTCAAGAGTAATAGTACAAACCCCAAAACATTACTCTTGAATGCCTAAATAGATAGATGAACCAAAAGATAGAAGATTGATAGTTATATAGATAGATGGACAGATGGAAAGATAGATAGATAGATAGATAGATAGACAACATGCAGCCAACCTATGCCACCCCCTGCACCCTTACAACTGTACATAGCTTTTACCAACCCACCCCCTTGGCTGACCAATAGCCTCTTACTGGCCCTCACCCAACCCAAGCAGAGCTGCCCCCCCCCATTGTTTTACAGTGACGTCATGCTGAGTTAAAAACGCCCGGTGGAGCCTGGCTCATCGAAGGAAGAAGAAGAGGAAGAAGATAGATAGATAGCAGAAAGCAAAAACAGTAAAGTGAACAAAGTTTTCTATATCTATAAGTATCTGTAAATACAATGTCAATAAAACCTTTTCTGTGTAAAAGGAAAATACCGAGAAATTTAATTGTATTAAAAGTGAAGCAAAAACTAAACGAGTACTAAATCTTTTAACAAATTTCATCAACCTTCATTAACGTGAAACCAAGGTTGTCTTCTTTTGGATAAAATTATTATGCTTACTTTGTAAAAATGCTTTGTAACCATGAAAATTGTCCGGGGATTAAAACACCAAAAGTTTTTTCCCCTAAAAAAACCGTTACTTTAAATTAAATTTTTATCCATTCGGCATTAAAACTTTTCTTTTTCAAATTACTCCTTTTGACCACTGTTATACTGATAATTTGGTCTGTTCCTTTTTAACTTTATTTCTATAACAAAGGAAAAATTCAGCAGTCTGCCACTTGTTAAATGTGAAACAGATTGAGCACTCAGCATCTTGGTGAGGGCTTAAGTTCAAACAGAAGGATAGGCTATGATTTTGCTGGGTTTTTTCCATCAGATGTGAAGAAAACCACTCAACCGAACGGCGATGTAACAGATCAGTCGTGAAGCAAGTTGAACGAAGGACCACCCACATTGTAAACACGCCTCATTGTTGGATTACAAAATTCATGGAAATAAGCATATTTTTTAGTTGCATTCAGATACAATTCTCATCATTGTTGACTTTGTAAAAATCTTTTATGACCGCAGATACAAAACAGTTCTGCAGGCTCGCAAAACTAGTTAAAAAACAACAACAAAAATGAATATTGTATGCGTCCATCTGTAAATTTGAACCATTAGCAGTCTAATACCCACAAAAACTACATATTGCTTTTAATATTAATAAAGGGAACCATCTTGATTACAGTTCATTTGATCTTGAAGAATATTTTAGATCATGTTGAAGGACTGCTTCGAAACTACGCATGCAATCTTTTTCATCCAAGTCCTTTTGATATACTCTCTGCTCTCAGACTAAACAATTAATCAAACTTGTACAACAAAGTAAAAAATGTACTTAACAAAATACTAGTGGTGTATTGTGATAAACATATTCATAATTGAATTCAAACACAAGATATCTTTTTATCAACCTTGTTAAATATTGTCACGCTTTACAAACTTCTTGATCATTCAATGGCAGAAAGGAGTAAACAGTCGTGATTCTAATATTAAATATAACACGGATCAAATGCCTTCTTGTTTAACATGTCGGATCAGCTGTATCGCCTTCTGAAGCGCATCATTCATCGCTACCAAGGTAATAACTAGTTACAGTGGCAATGCACTTGATTACAAAGTAATACTCAAGGGCAACAATAACACGATACATGTCTCTGCTCAATAAACAAAAAATTTGACCCCATGTGCTAGTTATGACACATTCCATACCCATAATATACTCAATTCTACATTTGTTTTTAATCACAATTGGTAACAGCTAATGAATTAACTTCTTAACGAATATTCTTTTTACAAAATGTAAATAAAAACATTCTCAACTTGAAACTTAGGGCATTGTCTCCAAAACTCACCTTTCTCATAAGCACACTGTATTATACTTTGCAAGTTCAAAACATGGTTCTAAAAGTTTGACGTTGTGAAATTTAAATCAAATAACCAGTAGCCAAAACTAACTTGATAGATCTTTTTCACTCCAAAAATTGTGCTCACCACTAAAAGAACCTTGCGACTTGAATTATACTAGCTTTGAAATAACGCTTTCATAAGTTAATGTTTAATATTTCACGAAAGTTAAGTTGGTTGCTTTTCCTTAAGAGTACAAACAATTGTGATCCAACCACCTGTTCCCTAGAAACCCTTGTTGTTACAACAAGCTATTCTCTTTCTCTTCCATTGAGTGCCATCACTTGGGCACCTTGCACAAATTGGACATTGGCATACACAAAACACAATCGAGGCTCTTGCGAAAAAGAGGCTGAAGAAAACTCAGTCAAGGTGATCTTTGATCACAACTCATGCCGAGGTAGGTGAGGTGTGAAAGCAATCTTATATTCTCACATCAACAAATTTTGATATGGGAGGTTTACTTCTTTGAATTTGAACCAGTTTTGTTTCATTTGAAGCTAAAACCTTGATGTTCAGGCGTCTTTGCAACCGATAAAGAACACGTATTTGCTGGATAAGATCATCAATTTATTTTACAAAATTTCTTTCATTTCCAAATTCCTTTGTCTGTTATTGTTGAAAATTCAAGATTTCCACTCCATGTGCTGCAAAGATGATGATTGTACAATATCAGCAGTGAAACCCTGCATATTGCCAAATATATCTCTCTCCCTCTCTCTCTCTCT
>RDPX01000184.1:393277-414461 GCA_003991215.1 Morbakka virulenta | reverse complement strand
CCAATATATCTCTCTCTCTCTCTCTCTCTCTCTCTCTCTCTCTCTCTCTCTCTCTCTCTCTCTCTCTCTCTCTCTCTCTCTCTGATTACCTTTAAGTTGAGGATTTTGTTTCTTTTTTCCCTCTGCCGGGGCGGACTAAGCTTATTCTTCTGCAGAGTTTTGATCCAGCAATTTTCTGAACCATTTTTGTGATTATTTGCAGTAAAACCTTGCTGCTGTGACTGATCAATGCAATGCTTTTGTTTTTCCAAGATTGCAGTATATCTGTTTGTTTGGCATTGGGATAAACATATAACTCTGACAGACTATTTCTTCTCTTTCCAAATCTTTGTGCACAGCTTATGATAGCAAACGAACTCTTTTCTCCTCAGTTCTTGATTAATTCAGCAGTAACTTTTATCATCTCCATTTTTCTTGTTATAAATTATTGCTGAGACCTCTGATTTCCTTTAGAAGTGGACCGGATGTATTTTCTGTCCTTTCGAGTACCAGGTTGGTTTTTGTTGGTATCTTGCCATTTTTCTCATGCAAAATTGTGCAATATTCTTTCCACCTTGCTCGAATCTTTCCTCCATCACAAATTATAATTCCTTCTTTGTCGTTAAACGCATCAGAGTTTGGTTTGAATCTATTCTGTCAAGTTATTTTCTCCCAGACCTCTTTACTAGGATCTATGAGCGTTATCTGGCGTTATACTGTACCATATAGCATTGCTCTTAGATTTATTTTTCTTTGTCACGCTTTATCAATCGTTGTACTCTGGAGCCTTAGGAATGTACTGTGCTTAATTTTCAGGACTTCTTGTTTTTATTATCTTCGTTTTCCTTCTTTGTGCTACCTTCTCTATCGTTTCATTGGAAATCCAGGAAGCATTTCTTATTATTTTCGTTGATCGTTTCTTTTCCGCTGATGAGAAAAGCTTCCTTACATTCAACAAAGACTTCGGCTGGTGTTTTTAAGGATTTGTTAGCTAGATGTGTTTCTAATCTGTTGGCAACTGCAGCCCAGATGGTTAGCATTTAGGGTGATTCAGTCAAATCTCTTTGGAAATGGTGATGGGCTTTGCACTTTTGCAAGCTTGTTTCAGAGTGCTGCTACTAGCACCAGGTGATCCTTGTTACAGTCTACACATGTTTTTGCATTATTTACACAACTTTGGCAATTTGTGTCACAATTACAAAGTAAAGTTTATTCTCTGCACTCGATGCTTTTAAAGCAGAACTTCTCTTCTAAAATGCATCAAAACTACTTCCTTGACTTCTACAACACGATGCCTTTCCCTTCCACCTCTATATTCATTTAACGATATTTGCTTTGTTCTACCCATCTCTTGAGCAATTGAACGATAAAACGACAAACGTAGCAACAGAACTTTGAACGTGGTTGGAACACAATTATATAGTTTGCAGTTTTATTCACCTGGACTGTTGTGTCCAATAGAATTGCAGTCATTTACAATTTAATGGAGAGAGCGTTTTTCCTAAAAACATATGAGGAGAATTTATCGTTTTATCACAAAAATTAACGTGGTTCAAGACTTCCACAGGTATATCAGATTTATTTTTTTCATCGCAATTGAAAAAGACAGGAAAAGAGGCTTTAAACGATATACAAGGCCTAGCTCTTCTAACAATGAGAACTACCTGAACAACCGTGCATAACTGAAAGGGAATGGAAATGATTTACTCACTTGACGGTCAATTCTTTTCACAAAAAGCTTTGAGTTTTCTAGTTGAAGGCTATTTTTAACAATAACTCTAAATTCGTAATTTTTCTATGTCAAAAGTACTAGTTTTAACTAAAAATTAAAAATCCACTCTTTCAACAAAATCTTGCATATTTCAAAAAGTCACGTACCTTTAGTCATGACTCCTATCATACCCATCATGCAACCTATTGTTTATGCCGCGTGAACGGACAAATTCGTGGCGTTGAGGTGTGATTTTAAAGATAACCCAAAACACAGTGATGCAAGAAGCAGCCTGACACAGGGGATCGTAGCAGTACGATTCTAAACAACTCGAGAAAAAATACTTCTACATCATAAAAACTAACCATTTGTCCTTTTATTTTTGTATACGTACTACAATTTTTGGAAAGCAATTATTTAGAATGTTTTTGTTTCATGCTTGTTTAACTTGTGATACAAGCAATACGTCATACTTTAGATTTTTTAGTTAACCTCCTCAAATGAATTATAGTTAACATAAGTCGGTGAGTGAGCAATGTTCTCCAACAAATAGTTTCGTACTACACAAATTATCATTAGGAAAACAACGAGCTAAGGTTGCAACAAAGGATTTAAAGCAGAGCTGCGCTCACCAGAGATAATTTACAACTGAACTCACGGGCCTCGAATTGAGTGAGCTCACTGAGTGAGCTTACTGAACGCTCGTATTTCTACGCTATGGGTAGCAAAAGTCTGAACGTCATAAAATAGTACTCTCACAATTTATAGTTGACAAGTGCTTTTTCTTTATTAGGTAATCATATGTTGTTTTCATTTCTCCTCTGCAGCAAGATATTGAGAATAATTGTGTAATATGTATGATTAGCCACAAAACATCTGGTCATTTACCTGCCAAAACGAATAAAGTCTGTCTATGAGGTAAAATCTTTATATTTTGGAAGAAGGCAATTAAGGGGTCTAGAAAATAAAAAAATCCCCATCTTATACAAAAGACTAACACGTATCGGTTGATTACACTTGATTGGTGATCTTGATGAAATTTTGGTAACAATTTGAGTTCGGATAAAACAGTCCAGAGGTGTATTTTGTCAAGGCTATGGGATATGTCAGATATTTGAGTCGCAAAGGTACTCTGCTCTTATGAAGCAAGGACCGACACTATTGCATGTTATTACTTGTTTTATGACTTACTACTCACTTCTTTCTGTCTCAACATGTTTTAAAACAAGTAACAATCACTTCGATTTATATTATCCAAAAGCAAGCCTTAACTACAAAACGTCATGAAGGAATTTATTGGAAATCTTAGTAGTTATTAAAAACCTCTTCCGAACAAAAAATTGGAATTCAGCTTACTTTCAGATCCAAATAGATTAAACGATTTCAAGCTGTTTCCTGATCATAAAACATTACGAGTTCTATTTATGCAAGTTTAATCAGAGTTCAGAAATTTTGTTTATTGCATATTTAACAGGTCCTCAGGCATTTCTGGAATTGTTCTTTAATTAACCAAGTGAATTAATAGAATGTAGTCGATTGCATTTTGCAACTAAGTTGTCTTTAATGTGACACCAGGAAAAGCTTAGGCTTCCAAACTTTTTTTCATCTCAGTCAGTACTTTTTTAAGGAAATCAATTTCAGGAGACCTGCCCTAATCCTCAGCTTACTAAACATGAAGCATGATATTTCTAAGCTTGAACTTTCACGGTTAAATGATTTATTAATGACTTGATGAGGAAGTTTTCTGAAAAAGTATTGTATATACTGATCAATTTTTAAGACTTGACCATTTGAATGATATTCGCAGTTCCGAGATCTGCTGCTTTAAAATGGTGGATTAAATCTTTCAAAATCAGGGTTTAATTCTCTGGCTTTACGTCATTTTTCAAGCCATTCTATTCTTATTAAATAAGGGCAGGGCTTTTAAATCGCGGCAAAGAGATCACTGATCAGGGCAGAAATTGAAAAAACGGGGAGGGATTACAAATTGGCGCAAAATATCATGCAATCTAAAGAATAGTTTACAAACTCTCTGTAGTTTGGTACTTAATCAAGTCAATGAGAATCTGTTTTATCACAAGACAGCGAATGACATATTTGGCAAGTGTAAGCCAGGTAACAGGAAATACAACCTAATAATCTTAAAAATTCTGAACTTTATGGACTCAGAGGAAGCCATAGATGTAAGAGCTTTATCATGTCATGAGTCGTAAGCTTTTTTCGAGCCACGTTTCGAGAGATACTTCTCCCATCGTCAGGCTTAACCCATTGGAGAAGCCTGACGATGGGAGAAGTATCTCTCGAAACGTGGCTCGAAAAAAGCTTACGACTCATGACATGATAAAGCTCTTACATCTAAGGAAATACTACCATAAATCTGCTTAGAAATGCAGCAGACGGAAAGAAGTAGACGATCATGATCGCCCAAGTCCTGGAAGGATATGACACCTAGACAGGCAGACAGTGTTTATTTGTATGGGGGGTGTATTTATAAGTTTGGTTGATGGGTAATGTTGCGTGCCAAGAAGGAACTTTAACCATTTTTTACAAGTATTGTTTTCTAATAGTTGAGAAATTTTAAATCAAAATCACCGGAAGAAAAACAAAATTTTCTTTTTAAGTCTTCGATTAAATTTGTTATTGTGAGACGTCACGATATCCAAATGAGTCACTCAATCATTAGTTGTTAAAATCGATATCCAAACAGCATCTGTTATATTACCGACTTCAGTCTGGTAATATTGCAATCATCAGTGTACATATAGATGTATTAATATACATCTATATGTACATTGATGATTTATCAATATGTAAAGCTACCTCGACTTTGTCGATGTAGGATCTCAGAGATTCTACCCGTGCAAAGTTTTATTTCGTTATTTGTAAACAGAACAGGAAAATAATACCATTTTTTTTTTTAAAACCTAAAAGGCCGAAAGTGACAATTTATTCATGGACCACAAGGCAACTTTTTAGATGGTTATTTTTAAGAGTAACTCTGCTAAGTGGTAGGAATACCCCAGTATGTTGCAGTGTTTTAGGAACAAAAACACTGAGCAGCTAAACTGGGTGTTTCTGTCGACTTTCACCAGTAACATCAGTCTACCCAGATATAATGATATGTCAATATTTTCATTTTGTGAACAGTAGATTGAAGATAAAGCTGGAAAACACAAATGTGCAAACACTAGTATAGAAAGTATGGATGTACGAAAATGAGCTACAAACTTTGCGAACGGGTGAGATCAAAAGATCAGAAGCACTGAAAATGACAACGAATAACGAAAATTAATTGGATTTAAAGGGAAACCAATGTGAATATGTAAAGAGATGGTAGTAAAAACCTAGAAACACTTATTAACAATGTGCTCAAAGAAGGAAAAACTGAACTGAAAGGTTTTGAGGGGTAAAGGAAAGTTAATGGAAGTGTTTGAAGGTAGAATGATAGGCAAAAGATCAAGCGGAAGGATAAGTATGGGAATTCTGGATGGAATAAAAAGAACTACAAGAACTTCTTGCGAGATGGATAGGAAAACAGAAGACAGAAAAGGGTTGAGAGAAGGGATGCCATTGACCTGCTGAGAGGTAGAGAGCCACACTGAACTGCTACAGTAGAAATAGTTAAATATTAAACTTAACAATTTATTAATCTAGTATTACCACTGCTTGGCAGTTATCATTTAGCCTGTCTTTCAGGGAGTTGTAAAAACATTTTCATAAATACACCATTTAAGCTCTTGTTGAAACAAGAAAGAGATATGTTACTGAATCTTTTGGTCTTCATTTTCTTGCTCCACAGGAGTGTAGACAAACAGTGTAGTTTTTAAGGTAGAAATCGTAATGAGGATGTATTAATCCTTTATGAAGAACTCTCTCTAGAATCTAAAAAATTTGGGTAAGCAGAAAAGCACGATAGGATCTCACCAGTTATCTTTTACTCCTTGTTCTTAAAGGTGACAAAACATCAATTGTATCTTTGCTAGCAATTTGTCATGAAGCATCCAACTCCGCTGATCTGCTTATCCATTGTTACGCCTTGCACTTATGTTTAAATACGTTCTAAAAACTCTTGATCAATGTCGCCTCACACTGTTTCACAACAGTTGGCAAGATATTTGGACTAACATTTGTTTCTAACTCACTTTGACATTGGGCACGCTCCATTGTTCAGGAGCCACATCATTTCTTTTTCTTTCTCCGCAGCTTTGAAAGAACAAATTCCTATTTTGTTTCCAACAATTAGAAACTCATCCAACATTTTGTTTTGTAGATTGTGTAACGGTTATGAAACCCTTTTAAATCTCTGCTTCACTTTTAAATTTACATCTATTTTCCCTGAGAAATTATCAAGGTGCAGTGAAATTTAATGGTTACTAGGGATGTGTCCATGAATTAATTGGATCGCAAAACATTAGCCAACTTCTTTGTGTATTTCTTCAGCTCATAAAAATTGCAACCACATATTTCATACCTTAGAGCAACAGCAACAGCAACAACGACAGCAGTCACCCCCAGGCTCTTGCTTCGCTCGTTGCCAAGGTGAAGTCAAATCAAATCATAACACTCTGGAACACAAGACCCATCCATCAACAATACCATCTTAGCCATCAGGAAGAACAATGTATACGAAAAAAAAATTACTCAGCTGAAATCATCAAAAAAACAATTACGAAAACAAAATTTGTTGTGATTAAAAACTTGCATCACACAGCTCACTGATAACAATGGCTCCACCGGAAAAGAAATTTTTAAACTCTTGGAACAAAAAGAATAAAGTTCCGCCAAGCGAGGAAGCACTAGTTGCTGAAGCGCTGAGAAAAGAAACCAGATCTAAACAAGTGGTGATATCCAAGGACGATGTCGTCTTGCTAAGCAAGAACTGAAGTCTAACAAAAAACAAATTATGAAAGAAAAGAGGCAAATGAAAGAGGTGCGTGGACCCAATTCAAAAGAAAACAATTACAGGAAAAGTTGTCAACTCCAGATATCAGTTAAATTAGCGCAGGGTAAAGTTTTTCTTAGATAAAAAACACAAAAATAAAACAATCATTAAATTATATGACAAAGAAGCGTTCCATAAAAGTTTACGAATTACGGAATAAAATCAAGTGTGTGGGTAAGAAAATCGCTTCTTTTGAACTGTGGTGCTACCGTAGACTTCTTCGTGTAAGTTGGATGGACAGACGTACAAACCATTGGCCAGAACAGACAGCCTGACGAAAGATCTGCTCTTTGGTACAATCCCTTGGAAAAGAGGACGTGGGAGACCGAAGACAAGAATGTCAGATAATGTGAAGGACATCTCAAACATAAACATGGTGGAGTTGCTCCTACTGACGCAGACCCGGGATCTATGGCGTCGATTCGTGAAGAGTGCCACGGCTGATCAGCAATGACCATCCCGTCAAAGAGAGATAGTGTGGGTAAGCCATCCCTAAAATCTGTTTCAAAATTGCATTCTAAAACACAATCTTTTAATAGATTTTGTTGATTGCCATACGGTGTGGCGCACAACCAAATCGAACTAAAAAATAACAACTTCACATTTAATATAACATCAACAGAGAAGATAGAAATATTGACACTGGCAACAAAGAAGGCGCTTCAATGCGTTCGCTGCGAAAAGGAAGCACATTAAGGCATCACCAAGAGACTTGCTTATCCTCTATCGAACTTACAGTAAAAAAAAATTGAAACTACAGAAAAGAGCTCAAGAAAATACAAATAAAAAGGAGCAGAGAGGTTACTTGAAAGGAAAGCAAATATACAAGGAAGAGTTGGCAGTTGCAAGAAACTATGACTACATTGATAATGCGTACTAAAAGCCGTGATGGATTGTTGAGGAAATTGTAAGAAACAAAAGAAGAATTAACTGATGACGTAAGGAAAATAAACCGGTGTTCAAATCAAAGATTTCTTTCTTCAAAAGGATATTAAGAAAAACAAAAATAGTTTATAAGGTACAGCGAACTATGTATTATAATATACTAACCCCTATTAATAGGAGTATTCTTTTCCCTAAAATAAGTTTTTCTATTACGTAACTATCACTTGTTTTTTAAAATAGATAGAATCGGAAGACATTGTGTATTTTTGCTTTCAATTTGTTTTTTAGCATATAATTGTGTGGTCCAACACTACATGCAGTATATAATGAAATGCTAAGATAATATATTTGTGTCTTCCGATACTAATATACGCTCATTAAAACACAAAAGTAATATTATCATTATTGTTATTATTATAAATAACAATAATAGTAATAACAATAATAACATATTTTCTTTTGTAGCATTAAGATGTTAGCTGTTTACGGCCTATAAACTGCGTTAATACCTTTAGTTTTTCAAGTAGTGCTGTTTTCTGCAAATGTTCCTACTGTATTGTTATTCCTAGTTGTTAAATATAGTTCTCAAGGTCTTTACTCACTCTTCCCAAAACACCAACTATTCTTGGTATGAAAACCACCTTTTTTATTAACCATAAATTCTTTATCTTAAGCCATTCAAATTTATTCTTCTTCATATTCTTTTTGTGCAGCACACCATTTTGTCCCCTGGACATGAAATGTTTATCATTCGATGGAATGGCAGCTCCGACAGCAGACGTGTTTTTGCTGGTTGTTGTAATTTACATTACTTTATTTACGATAAAGAATGTTTCTAGCTTAACTGATGATGGAATTAGTATGGCATTAAATTGTAGAGAAATATTTTCAGCAAAAGATTGTTGTTATGGCTTTTCAAGTTTATATGTTCTGAGAAAGAAGTGTGTTTTCACAAATGCCAGATCAAAATCTGTGTTTGCCTTGTGCCTTGTTATTAATCATGGCCGGTGACATAGAAAATTGTCCTGGACCGAAAGGAATACAATTGTTTCATCAAAATATTTGTGGACTTCTTTCAAAGAATGAACTAGTGGAGGAATTTCTACAACGCTCCAACGACAGAAAAATTCTTACACTCAGTGAAACGCATAGCAAAGTATCTGACATTGATTCTATGCACGACATTCCGGGGTACACGTTTATAAATAAACCCAGAATCTGTGGCAAAGGAGGTGGAGTTGCGGCTTACAACTCAAATAGCATACACTGGACCAGGAGAAATTATCTTGAGGAAGATTCTATTGAATGTTTGTGGCTTGAAATCACCCCCAAAAGCTCAAAAGGTTACTTATTGTGTGTTATATATAGACCCCCGGATTCGTCATCATACTTACCAAAGGATTTTAATGTCAAGTTTTCAATTAGCTTATCCAAAGCCGCATATCAATCAGATGAATGTATCATCATGGGAGATGTTAATGTGAACTTTTTGTCAAACGAAAACAAAGACAGAGAGTTTAAACATATTCTTTCACTGTATGGCTTTAAACAGTTAATTTCAAAACCAACACGTTTCAATGACAATAATGCAACCTTAATTGATATAATTGCAAGTAATGCTGCATCAAATATAATCTCAGTTGACACGATTCCCATGATTATGAGTCACCATGAAATGGTTGGCTGTACGCGAAAAATAAACACTTATAAATACCATTCAAAAACAATACGTTGTCGAGATTTCAAAAACTATGATCCTATTGAAATGAGCAAAGAACTTAGATCGTTAAATTGGAATGCTCTATACGAAATATCGAACGTTAACGACGCATGGGACCTACTGAAATCCTATCTTGCGAACACGTTCAATAAATATGCTCCATTGACCGTGAAACGGGTTAATGATAAACCGTGTCCATGGTTAAATGTGGACATAAAAAAACAAATGAACATTAGAGATCACTTATATCGAAAATGGAAGAGAACAAAATCACAATCAGACAAAAACTTGAATCAACAAAAGAGAAACATTGTGAACATCATGCTTCGTTCTGCAAAAATAAATTACAACAGAGAACGTTTAAAAGAAAATGCAAATAACTGAAATAAATTCTGGAAATGTTTAAAAGAACAAATACCCCTGTAAATCCAAACAGAAATCAAATTTACCAACTTTCACAATCGATGGGAACCAGTTGATTGATACAGATATCGCCAATGGATTCTGCTCCTATTTCTCAACCATCGTCCAAAAACTTAAATCACAATCGTTTAAACTTTGTGATTTTGTCTGGCGAAAGCAATCTGAAATACGTAAACGATCAAACAGTAATTTTAAGTTTCAATATGTTTCTAAAGTTGAAATTGAAAACCAATTAAAGAAATTAAAAAGGAAAGAAAGCTACCGGTAATGATGGTTNCTTTTTGTCAAACGAAAACAAAGACAGAGAGTTTAAACATATTCTTTCACTGTATGGCTTTAAACAGTTAATTTCAAAACCAACACGTTTCAATGACAATAATGCAACCTTAATTGATATAATTGCAAGTAATGCTGCATCAAATATAATCTCAGTTGACACGATTCCCATGATTATGAGTCACCATGAAATGGTTGGCTGTACGCGAAAAATAAACACTTATAAATACCATTCAAAAACAATACGTTGTCGAGATTTCAAAAACTATGATCCTATTGAAATGAGCAAAGAACTTAGATCGTTAAATTGGAATGCTCTATACGAAATATCGAACGTTAACGACGCATGGGACCTACTGAAATCCTATCTTGCGAACACGTTCAATAAATATGCTCCATTGACCGTGAAACGGGTTAATGATAAACCGTGTCCATGGTTAAATGTGGACATAAAAAAACAAATGAACATTAGAGATCACTTATATCGAAAATGGAAGAGAACAAAATCACAATCAGACAAAAACTTGAATCAACAAAAGAGAAACATTGTGAACATCATGCTTCGTTCTGCAAAAATAAATTACAACAGAGAACGTTTAAAAGAAAATGCAAATAACTGAAATAAATTCTGGAAATGTTTAAAAAAACAAATACCCCTGTAAATCCAAACAGAAATCAAATTTACCAACTTTCACAATCGATGGGAACCAGTTGATTGATACAGATATCGCCAATGGATTCTGCTCCTATTTCTCAACCATCGTCCAAAAACTTAAATCACAATCGTTTAAACTTTGTGATTTTGTCTGGCGAAAGCAATCTGAAATACGTAAACGATCAAACAGTAATTTTAAGTTTCAATATGTTTCTAAAGTTGAAATTGAAAACCAATTAAAGAAATTAAAAAGGAAAGAAAGCTACCGGTAATGATGGTTTACCAGCCTGCATGATAAAGAACGCAGCTTCCGTGATATCATCACCACTAAGCTATCTAATAAACCTATCGCTGAAAACTGGTATGATACCGAACGATTGGAAGGAAGCTCGGGTAACCCCGATCCACAAATCCGGTGCTCGAAATCAATTCGAAAACTACAGGCCAATATCCGTCCTTTCGATCCTGTCCAACTTCCTCGAGAAAGCCGTTCACAAAAAACTGATGTCACATCTCGAATCTGAAAACCTTCTTTCCCCATCACAATACGGTTTTCGCCCTGGAAGATCTACTCAGCTTGCCTCTACAGAGTTTCTCGATTCCGTCAGACGTGACGTGGACAAAGGGAATATTGTTGGCGGCATCTTCATCGACCTTTGTAAGGCTTTTGACACTTTGAGTCATTCAAAACGAATTACAAAGCTAACTGCACATGGCATTAATGACATTGATCTTATGTGATTCATAGACTACCTATTTCATAGAACCATCACAGTATCTTTTAACGACGTTTTATCCAACACAGAAAATTTATGTACCGGAGTGCCACAAGGGTCCATACTAGGACCCTTACTGTTCCTGATTTTCTTCAATGATATTTGTGACTGCATAAATAATGCGAAAATTATATAATATGCAGGTGATAGAGTGTTGTTTTACCCTGCTAAAACATTGCGTGAGGTTGAAAAAAAACTCTCAGAAGACATCGAGAGCCTCGCTAAGTGGTTTCAAGAAAATGAATTAATCATAAACTTGAAAAAGGGAAAATCCGAGGCTATGATATTTGGTACGTCGGAAAAGCTGTCGTAACTTAAAGAAACCCTGAAGATACTCTACAGAGGAACACCAATTAATGTAACAAGTGAATACAAGTATCTCGGTGTTCAAATTGATGACAGTTTAAACCTGAACAGTCATTTTGATAGTGTCTTCCGGAAGTCAGTTAACCGTCTCAAGCTACTTGGTAAATTAAGACCTCAACTTGAGTTAAAATCTGCAAAAGCTATTTACAATTCAATGGTGGTACCTACTCTTACCTATAGTAGTGTTCTTCAAGCTAACTTTAGTTCGACAAAACTTAAGTCGTTACAAACGCTGAAAAGTCGTACTTCAAAGATTATCTCCAAAAACAGAAGAGACTGTACTGTTGAATTACCATGCCTTCAAAACGTAACAAAACGTCGTCTCTGTTACTTCGTTCGTAAGTGCATGGTTAAAGATATATGTGAACAGTTTGGTGAATATTATCAACTCATTCAGCAAAATCACGGTACACGTAATAACAATCTTTCCTTGAGACTACCAAAAATGAGGACTGAACATGGAAAAAGAGCAGTTTCGTTTACTGGCGCGAACATTTACAATGAGCTACCAATGGATGTGAGAAAGATAAAAAAATTTAATTCTTTTAAGTTATCAGTTAAACAATTTTATAGTTATTCAAGGTTTTTATTTTTAAATGCTTTAAATTTCTTTTAAAGTAGTTTTTATTTTTATTTTACAGGACGCACATTGATAACAGCATATCTTTTTGTTGAAGGGTTTTATCCTGTAAAAAGATTCATTATAAATAAATAAAATAAATAAATAAATAAATGATCCAAAGTTGTTTGCTTTCTTTCTCTGTCCAAACAATGTCAGGTTTCCTATGCTCCATTTCGTGATCACACTGAATTAGAAAGTCCCACATAACTTACGCACTTTCAATTTCTAAACCACCTTCAGGTCTATGGTCATACCATATTTCATTTCTTTGGAAGTCATACTTCCCACAGGGCACCAAGTGCACTATATTCGCCATGTTCTTCTGATGCCTCTTATATTCTTTTTGCACTAGAGGTGTGTATTGCCTGGTATTATGTCACATACTCTCCCCTTTCTCAATTTCTGCTGTATGATCAACTCTGTACTTGCTCTAATGAGCTCCTCACCTTGCTCTTGAGCAACACAGATCAAGACTATGGTTTCCTCTTTTAAATACATTGTTTGTTAACCATAGTTACTCTTGGTCTGTCTTTTCTTCAAATTCTCTATGGAACTGCCCATACATTATTTATTCTCTTTATTTGGTTTCGGTCTCTGTCATTTTTATTCTTTTTTAATATGCCAAATCCTTACACCTACCAGTTTGATTATTATTATTATCATCATCATCATCATTATTATTATGACCATTATTTTTTTAAATATTTATACAGGATATAATGCTTCAGTTACTATCATTTATCTTATTGCTATCAAGATAAGTTTAAGCTGTGTTTCATCAAACAAATGTTATTACAAACTGAGGCAAATTTTAAGAAATAATCTTCTCATCTCCTTAATTGTTTGAGGCTAATAAAAATTCAGTTAGTTTGAAAATAAGTGTTTGTGATGTCATTAAAAGTTATAATTGTATGAACAATGTGAATGGAAAATAATATAATATAATATAATATGATATAATAAAATATAATATAATATAATATAATATAATATAATATAATATAATATAATATAATATAATATAATATAATATAATATAATATAATATAATATAATATAATATAATATGATATAATAAAATATAATATAATATAATATAATATAATATAATTTAATATAATATTAAAAAATTATAATATAATATGATATGATATAATATATTATAATAAAATTTAATTTAATATAACTTAATATAATATAATAAAATATAATATAATTTAATATAATATAATATAATATATAATTTAAAGGCCTCGTGTTCGGTTGTTCAGATTGTAATTCAAAGCTCTAAATTCGATTAAGTTAAAAGAATAATTTTAATTCCATCCTAATGCAGAGAACGTCGACAATAATAATTTACCTTAGTAATAATTTACAAATGAATATTAGACATCAATTATATCGAAAATGGAAGAGAACAAAATCACAATCAGACAAAAACTTGTATCAACAAAAGAGAAACATTGTGAACATCATGCTTCGTTCCGCAAAAATAAATTACAACAGAGAACTTTTTAAAAAAATATGCAAAATTATAAAAAATTATAAAGTCTTGAAATGTGGCTTCAGTTTCATTGAGTGAGGTTGTTGCCAGTAAATGTCACTTTGCTGAATTTAAATCTATTTGAGTCCAAAAGTTAAATTTAGGATTTGTTTATTCAATATATTCACCATGCGTGATATATATCAAACGCAAAACAAATACAACCCTGATTATTGAAAAAATCAAATCATATCAATTATTAAAATTCAACAACTACTTTTTGAAGTCCCTTTTAAAACAAATAAACAAATCAAAATCTGTATTCGATTCTCTGGAGATGGCACCCAAAAGATAAGAAAGGTGAAGAGCTTTAACATTTTTTTAGAGAGAGAGAGAGAGAGAGAGAGAGAGAGAGAGAGAGAGAGAGAGAGAGCAGACGAAGTAATTTTGTTGTAAGTGTAGAACTAATTGTTTGTCGTTATTTCTCTACTGCAGTAGGGTTATTAATAATGCAAGAAAGAGGACCATTAAAAGCAAAACCTCAACTTTCTATGATAGGCTACTAAAACAATAGATGATCATTTATCAAATGTTTGTCTATGAGTCAAAAGTAGTGGATTTAAAGGAACTCGGGGGGTGAGGCAGGAGGTAATAGCGGACCGAATAGCACAACTTTTGGTTTATCTAATTCTGGCAGGCATTTATAAGACTCACTATAATCCATAACTTGGCACTCTACCAATAATCTTCTTTTCCTTCGGTCTTCCAACTTCAAGTTGGGTCAGCCGCTCGGCATTTCCTCTTCCATACGCTCCCATTGCTTGCATCGTCCTCTTCACCACCAACTGTTTTATTGGCACTCTGCCAATAATAAGGGTGACTAAATGCTATCGTCTTCCATGCAATGGACAAGATCAAGCAATCTACGGCTTCTTTGATACAGTAGAGGGAGCTCTAAAAAAAAGCTTTGTTGCAACTCTTGTCGTCTCACTAATTTAAAGGACGTTCTGGAGACATCTTTTAAGAAACATAGGAAATTTGGCTTTTGTGAAGAGCAAGTAATCCATGTCTCACTTCCTTAGAGGGATTTGTTAAGTACACAGGCATTCTACATTTCAACATTGGTAACTCTTCTAAACTGTTCGTTCACATTTACTTTCTTCATTATTCTTGAGAGGTAGCTGCATAACCAACGTGCTTGTTTAAGTTCTGCATCTGCAAACAACTTTCTGTAACCAAGGTACTGGTTTGATCCCCAGTATCCACTTCTTTGTCTGGATGCAGACAGAGAGTCTACACGTGGTGCATCATGGAAACTGAATTTTCAGGCCAATACTCTGTACCTACTTTGACAAGTCATAGTCCTATCTCCACTACATTCAACCTGAAATGAGCCACTCAGCCCAGAGTCATCAACAAGGGTCCCGATCAGGACCGGCTCTGATTGTCATCTACTTCAATATCGAAGGTTACACAGATGATAAGGCTCAGATCCTCGTGCAGAACGCTCAAACTTATGATCTGCTCTGCCTGCAAGAAACCCACCTCAGGCATGACAACCGCCGACCATCAATTTCTGGAATGAAACTAATTGCCGAAATTCAACATCCCAAGGACCGCTCAGCAATGTTGTGCAAGCCCACACTCCGGATTGAGAAAATCCATACCTCAGCTTCCCCGGAAAATGTCGAACTGATTACAATCCAACTGAGAGACACCACCACCATCACATCCATCTGTAAGGTTCCTAAAAGCGAATTTCAGTGTAGAAGGACCCCTGCTAAGCCTGAGAGCAAATATTCTATCGTCATTGGAGATTTCAATACTCACGGCTCCCTCTGGGGGTTACAATGATGTAAATAACAACGGTACCCTTGTCGAAACGTGGATGTATGCCATGAACCTCTCCTTGACCCATGATGCCAAACTCCTAAGATCTTTCAAAAGTGGTAGATGGGGAGAGGGGTACAATGCAGACCAATGTTTTGAATTATCCCCCTATAGCACAACTATGTGAGAAGGAGGTCCTTGCTCCTGTTCCTAAGTCACAACATCAATCAATAGTTGTTAAAATCAAGTCAGCTACCACAGCATTACACCAATCTTTCAGGTGCTGTTTCAATCATAAAAAAGCCAACTGGGGTCTCTTTGCTGAGAAACTCGACACCCTTCTAGGGAACATTACACCTACTCCTTCCAATTGTATCAAATTTACTAAAGCCCTGAAGAAAGCCGCTAGGGCCTCTATACCAAACGGCTACAGAAAGAGGTACATTGCTGACCTAACAGACGAGACTGCAATCCTGCTCTCCGAATGTGAAGCAAAATTCCAGGATAATCCATTCTCAGATGAGACAATCCAGCTAGGAGACTCCCTCCGGGAAGTTGAAGGGACAGGAAGACAGAGGTCGTGCCAGACTCCAGTAGAAAACAAGAACATGTGAATCAACAGCAAGAAGGCATGGTCCACCATCAAGAAACGTCACGCCAAAGCAGGTAGCACGCCAGCTTGTGAAAAATGGGAAAATCAATGCCCGGAGAAACCCCACAGGCAGACACAACAGTACAGTACTACCAGAAAGCGAATATCTGTCTTACACAACCTGACCTATGAGAGCAGATGAACTGGAAATTGCCTTGAAACAACGGAAGACCGGCAAAGCCACCGGCTTTGACGACATCCTGACGGAGATGCTGTTGCATCTTGGAGCTGAAGCTAAGTCCTGGCTACTGAAGCTGTACAACAACTGTCTGAGCACCACCAAAATCCCAAATCTCTGGAGAAGAGCCAAAGCGGTCGCAATACTAAAACCCGAGAATAGCCTTGCTTACCCTTAAAAGCTACAGGCCCCTTTTCTTGCTCTGTATCACCTACAAGCTATTTAAACGGATCCTGCCTCATCGACTCAGTCCCCTGATTGAGGAGAACCTCATCAGTGATCAGACAGGATTCCGGCCTGGGAGATCATGGGCTGACTAACTGCTCAGGCTCACATAGCATATTGAATATGGGTTTCAGGAAAAGCGAATTACCTGAGCCGTGTTCTTAGATCGCATTGCAGCGTACGATACCATCACGAAAGCACAGAGGCATAATCAGCACGATCTTCGAGCTTACATAGGACACCCAACTCTGCCGAGTGATCAGAAGCCTGCTGGAGAAATGGAGATTTTACGTGACACTGAACAAACTAAAAAGCAAATGGAATCTACAGAAAAACGGTTTATCCCAAGGCAGCGCCTTGTCGCCTTCATTGTTCAACATCTTCACCAATGTTCAGCCCAAACCTGCCTACTGCCAAAGGTTTATCTGCGCAGATGACCTGTGTTTGACAACTCAGCAGCGCGATTTCCGATCAACTGAAAAAATCTTTGAATCTTCTCTTGAATATATATTAACCTACTACAGGGAAAATCATCTCAAGCCAAACCCCGCGAAGACACAAATCTGTTTCTTTCACCTCAAGAACCACTTCGCTGATAACAAACTCAACATCGAGTGGGATGAAGAGAACCTCCAGCATGAGAAACATTCATTGTAACTGGGAGTGACTCTAGATCAGTCAATCACCTTCACGGAGCACATTACCAAGCTGAAGAAAAAAGTGTACGCGAGGAATAACTTTATACGGCAGCTAACGAGTTCTAAGTGGGGTGCAGACCCCACAACAGTAAGGGTATCGGTCCTTGCACTCTGCTTTTTAGCTTGAGAATATGCTTGCTCTACTTGGTCGCCGTCCGCCAATGCGAATAAACTCGATACAGCACTAAACAAAGTAAGCCGTGTTGCTGCAGGATGTATAAAGTCCACTTATAAAGACACACACAAACAGCCTAGAAAGCCCCTTTCATCTCCGCAATAGTTTTTTAGATTCTGAAACCCCTCTCGATGTGCCCAAATCATTGAAACGAGAAATTATGTAGTGTGAGCGATTGGATGTCCTGAGTGATAAGGGACGAACCTGGCAGTTGAAAGGCATCGATCCCACAGAAACCATAGCGTCTGGTAGCAGTGAGATATGGCCAACATGGAGAGCACTAAACCGCCTACGAGTGGGACATGGCAGGTGCATGGCATCCAGAAAGTTTTGGGGTTTCACGACCTCAGACCTCGGCATCCGGGGCCAAATGCAGAGTATGCAACACCTATTTAGCTGCCCAACCGCCCAAAACTGCCAACCAGAGGACCTCCACGAATCAACACCAGCTGCTTTCTTCTCTTCTTCTTCGGCCTTAATCCGACATTTGTCAGGGCAGCCGCTCGACACCTTTTTCTCCACTTGACTCGGTCTTCCCAATCTCCTTCTTTTGCTCCCACTTCTTTCATGCCTCATTCTATGACGTCCCTCATTCTAAGCTTTTTTCGTCCTCTACACCGCCAAACATTGGTCAAACCAACTGTGATTGTCAAGGACACGACGAAGAGGAATTTCTTCGTTTTTATCCTAACCGAGAATGAGAAGGTGTTAAGTACTTTTTCCAGCAAATTTGGTCTTCTTATGACTAAGTAAAAGACCAAAGACATTACAAGGTCCTAATACTCTATTGATAGGGTTTTTGAAGTCCTCTGTAGACTTAGCGGAGATAACTATTTTATCAGCAAGTCGCAAAGCCTAGATTAGTAATTTTTTTTACCAAGTATTGCTATTAGTATGGTTACACTAAAGTATCGATGATCAATCTTTAAGTGAAACTAGGTATAATCAACTGCAGAATTAAATGTGCATCTTGAAAACGCAGTTAAGAAGAGACCAAAAAGTGTCTGGTCCAAAAAGCATCTTATTTAAAACTAAGTTCTTTACTCTCAAAATTCTATGGAAATGAATTCACCATATTGTGTAATATTCATCATACGGTCATGACAGTAAATTGTAGCGCTAATAACTTTAAGTTAGCAATCAACAAAGATTATGTCTTGAGTAGGCTGAGGAAATAAAAGCTGTTGTTAAGTCTGGATACATTGTTCAAATATGTCCTCAACTCTGTTCTTGGAGCTAGTATTGTAAAAATATTTCTTTGACCTACTCGTATTGAATGGACATTGTGACTAAGGGGTATACCCTATCTGCATTTTTCTGAAGCCTTTGCAAAGGACTTTGGGTAAAGAGTTTGACTGAAATAGTTACAGATATGTATGCTACTGTAATTATTGCAATCATTTCTGCCGCCTCTCTAATTTTACACTTCGACAATATTAGTCTCTTACACATACTCTTAAACCCCACCCTCTTCTACATATTCACTGAGGGAGTAGCTTCTTACAATCCTCTGGTGAAAATAGATTGCCATTTTTCAGGGGCTTTGTTGGGATTTTCAAGAAACTTTAGTGTTTGCTAACTTCCCAAACCTTTGTTTATGTTTGTCTTGTGGGGCTCTGCATCCAGCTCAAGCTTTATCTAGGAATGATGGATAGCTCCCAAAACGAGTTATTGGGCAATATTCTCTCTGAAGTGAGCTTTACAGTAACCTTCTACCCTTTTCTTCATCAGCTGACTCTGTGTGTATAATTTGTGTAGGCAAGTATCATCTTTAAGAAGACCACCTTGTATAAATATTCGTTATGACAAAAAGTCGGATTTCTCCATAATTACATAAAAATTCCACAAACCCCATATTTCTGCCATTTTACATGAATCTCATATTTTGCACCTTTTTATGGAAACTCCAAATTTTGGCTCATTTTCGATAAAAATGCCCATACTTTGGGACATATTTGAAACAAAAAATTTTATTTTCATGCCTTTTCACATACTTTTGGCACGACTTCCATAACAAGAATACTTGTATAAAACCTGCATTGCCTAATATAGAAATAACAGGGAATATCGACGTCAGAAAGCTGGTGTTTACTATTGCTCTCCAAATTAATACTGTGGTGAATATCTGTATGTAGATTAGTGCAAGTTATATTTCTTGCATCTTTGTATTAGTATCGCTACATCGAATTCAGAAGTAGGTAAACATTTAAAAATTGCTGTAAAAATGGGAAAAAATAAAAGACTAAAAAATTACAGGATTAAGTAGATATTACAAGGACTTGGCATGCATGATTACTGATGGTAAAGTGTTATTCTTCACAATTTGTAATACGTAGGTTGAAGTACGCGACAGAAGACAAATACTGCAATCGATAAAGAGACAAAATCACAACAAATCAATGTAAACATTGTGTCAAAAACATACTATTTTGCGGAATATTGTACAATATCGTCAAGGCGCTTGTAATCATGATTTAGCTAAAGCTCTCTCTGCTGTATATATTCCGTTTTGCAAACTTGAGAATGAAAAATTTAATACAGTTCTCTATAAATACATGGAAAAAAAGCCTTCGACGGGTCTATTTTAAGAAAAAACTATCTTAAGAAAATATATGATGAAAAAATTGAAACTATCAAAACTGCGTTAAAAGACAAACATGTTTGGTGTATAATAGATGAAACTATTGACAGTCAGAGTTGACATTTTTGCAGCTTTATGACGATATTCACACGTCTTATTTGTTTAGTTGTGGGTTTCTGGAAAACGTGGATGGAAATGTAGTAGCACGGCTTTTTGGATACCATTTAAATGATGGATTTAGAGAATAAGAATGTATTTTTAATAATAACAGACGAAGATGTTTACATGAAAAAGGAATTTGAGTTTGTTGCTACTTTACAGGCAAAAGCTATCAATATCTGCTATTTAGCGCATATGATGAACCCTTTTGTGATGGGGAAAAGACCTTTTATGAAAGCACCCGAAAGAAGTAATCAGTTTTATGCTGAAGAAGTCTCTCAAGGAGTCTGTTCTAGCCAGATAGAGAACATGGCTTTCTGCAGTGGAATAGAAGACATCAAACGTTCCTGGTAACGAACTCGCCAATAAAGCAGCTAAAGAATCCACCGGACTGCCTCCTGATACTGTTCTGCCGATATCCATGTCTAGTGCCGCGAAAGTCATCAACGATGTCATCAAAGATCCTGACATATCCCACGAGAGGACGAAAGAAATCTACAAACAGCACCGTCCATCCATCGACGAGACAGCAGTCAATTCCCGTAAAGATGAAGTATTATTGGCTAGATTACGAGGTCACCATCCTGCCCTACGCGCATATCTCCATCGTCTGGATCCTGACACCGATCCGACTTGTCCGAAGTGTGAACAACATCCACACACACTTCAACACTGGTTAATTTCATGTCCAGCACTGGACTGTATCCGACAACAGATGTTTGGTCACCATCAAGGAAGACTTGAGTGGCTTGCCACTCAACCTAAAGCAGTATTGGCGTATGCTAGGAAGACACTAGTCGACTTAGACGTCTAGCAATTTCAAATGGCTAGCCCGTACACACACACAC
>RDPX01000184.1:365664-384438 GCA_003991215.1 Morbakka virulenta | reverse complement strand
AAAGTGTTGACATTGTTAGTAGATTTTAATTCAGATGATAGGTTATTCCATATTTTTGGCCCTAGGTAAGATAGGCATTTTTGGCCTGTGTTGCTTTTATGAGATGGGATATGTAATTTAAACTTTGACCTTCGTGTAACACAACTCTGGTTGACTGGGTGGAATATTTTATCATAATAAACTGGAGCAGTTCCTTTAAAAAATTTCAATATCTTTACACTAATATTTTGATTTACTCTGTGCTTTGTGGGGAGCCAATTTATCTCTTTAAATTCAGTAGCACCAACATGGGCTGTGTTTTTTAAATTCAGATAAAAGCGAATGCATTTGTTTTGTGCAGACTGCATTTTTTTATCAGTCTCTTATTCAACATGGGGTACCATGAGGAGCATGCATAATCAAAAAGTGGCTGAATGAGGGCATTGAGGAGCAATCTGCGAAGGACGTTATCTAGAAAGCTTTGTTTTCTATACAGAAATTTCAGTCTATTATTTATTTTTCCAAGTATTTTAGTTCCCATTGATTCCCCAGAAAGATTTTCATCTAGAACACATCCAAGGTATGTGACTTCTGAGTGTTGTTTAATTTCTATATCACCCCTCCTAAAAACGTAGAAATAGCAAAGTTTTTACTATGTTTAATTCGTAATTCGATAAAAACACTTTCAATACCTTCTTCCTCTAACTCTTCTCTCCGGATAAAGTCGTGCTTGTTAGCTATATACATACCAACTCCACCTCCTTTACTACTTTTCCTGCTTTTCCCAACGTAGGTGTACCCCGGAATGTTATAAAAAAGAAAGTTATCAGGCTGTTGTGTATGTGTTTCACTTAATGTTAATATATCAGTGTTTCTCTCTACCAAAAACTCGGTGATAAGTTCAAGATTTGCGTGCACCCCTCTGACATTTTGGTGGAAAGATTTAAAGCCTTTACAAGAGAATAAACTATCTAACCCCCGGTATTTGTCGATGACCAGGTTTTATTTCGATATCTCTGTTGTTATCCATTTATTCTTTGATTGTTTTTCTTTTTTTGGCAATAATACTTTTATTTGCTGCTGTTACTACTGACTCGTAAAAATTATTCCAGCGTGACCCCTCACCTTCATATTCAAGAGCCTAAAACGGGTATTTGACAGCCACATTAAATTCTTCTCTTGTGTTGGCATCTTCCTTCAATGCTGCATAGCATAGTTTTAGTGCAGTTGTCTCCTTGACCTTTTTAGCTTTACCTTCATCTTACATATCACTGGTATATGGCCACTCCGACAGTCCGCACTAGGATATGTTTTACTGTGCTGGGCTGCATTCCGAAATCTCTTATTTATTGTAATATAGTCAATCTCATTCTTTATATCACCTCCTGGACATTTCCATGTTCACAATCTCCTTGGATGTTCTTCAAAACATGTATTTGTTACAACCTGCCCCCTCAATGCACACCACTTAACAAACCTTCCTCCACTTTTATTCTGTTTTTCTAGTCCGTGTTTCCCTAGCACATCACTATCCTGTTCAAATTCTACTTTTGCATTCAATTCGCCCATTAAAATGATAACCTCTTGTGACTTGCATTGGCTTCGAGCCTGTTCAACTGTTTCATAAAACTCAGCCATTTCATCTTCACTCTCTGATGTAGGTGTATAAGCAACAATGATACATATACTGAATGGCTTTCCTTGCAACTTCACCAATAATACTCTGTCGGATTTCTGCCAGTAACCTAGAACACATATTGCACTTTCCTTATTTGATATAAGTCCAACCCCTCTCCCATGCTTTTCACCTCCTGAATATATCATACGGCCTTCTTCACTTCTAAAGTCGCCGATGCTCTTCCATCTGGTTTCACACACTCCGAGGATGTTTATACCACGTCTATTCATTTCTTGTTTTACACTTTCAACGTCCCACTCTGATACCTTGTTCTCACATTCAATGTGCCAATTCTGATTGTATCCTTGTTTAAGATGGCCTCAGTCGTTGAATAACGGCCTGGTATCCCCCCTGAGGTCCGAGGGCCTCACTATCGGGTGAGGAACCATTCCTTCAGGAAGTGACCCCCTTCACACTGTTAACTTTCATTTTCAACTGTGCATTACCATGAATATTCTTAGCATCTACAAGAAGTGATTTATCATTGCCTTCTGTCGGGTGAGTTTACAGAGTTCACCACCTCCCTTCCCAGAAGATCGTCTGCTTGCTAGCAACCATTGTCCTCTGAGATCGTAGCTCATCCGCCGTTACCACCAATTTTTTGCTGGGTCAGCCGTTGGCCATCACTCGTTCTCTGAGTAAGAGAACCATCCAGGTGGTACCACCCGGGTCAGCTAGAGCTGGAGCGATTCACAAAAGGGAAGGGTCGGCCACACCTTTGGGTCAATCCTTAGACTCTGTTACCCTGTTTGACCTTAGCAAAAGAAAAGCCATCAATTGGCATCAGGAAGAGCATCTAACCAAGTAATTCCTCACTCCCAAGACCAAGTCCCTCGGAAGGGCACCGTCTGAAACCCAGTTACTGGGGAAGATGACATTAAAACCCAAGACTACATTAATCATAGAAATTTCCTCACAAAAATACAAAAATAAGACATACTTTAAATTATTTGAATACATTTGTTATACTTCATTTTTACTTTTAATTCCAAAGTTTTCAAGATCAACATCTTGATCCTCCATGTAAGTCTCATTTGTTTTGTCTTTTGCCTTTCCAAAGTTAGCTAAGAAAATTCGTTTTAGTTCGATTCAGACGGTGATCCTATTCATTTTCAAAATTTATTTAGTTTTTTTCTTCTACTACTATCAACATGTCCTAAAAGTTCATCTTAACCCGTTCAAAACTTCTAGATTAATTTTGCATGCATAAAACCAATCAGACAAACAGACAAAAAAAACAAATGATGAAGAATCGTTTACGAAATTTCTTGATCAAGCCGGTGATCCCCATCAACACTAGAATTTGCTTACGTTACCAAGTGAAGATACCAGACAGTCTGTTTAAGTTTATTCTTTTTCTGGTCCAAGTAAAAATAATTGTTTTCTCTTTAATCGTTTGGCTGAGAGAAAATCTACTGAGCAAGTTTTCGAGCTCACCTTTCAGAATATTTGAAAAGCTTTCAGGGAGACAGGGCATTTAATTACTAAGAGGCAGAAAAAGTACTATGGCAATCTTTGAGGCAGTTCTACGTTTCTGTTTAAAAAATCGTTATTTAATGGTCTGGTTAGAAGATAAAATTTCAAGACAACATACAAGCCAGACGGTTTTTTTTGCTTATCTGCCAGTAACTGTGAGTCTGAACAAAATCACGATTATTCTTCCGGCCACCCCACCCCACAAGATATTGGATTTCTTAATCGATGCGGACTTTGACGACAATGATTGTTCACAACTCTCTGTTTTCAGCTGCTTGAAGCCTTCCCAGCTTGTTAAATCTGAACACTTTACCCGACCACTTCTATGTGATGACTCCCTTTACCACTGCACCCTTCGAAGTTTCCCTTTTTCGGTTTTTGGGATTGGACGATGGCCTTTAGGTAATTTCCTTTTTTGTAGGCTGGAAGCCTCTCGCCCACTCAGGGGGTCGTACCTAAAACCTCTTGATTACAATGCAGCTGTACCAAGCATCAAGCCACGGCTTCTTGAATGCTTCGTGGTTGTGTATATATGTCGCACATCCCCAAAAGAATTTATTGATAGCTGTTTTTCCTGATAGCTCTGAAAACTGCCCTTCTGAAGAAATGTTGAAATTCATTAATTTCACGAGAGGTTGTAAACAAGGTCATGGCAATTACTGTAATGTCAACAACCTTCCTACGCATACAATAAGAAAACCTACTGTGAAATGATATAAATTGCCTTTGCAGGATATTGCATCTTTGACCAGCTTTTGTTGCTAATGAAACTTGTATGATTGGATTTCTTTCTTAGACATATTGATCAGAATTAATCGGCAAAGCCAGGGGAAGGTTATTTGGTTTTCAAACGTACTGGTTTAAATATAAGACTGTTGAACATGACAAACTGTCTGTTACGCTGCTTTATTTGGCACTTACCAACCAATACTCTCAAAGAAAATTTTTGACAAGCCACACCCTAATTTCCTGGGGGCTAAAATGAAGAATGGATGATAAATGTAACTCAGCTGAGCAAATCACCAAAATCTAAAATCAAATTAGCATTGCCCGGAAAAAGGGTCTAAGAAATCTTTTTACTGTTTTTTGAGTAAAGACATCTTGAAAAATTACCAGCGAAAACATCTGATTACACAAGAAAACAAAAGAAAAATCGAAAAATTTTGTACAAGAACGGTTTTATGTGATTCTGGTTAATTCGATGGCGCTGATGTTGAATCTGTTCTCAAAAATTCTCTATCGGGTCTAGGTTTTTTTGTACTACGCATTTGAAACTTTCGCTGATTTTCAAAAAATTCATTTGAACACGATGATTTGCTATTTGGTGAATATGCCATTAATTTGATGGTTGTCAAGTTTTAGTATTAAGAATACCTCAATCCATCATTTAAAATGCTCGAAATTCTATTATAATGGCAGAAGTTACAATTACAGTGCCGGAAAGCGGATATAGCCCCTCACTTTCGGCTACAATGCTCTCAATTCCACCCAATCAGATACTTCCAACGGGGGTTACTTTTGGCCAGACAAATCTATTTTCTTTTGAGTATTGCACAGTAAAAATACCTATATAATATTTGCGTAAAATTTCGAAATGTATTATTTCTGCCCATTGTCTCGGAGAAGCCTCCCTTCCAGACTGGTACTTGGATAGACTAGGCTAATGAACAGGCCACTGTATCTTTTTTCTAACTTTCTTTCAGATGTCATGATGTGCGACGGAGGCAATGTAACAGCCAGCCTGCTACATCTGTGGAAAGTTTACAATTAAACAGTGAAGAAGAAGTATAGATGACTTTATCCACAAAGCTTATCACTCGTATTTCAAGATGAAAGTGGGTGACCAGGACAGGACCTTGTCTACTCACATTGTTTGCACTACAAGCTACACAACACTGAACGACTGGACGCGTGGGAAAAAGCGAAATCTCTCCTTTGGAATACCAATGGTTTGGAGAGAGCCTAAAGATCACACTACTGACTGCTATTTTGGTCTGGTGAAGACTGCAGGATTTACTAGTAAAACGCGCGGTAAGATTATTTATTTCGATCTAGAATCTGACCGACTTCCTGTTCCACATTCTTTAGAGCTGCCTCAACCAAAGTTCAAAGAAATTCTTTCAACAGATGCAAGTAGTTCAGAGCCGAGGTATACTTCAAGTTATTCAGACGTCGGGGAGATATCAGGAATCTTTCCTAATCCGTTTACTCAGTTTGAGTTGAACAATTTGGTACATGACCTAGGTTTATCAAAAGCATGTGCAAAGCTTCTAGCTTCGGGACTCTGTGAAAAGAGGCTAACTTAAGGGGATCTAAGGATTTCGTACTACAGATCTAGAGACAGTGCGTTTATTGAATTCTTTAGTAGTGATGAAGATTTTGTATATTGCAACGTTATTAGAGGACTTCTTTTAGCTTTAGGTATTACCGCTTACAAAGCAGAAGAGTGGCGACTATTTTTAGATAGCTCCAAGAAAAGCCTAAAGTGTGTTTTTCTCCACAATGGAAACAAATATGAGGCAATACCTATAATTCACTCGGTAATATTAAAGGACGATTATGAGAACATTAAGAAATTGATTTGCCTGCTTCAATACCATGAGCACAATTGGATCATATGTGTAGATCTGAAGATTGTAGATTTGCTCTTGGGTCAACAGAGAGGCTTTACAAAGTACCCATGTTATTTATGCTTATGGGACAGTCGAGACAGGGATCGCCATTGGATCAAGCAAGACTGGCCTCATAGACCAAAGCTGGAGGAAGGAGGGCCTCCAATCGAGCAGCCCCTGGTTGAACGTTCCAAAATTGTTCCTCCTCCTCTTCATATCAAGTTAGGCTTACTGAAGCAGCTTGTTAAAGCCTTAAACAAAGACCAAGGATGCTTTCAATACACCCGACGGACTTTTCCTAGCTTGATGACAAATGCAAAGCAGGTATATTTGACGGACCCCAGATTCGAAAACTGATGAATGACAATGACTTTGAAGGAACAATGACAGCTTATGAAAAAGCGCCGTGGACGTCTTTTGTAGATGTCACAAAGCAGTTCTTGGGAAATTTTACATCTCCCAGCTACAGGAGCTTGATTGCAGACTTGCTGAAAAACTTCAAAAAGCTTGGCTGCAACATAGTCTGTAGAAGAAAAAACCTGGACTGGCGCTCTTTTGTTTTATGTTTTTGTTTTGAATTTCATGATGAAAATGAATAAACATATGATCACGTGATCAATGTGTGTGCAAAACAACTTTAAAAAATGGCGACAGCTCAGGCGGCGGATAGTGAAGGGCAAATGATTATGGAAATTCTTTTTTCACAAGTTTTGGATGAAGACTTATTAGATACAAAAAAATGTTCATACTCAGCCCACATGGGAGTGCATAATTTTCAAAGTCTTATACTGAGTACAAAGAAGAATTCTATGATAAACATTGTTTTAAAATCTCGGGTGTAAATGTTGGATATTTGGGTGCAATAATAATCAAAAGAATAGTTTATATAATGGGAGTTTTTCCAGGTGAATACAATTTTAACAAAAAATGGAGGGTTATTGATAAATTCTGTGTCTGAAGTTCTCGTGAAAGATACGGAACTGAAAACAAACGTCGAAAGCCCCACAATTCGCGTAAGCAAGAAACAATGTCGCTTAAGTAATTGACAACAATTCTCTGATTGTTTCCATTTCACTTATCTTTTAAATAATCGACTTCCTCATAGGTATACATCAATCGTTGTCGTTTCGGAGATTTGATGGAATTAATGATTGAAAAAGCTAAAATTGAAAATTTTAAACAAGCAAACACCAAACTATCATGATGCTTTTATAATTCTGTAATATAAAAGAAAGAGATCAAACAGCCTTGGAGGCTCTCAGTTTTCAAACGTACTTCAGATTTTACTGTCTTATTTTATTTCTGCATCTACTTAGTTCGCTTGCTTATTCAGATACACAAGTATTAAGAGGAATCTAGGAAGTATTTTTGGTGATATTTCATTGTAATAAACAAATGTTGAAATTTGAAGTTGGACGTTAAGCTGCCATGACCTTGAAGAAAACATGTTTGTAATCAATATGAAACTTTAATTATGAAATGAACGCTGAGATGCATTTGCTACATTAACCATGACAAAATATTCTTAACATTAAAGACATTAATCATATCAGACCGGCTGCTTTTACTTTTCATATTTCCTATTAATTTCCAGTAAAAAAACATGGATTTATCTCATTTAATAATGTTGGCATAACTATTGAGTGTTAAGAGTTATCAGAAGGCAACTCTTTACGCGGAACAAGATTATTATCTTGCATTAAAGTACTCGTACATGCATCTTCGGACTGAAAATGCTAGCTTTACTTTTCCTAACTTAACAAAGCGTTTTTTCTACTTCGTTAAAAACAAGAAGAAAATAGCCTCAGGGACTACTCGTTTTTGGTATTCAATATTTTGATCTGTTTAAATTGTCAATAGTGATATGAGATGGAAAATAAGAAAGTGTAACATGTGACTTAATCCCTATGAAAAATTTCTACACTCCAAAGGGATCAACTCATCAAAAACATAACAATTTTTGCTCTTTTTTATTGACGCAATTGCCTGGACGATGACTGTTGACAAGGCTGATGATGATGATGATGATGATGATGATGATGATGAAAATGACTAATACATGGCTGTGCATGACTTGCGACTTGCCACAAGGAACAACAAATTGCTTTGATTTTTTATTCCTGCCTTTACGGCAAGCCATAGGAAGGCTCTAGACTTTGTATGTCCAGTTGCTTTTATCGCTCCTAAAAGCTTTTCTTTCCAATCAGGTTTATGATACCAAGTCGCACAAAATCAGAAGGTTTCCAATTACAATAATTTTAAATAGCATACCGGGATGTTTTAGTATGAAATCTCCTAGCTTGCACAAGGTACGAGACAAGCTTGGTCACTAACCTTTCATGACTCATCCTTGTGACTCTCTTTTTCCTTCCAATTAACAAGTAATCTGGTCTCGAAAATTCTGCAATCAACCTCTGAACACTTCATGCTCATTTGCTTCTTTTCTAAAATTATTTTTTGAGGAAAAGCACACACATACATACACACACGCAAACACACACGTACACACACTGTGTCTCCCTCTCTTTCTATGTCGCTCCGTCTGTTTCTGTAAGTCTCTCTGTCACTCTTCTGTCTCNCCTAACTTAACAAAGCGTTTTTCTACTTCGTTAAAAACAAGAAGAAAATAGCCTCAGGGACTACTCGTTTTTGGTATTCAATATTTTGATCTGTTTAAATTGTCAATAGTGATATGAGATGGAAAATAAGAAAGTGTAACATGTGACTTAATCCCTATGAAAAATTTCTACACTCCAAAGGGATCAACTCATCAAAAACATAACAATTTTTGCTCTTTTTTATTGACGCAATTGCCTGGACGATGACTGGTTGACAAGGCTGATGATGATGATGATGATGATGATGATGATGATGAAAATGACTAATACATGGCTGTGCATGACTTGCGACTTGCCACAAGGAACAACAAATTGCTTTGATTTTTTATTCCTGCCTTTACGGCAAGCCATAGGAAGGCTCTAGACTTTGTATGTCCAGTTGCTTTTATCGCTCCTAAAAGCTTTTCTTTCCAATCAGGTTTATGATACCAAGTCGCACAAAATCAGAAGGTTTCCAATTACAATAATTTTAAATAGCATACCGGGATGTTTTAGTATGAAATCTCCTAGCTTGCACAAGGTACGAGACAAGCTTGGTCACTAACCTTTCATGACTCATCCTTGTGACTCTCTTTTTCCTTCCAATTAACAAGTAATCTGGTCTCGAAAATTCTGCAATCAACCTCTGAACACTTCATGCTCATTTGCTTCTTTTCTAAAATTATTTTTTGAGGAAAAGCACACACATACATACACACACGCAAACACACACGTACACACACTGTGTCTCCCTCTCTTTCTATGTCGCTCCGTCTGTTTCTGTAAGTCTCTCTGTCACTCTTCTGTCTCTCTCTCTGTCTCTCTATCTGTCTGTCTCTCCCCCCCCCCCCTCTCTCTCTCTCTCTCTCTGTCTCTCTGTTTATCTCTGTCTTTCTCTCTCTCTGCATATGAATGGCAAGAGATCTTTAAGTTTAACTTACATGCTAATAACAAACTCGCGTTATTTAAGTTGGAAAAAAAGTATTTCAGACTTGGTCGTGATCTACTTTTGCCTTTTTGATGGATTTGTATTTTAACTGACATTTCCGTCTACCTGATATGGCACTAACTTTTGTTTCATTTTCCCTTAAATTGTATACCATATTACACAAAAATATAGAGCGTATATTGTCCAGTCGGACAACAGAAAGACTAATCATTCAATGTCGCTTAATTTTCTCCACTTGCTCACACGTCACCATGTAAAGAAACTTATTTCCACTTTTATTACTTAGAAACTATGAAAGGTAATGCCAAAAGTGTTTTAGAATCGGGAGTCTACCTTGAAAAAATCGATTAGAAAGTTGCTTAAAGGAACTACCCTTACTCTAGTTTTACAAAATTTGCTTGGTGAAGTTCCTGATTTCGTCACGACAAGATGTTTCTTCTTCCGATGGTCTGACCCTATTAAGGAAATGTACGGCCGACAAAACATAAGATAGAAAATTCCTCCTGAAAATATTTAAGTAAAATGATTTTTACCTTGAAAGCACAACAACTTTGAAGCAGGTCGATTTTTTAGGTTTGTCATTCAGTTTGGCAAGTGTTGCATACTTCTCCTACAAAAAACCCAGTGACAATTTGTTAAATTCAAGTATCTATTCCAACCATCTACCAAGGATTCTCAAACAATTTTCCGATCCAATTTCAGGATGGCTTTCAAGAAACTCAGCCAGTGAAAACGTTTTTAAAAAAACCATGAACAGAAGGAAGATTGGTTTACAAAATCGGTTATGAGGCTAACTGAAAGTTTGAAACAATCAAAAGAAAAAAGTAATTGGCAAAGAAACAATATTTTACTTCAATCTTCAGTTTAGTACAACTGATCAACAAATGCAGCTAATCGATTTCTGAAATTTGTTGACCAACTTAACCCTTAGGAGAAAGTCTTACAAAAATTATCGACAGGAAAACAAGGGAAAGTAAGCTATAGCTGTACAGGTGACATTGGGAAAATTATATTAATCCACAAGAACAAAAAACTGTCAAAGAAAGGTCATGAATCATTATCGTGCAATTGTCGAGACAAAAGAAATTGACCAATAGAAGGAAAGTGTCGTTCTGTTGATTCTGTCTACAAATGTGTCTTTTCTTTCAATAACCAGCCAGGAAAAGGATTATGCTTGACTTCAAAGGGGGAAGGGGGAGTGGAAGCTCGATATCTAAAACATATCAAGTCATTCAATCATAAACAGTACTCTGTCAACGTCATTATCTAAGCATCCGTGGCAAGAACTTGACAAAGAAAGCAGTAACTCAAAACCCGAATGGACGATGATGAAATCTGCACCACCCTATACACATATCTCAAAACAATGTCTGTTGTGCTAGTTAGTAACTCGCAAGATTGTACTTCTCTCATTAAGTGAGAACTTATTGAAACAGAAATAAATATACGATTTATGCCATATTTGAGTATCTGAAACAGAAAGAATGAGTACTTTGGAGGTTTTACTATTAAATAAATCCATACATATAGCTTGTTATTGATTATGTAATTATTAGCCTTATATCATATAGTTATAACTAGTTTATTAAGCTTTCCCTAGCTATTCTAAATAATTAACCGAGCCAAACCAACAATGCAAAAATAATTTCAGGTGACTGTTTTTCCCCAAAGAAAACTACTCCCTGGGTGCAGTTCCTGATTCGGAGGTTGGCTGCCACGGATCTCCAGCCTTCCCAGTTTTGAGTCTCGCGATGGAGGTGTTCTTGATTGAGACCAGTTGCTTTCCTAAAGTTGTCTATCTACTTTCTGCGCCGACGATCTCTTCCCATCTGCCAGATTGTCTTCCAACAAGGATGTCGTGTTGAAGGCTGACGTGTGTGACGATGTGGCAAAAATACCTCAAATGTCTCACAACGATGGTTTTGGGAAGGCATTTTGAAGTTTTTCGCATATCGATCACCTCTGTGTTTCAATTTTTCTATTTCCACCTAATGCATAGTATTCGCTGGTAGTACCACATTTCAAAAGTTTTTATATTTCTTTGTTGCTGTAGTGATGGTTCATACGTAAGAAAAGTACCGAAGAATTAACCATACGTTTGCATTTTATTTCTGACATGCCAGCCCTCTGAAAATAGTCAAATGTAGACTTTGGCATACCAATTCTTGTTTTTATTTCTTCATCACACCTTTTGTCATTAGTGATTGTGTGGTACAAAAGTTATTTCCCAATATCTTCCTTTTGTCTTCATTAATGCCTAGTTCTATGGACTGGCCAGCAAAAATGGTGCTACCATCAGTATCATCATGTGCCATACAATCCTGCGTCGGCGATCAGCCGGTCCTCCACTCTACTTTCTCATACATGGTCCTTATTGTCCTGCGTGTTGCTCTCTTTTTCCAGCTACTTTGAAGTATCATCCATCATTTTCTGCCTTCGTCTACCACGAGCTCTTTTGCCTTCTATTTTTCCTGTTGTTACCAAGTTCGCCAGGCCATTTCTTCAGCACACTTGATCAAATCGATGTTCCCTCATGGCCTCGCTTTCAAGCTAGGAATAATGACGAGGCAAATTCAAAATCAACATTTTTCAACTTTGACAAAATCACCTTGAATAAGGTTCAAACATTTTGAAACCTGAAATCGAAAAACTGTGGCTCTTTGCTGGGATAAGGATAGGCTTTCCAAATAAATAGGGAAATGGAATTTTTAGTCGGAATTCAAGGAGCAGATTTTGTAATTGTTGCTGCAGACAGAAATGGTGGAAGGAGCATCGTGAAAATGAAAGATGGTGGGTAACTTGTCACAAATCAATTGTCGATCTTAACAGGCGTAAGAAAATAAATGTCATATATCAAATTAAGTTGAACTTGCCGTCAACTTTTCACTGAGGTAACATAAAATAAAGAGAAGAATAAGAAAGTTGTAGCATTAACATTGTCGTTGTGAAGAAAAACTCGGCTCTTTTTCAAGTTTTTACTTGTTATATCAGCGCCAGTAGAAGCAAGTAAGCTTTTATTTGCCACAAACATAAAATGAAAAATGTTTACAAATGTTTAAAAAAAGAAAGTCAATAAATTACAATTTAAAGTTAATTTACAAACTTTTGTACGAATTAATACTAAAAAGAATGTTGCATAAAAATATTACAATTTGAATTAAAATAAAAATAATGACAGAAAAAAAAATCACCCCTAATGGAAGTGGCAGGGCTAACATTAAAAGGTCAAACTGACCTTATTTCCATAATGGTCCCTTCAGAGGTGAGAAAATAAGGAGAAGTTTATCTGCCAATAGCACAATGCATCGTATTTGAATAAGCTCATGATACAAATAATTTGAATGCCAAATGAAAGTGAATTTGCTAGCATAGTCGAAGCCAAATGGGTAGAAAATTTGTACAGGGCATTTCAAATTTCCTAAACACTACAAATAGACGGTCCTCGTACTAATGTTTACCCAACAAACTACCTTTAAGTTAGTAGGAGGGCAGTTGCCCCACTGGCTTCCAAACTGATCCTACTTGTATAAATGTTTTTATCTCAGACAATTTACTAACTACCTGGTCTGTAAGGTTTTAAATCCAAAATTATTGGTAATAAATAGCACCAAAAAGCATAGATAATTCTTTTACAACCCTATATCCCAAAAACTTGACCCGATCGGACAAAATGAGTGATATTTGGATTTTGTATAGCAGATTGCCCTGGAGTCAGCTTTCACATGCTTGACCTTTAGAACTTTTTAGGCCAGTGTTATTTTAATGCTTCTCAGCCACCTTCTTCAATATTTGTGGCTTTCAATGTTAAATAATTAAATAATTCACCATGCAGTGTTTCTTGGGATATAGCAGACAGCAAATCTGGGCAATGGCTCACAACATACTCTACATTGCAATCCATATTGCATTTGTAAGTAGTTTATCTGTCAAGGGAAATTCTTTTGCAAATACATTTGGGGGTATTTTCAAGACCATTCTGCAGCATTAAATATTTTATTTAAATCTGGCTGTTTACTGATACCACCACTGACAAGACCAGAGAAATCTGCCTTCACCACACCACCAAGAAATAGCTGCTCAGTTGCCTATAAAATATCATTACCAGCCAAATCAATGGCTACAACTGCAGTGTCTCTGATAATGTAACAAAATAGTGCAGCTGGCACTACACACTACATGGGCTAATAACCAAGGCTGAAAAAACCAGCTGAAACTAAGGTAAATTTAATCATAAATGAAGTAATATTGTCTAATATAGTAAGATAAAGCATTTTTATATGCATTATGATTTTAACTCATTAAAGTCATTCTATGAGGTCAAAATGGTGACCTCAGTATTGAACAGATTGACAACCATGTTGTTTAACTATGTGACATCATTATAGGTTGAAAGAAGAACCCTTTATAACCAATATCACTTTCTCAAATGCTTTGATAGCCCAAGCTGAGCTCTTGTTCTCCTGCACATGAGACAAAAAAAAGTGTCAGCTGCAAACCTGATTTCCAAGCTTTGGGAAGATTTGAATATTTTAGAGCATTTATAAGAACATTTTGTTTTTATTATATAATTTCTGTATTGAAATGTGGTAATTTTTCATTTTAGATGTGGACAAGATGTTTCCACTCAGTAGTAAGCTAATCATGCTGGTCAGTGGAGAAAGTGGAGACACAACCTATTTTGCAGAGTACATTGAAAAGAATGTTCAGTTGTATAAAATGAGAAATGGTGAGTTTTGTATTCAATTTTAGTAGACATTGCTGTCAAAGTTAATTTTCATCATCATCATCATCATCTTCATCATCATCTTCATCATCATATTCGGTTTAACGTCCGTTTAACATGCTAGCATGTGTTGGACGATTTCTTGAAATTGACTTCCAAGTTATCCTATCCTTCACCAGGTCTCTGCTGACACCTTTTTCTTTCAGATCCATCCTTATCACTTCCTCCCATGTTTTCTTTGGTCTTCCTCTGCCAGTGGTTCCTGCCACCTTGATTGTTCTGCATCTACTTGTCCAAGCATTCTTGTCCATTCTCTCCACATGACCAAACCAACGAAGCCTCCTATTCTGCATACAGCTGCCAATACTGTCCAGATTCAATCTCCTTCTGAGTTCATTAGAACTGAGCCTGTCCTTTAGACTTACGTTGCACATCCATCTTATCATTCTCATGTCATTCCGCTCCATGCGGCTGACATCTTCAGCTTTCACTGGCCAAGTTTCACTGCCATACATCATTGTGCTACGTACACATGCCTGGTAGACTCTACCTTTGGTAGGTAATGGCAGAGCTCTGCTGGTTAACAATGGCATCAGCTCCCTGAACTTACTCCATCCACTGTTAACCCTTGCTGTAACACTTGCACCAGCTCCCCCCTCAGCTCCAAGGGTGTCACCAAGGTAGCAAAACTTCTGGACAACCTCAATATCCTCATCCTCCAAATGCACTTTATGTAGGTCTAAGTCACAGGTTGCCTCTCCTTCTATGCACCTCTTGCAGCTAAAACGGTTAGTTTCTGTTAGTTTGCCCTTTATTCCATTGCACCGTTTATGTACCCAGTGCTTGCAAGTACCACAATAGATTGAGTTGCTCCCAACTCCCTTCCCACAGACTGAACAGGGAAACTTTCCTTTCTCCAATGGCTTTCCTAAATTGCAACCACTGACCATCACTTTTGTCTTGCTTTTGTTCACTCTCAAACCTTTACCTTCCAAACCCTTCTTCCAAGTCTCTAACTTAGCAAGTAGACCATCCAATGTCTCACTGGAGAGAACCAGGTCATCTGCATATAGCAATTCCTCTGGGCAACCCTTTCGAAACTCTCTTGACAGTTTTAATAATGCATTTTCATTATTGTATCTTGTAATGAGAGAAGTATCTTTAGAAGAATCATTTTCATTTGTTTGACACAATAAAACATATTATATCAATTGGATATTTTATTGGATTTTAGGTTTTTCACATTTTTATTATACACTTGATTTTGATTCCATGCCCTCTAGAACATTACCACCAGATACAGGTACAAACTTGAAAGTTGGCAGCTTTTAATATGTAAATAAATTTTATAAGGGTTATGTCATTTAACCTTTTTTCATATGTGTTATATATTATTAATCACCAAAGTCAGTTTTTATGCTAGTATACATTTGATAGGTGTACCCAATGCCCACTGAGGATGACAAATAGCCCTGAGCAGGGTTGTAATTGATCCTCAAATCATACTCTGCATTATTCTCAATAACTTGATTCCAAGTCAAGTATTGTCTTCTACCATTTGAAGGCCCTTTTATATCTAGCTGCTCATACATCTTTACTTAACAATAATGACTCATCCATTTATGATACCAACTCTATCTCATGTAGTTTGTCAGGCAAGCCCAAATAGCCAGTAGTTCATACCAACTTTAAAAGAATTCCTAGCTTTCAAAGTTATGCTGCAAATCGAGCCTAGAATGTTCTCATATCATTTACAGGAATCTCATTTGGTCCTCTTTCTTTACTGTACTTTACTTGAAGTATAAGAATTTGAAGTCTCTTTAAAACTCTACCTTTCATCTAAAGCAAAATTGCTTACATGTGATGACTGATAATAAAACTGACTGTCACCCATCCTGTTTTAATACTCTCCAAGTTAGTGTGCTCTACATCTTCTCCAACACAATGTCTATGCATTAAGTCTTTTTTTTCCTTCTTGTTCTTCTTCTTCCTTCCAGCTTTATCCCACTTTCAGTTTATGGTTGGTGTGGTAGTCAATCTCCTCCACTATGTTCAATCAAGGGCATCATCCTCTTCTGCCCCAACTCCCTTCATGCCCTTCTGGATGCATTCCATCCACCTTAGCTTGGGGCATCCAATTCTTCTCCTACCAGGTGATTCCATCTCCATAATTCTTTGGTGGACATAGTACTCTTCCTGGCTTTTAACATGCCGGAACCATCTCTACCTTGCTCTTCAGCATCTCTCTGTGATGTTCTCAACACCCATCCTCTCTCTAATATTATCATTCCTCATGTGACCTTGTGATGTATGTCCACATGCCTATCTACAAATTTTTATCTCTACCAGTCTCTTGGTGACCCAGACACTGAGTAGCAGAGTTTCCAATCCATATAGCATTGCCAGTTGCACTACCATCTTGTATATTTTACCCATCATCTTTGGTGTAATTCTTTTGTTGCAAAAGATCCTTGTTTTCTTTTTCCAGTTGTTTCAGCCACATTGGATGAAGTCATTACTTTCTAATTTTAACTTAAAGTTCTGCTGTTTTGAATCTCTTATTTGAAAATGGTAGCATTAGAGTTTAATTTCCATTTGGTTGACAGAGCAAGTATTCTTTTTAAATTCTTTATCCAGTTCTATATTAGCACCACTTGTGAGCGTCTTTGTGTATGTCATGCTTACATAAAGCCCTTTTCATTATGTAACTGTCCTCCAACTCTTGTTTTGCAGTGGGTTTCAAACTGTTGGTAATTGGAAGCAAATTATTAATTTTCATAAATTGTCACTGAACCTTCAGTTTTAGATTTACATTATAAATCTAAAGTGTACTATAAATTTACACTTTTAACACTATAAAGAACAACAGTGAACTTGGCAGAGGTCCCTAGTGAATATCTTATTTTAACTTTTAATTCGTTGCTATGACCATGCATTTTAACAGGGTGTGAAACACTTTGATGTTCCAATCCTCAATAACAGAGACTCACCAGTGGCCAATCAAAATACTCAGGACCCAGTTCAGAATCCACAAATGTGGACAAATATTTCATATTTATAGCCACATACTTTACCTAAGGTGTTTTTACCAAGAATGGCATTAGTAGTCATATCATGGTATTATGATCTGTTTTAATACCAGAAGTATGAAGTGTTAATGAACTGGCATTGACTGGTGTCTATACTGACAACTTTACTGCAATGACCAAATGAAGACAAGTCTATACTGACATGGACAATTTGATCACTTATCGGGCATCCTGTCAGTCTTAGAAGACTAGTATCACACTCTGAAGGGTTTTTTTGCAATACCATCTAATGTGGTTGCAGAGACCAATATGGGAATGACAGTCCCTTCTGTACTGGGAGTAGATGTAGTTTGTCACTGGTGTGTCTCCTTGACTTAATCCTTTTCTCTTTTCTCACTTTGCCTTAGACTTTTAGGCAGATGTCTCTTCAAACTGGGAAGGGCCTTTCTGTATAGCCTTTCTCCAGACAGAACACTCGGGAGCAAAGGCTTCCCATCAATTCAGTTCAATTCCAATTACTTTCAAAACCCTACAATAGATATCTTTGTAGTGCAGCTGTGGTCTGCATTTGAGGCACTTTTCATACACAGGTTCACCATAGAGGAGATTTTTGGGTATCCTGCCATTATCCATCCTCACAACATTGCTAAGCCAGCACAAACATCTGTTTTAGGATTGCATGCATGCTGTGTATGTTAGCTCACTTCAGAAGTGTGTGGTTTGGGATTTTGACCTCCCAGGTAATGCTGAGGATACATCAAAGGCAGTGCATGTGGAAAATGTTCAGCTGCTTCTCCTGTCATGCACAAAGAGCCCAGGACTATCTACCATACAAAAGTGTGCTCAAGATGGAAGCTCAGTACACCTGGACCTTGGTGTTTTCCTTTAACTTCTTGTTGTGCCATACTGTCTTGACAGTTTGGATATAGTTGTGGCTGCCTTTTTAATGTGCCTATTTAGCTCAGAATTGAGAGAGTGTCAGAGATTTTTTTAGCCAAGGTACACAAAGTCATGGACAACTTCCAGTTCATGCTGGGAGATTTTGAAGCTGGGAAGCAGGCTATTTTATATAAGGTGTGTGATCGCATGCACACACCTTCACACATGCCTAAATGGTGTTAGACATGCAAAAAAAAGCATGCCTAAAAACGAGTATTATTTGCTAGGTGTGCAGTATATTGCATGCCTAGCAAATAATTCATCAGTTGAGAGAGCTTTTAGTATCCTGACAATGGTTCTCTCCGATCGTCATTTGAAAACAGGCCATGATCTCATGTTGATGCACCTATTGATTAAAATCAATGACAAAAATTTGTCCAAACAAGAATGTGAAAGTATACTACACAGAGCACTTGAAATTTACCTTTCGTCAAAAAGAAGAAAGAGAAAACTTGATGACGGTGAACCAACTACCTCATTTACAACAATTACCATAGCAGATGAAGATAATAAAGAATTGAATGATGCTAGCAGTGAGAGTGATTCTGATAGTGATTATGAATTGTGGGAGGAATAAGGAAGTTGAAGTAGAATATAAGAGTGTTGTATTTTGTTTTGTTTGTTTTGTTTGTTTTGTTCAGCAAAAACTTTTCATTTGAAGAATGGTAGTTTTTTGTGATAAGCCTATGCTTTATTAATAGATGCATTTTTAAAATCGTGTACGAAATGATCAATAGTTTATCAATGCTTTTATGAACTTAGAAAAATACAAATATTTTTGTATTATAATCA
>RDPX01000184.1:335846-348866 GCA_003991215.1 Morbakka virulenta | reverse complement strand
TTAGTTAGTAAGTTAGTTAGTTAATTAGTTAGTTAGTTAGTTAATTAGTTAGTTAGTTAGTTAGTTAGTTAATTAGTTAGTTAGTTAGTTAATTATTTTGTTAGTAAGTTAGTTAGTTAATTAGTTAGTTAGTTAGTTAGTTAGTTAGTTAGTTAGGAGAGGTGGAGAAGGGGGATAATTGGTGTCATGACAGTACAATTACCCTGTTTGGTAAATTTAGTGTGTTGTCTTTCGGTATTTAGATTTAACTCGAGAAGAAGGACTAGAGTTGCTTCACAAAGTGATGGAAGAGGTAAGGCTACCTTCATATATAAATATTCTCGCCCCTGATGATAAGCAATTTTGGCAAGAATCGGTTAAAAATTTAAAGCAATGACTATTGATGTTGACCAATACTTCAGGAGCACCCCACCTCAATTTCTTCCGATTCTTATCATCCCCACTTCTGTCACCTCATATTATTTTTTGGTGAGATTCATATTTCATTGCAGACTACTCGTTGCTTGGGTTTTTTTTCCACACTGTGCACTTTTTTTGCCTTGCTTTGATTGCTTTCTTATATCTGCTGGGATTAAGACGTCAGAATAGCAAAAAGATGTGATTTTATCATTAATGAAGATAGTGGAAACTATAGGCTTATTGGTATTTTTAGCGCCTCATATTTTATTTAAGAGAATTTTGATCGATTAGATTTGTGCAGGTTTCAGGGTTCACTGGGTTCTCGAAAATAGTTGTATCGAATAATTATTAATAGTACTTACATAGCATACTCTCTGATTAGATCTTCCGCAATATTCTCATGAGTTTCTGTGCAACTATGAGACTAAACATGCAACAGCGATCATATAATAAGAACAGTGCTATTTTCACAGCTGGTAATGTTTTACATTTCATTGTATGCTGTTTTCAGATTTGACTGTATCTGATGCACTGAATAACAATTACATTTTTGTACTAGATTTTACAGTTAGTTCACTTGGTGTACTTGCCAATTTTTTATCAAAATAAATTTTTAGAAATAATGTGAAATTATGAAGTATTCTTGATTGCCAAAATAAAAGTAATCAGAAGTTTCTGTGTCATGATGCCTATGATGTGTTAAATTTATTGTATTAGTGCATTTTATCGTGATACTCAGTGCACTTGGGTTAGTGGCATTGACTATTGAGTTATATCAATATCTTCGTTTATACCAGATTAGAATAATCAGCTTCCAGCTATTTCTTGAAAATGTGCTACATATTTGTTTTCATGACCTTTTAAAAGTTAATTTCTATGATTTGCTTGAGTCGCAAATTATGTTAAAAGGTCACAGGTGACCATTCTTACCTGTTGTTTTTTATAGGTTTTGCCACTCCTTTGGCTGTTTGGACAACCGTAGATACGTCTGCAATGGTTCTTTTGGTAGATTGTGAGAAAACATGTTGGTACATAAGATGTAGTTTTAAGAGGTCATCGGTGTGTTTACTCTAAGATTGTATCATCGTCAAAATAGTGACTAACAGCACATGGAAGCAGGCAGAAAAGTGATGTCGTGCACAATTTTTTTTTGTCCAGTTTTGCCGGATTAATGGCTAAAATATATGAAATTCCAGTGCCAGAAGAATAAGCACGTCAGAAAGATACTTTGGTTGTTGACAAAATAGTGTAGCACTAAACAATGTTGCTGGCATAAAATTTCCATTGCAATATCACGTTTGCATATAATTTTGAGGCTTTTGTTTTATTTTTACTGCAGTCATCTAATATAACCACGTCGTCAGCTGCCACTATTTTCTCTTCTCATTCTTTACCCCCAGGTTCAAAAGCGCTTTATTGTCAGCATGCCGTCCTTTACAGTGAGACTGGTCGACAAAGATGGTATTCATGACCTTGGCAATCTACCAAAGCGAGATATCAAAGTTACTCCGATGACCAGTTAAAGTAAAATATTTAGTATAGCATCTTTATTTTTGCGGGAAGATGCACCAGTAGAGATTCAGGGGTTGTTTTGTTTTTACCCTCGAGCTGTAAGGAAAATATCGGATTTTGTGTATTAGCTTGATTTTGGCTGAGTATTCTCGCAGCGTTTGTGAAGTACAACTTGTAAAAGGCCGTTAATAATATACATTTTGAATAGATTGGTACCAGGAACTAGGGAGGGGGTACAAGCTTTTGTTCTAAAGCGAGCCATTTGGCTAGCAGTATCTTGTCAGTGAGATGAAGGTATAACAACCCTGTAGATCAAGTCAAAGCATATCCAAATCAAAGCATTGTGTTGCATCTTAGTCACCTTAATAGGGTTTCCAACTTAATGACCCATAGTCAAAGTTTGTATATGGACTGAAAGTACACTGTGTAAAGAAAATACACCATTCTTATGTTGAGTCATTTTTTGATCCTGATATGCAGGTATTTTGCATTTATTGATATCGCGTTATCTCTACTTGTTCCTTCCGAATAAATGTGCTATTTCTTGGCTTTTTTTTTCTCTGTTTGTGACACTGTTTTTCAGTTTGAAGTGTTAGGAACAAAGTAAGTCACTAACTTCTGAAGTAGTATGGTACCCGTCATCCCATCATCACTACGTATTTGATAACTAACACCTTTGTTCAGCACTTTTCAATGTTGGCTATTTCATCTCAGTTTTCCTCTCAACCTGTCTGCAAACTTTTCTTGGTGTTTTACCACCACCCACCCCACCCTGTACCCTTGTTTGATTGTTACGGTTACTTGGTCGTCAATCTTTGGCGTTTTAATACCTGTACCTTCAACAGAATGAATACTGAATGAATGAATACTGGTAGAACTGAAGGCACCAAAGCGAGGGGATGACAACGGTTGCTCTACGCCAGGCTACTGGCAAACAGGGTGAACTTGAGACCTGTTGAGCTGATTCACCTAATAGACCTTTGAGAAAGATACCATAATGTGACAGCCAATGTCAGAATCTGACAAGGCACCCACCGACGACGACGACCTACGGCAGATTGACGCCTTGACGCAGTCAATACAGCTAACATAAAGAAATAAATTCAAGACAGCATCACTGAGGTCTTCGCAGAAGTCACAGATTTCCTCCTCAGCTGAAAAGTTTAGTTGGAGAGAAGAGCACATTTCACTCGGAGGTACTTTTATCACCCCTGCCTCAAACTTCTAGCCCCCTTATAGTTAGAAACCCATAAATTAATTAATAACCCATTAATATTTTATCTTCGTTTGCAGAAAAAGTTCAGGGAAAAAGTGCCCAAAATTGACGTCAACTCAGAAATCCAAAAGTTAACAAGAGGGGGCGGGGCATTAAAAAATGGTAAAAAGTGGTTGACGTCATTTGTGAACGATCCCTAGGTATAGTTTTTTTTGTTCTGGTTTCGATCCATGTTTTTGTCTTTTGTTTTTGCTAATTAGTTCCAGTGGAACGCAGTTGCTGTGCCACGGAATTGAATACCCATTGCCAATACTTATGCTGCTTTTCTTTGCCTCATATGGCGTTAACCGTTTATATGTTTTTGAATTGAAAAAAAAACAAATTAAACTCTGAAGCTCTTGAGTTTTCATCCTGAATACCTGAAATTCTGAAAAATATCTAATTTGACTGGAGAAAGTTGTTTTCCAAAACCGAGGCTTTGATATTTAGCTTAAACTCTTATAATTTTGTAACTTACAGAGAGAAAAATAAAACCTGTCAAGATTTATCTTTTTCTAATTTTTTCTTAACCTCATTTTGAAATGTGGTTGTGCTTTATGCCAACATAAAGGGCGTTAGTACCATTTTTAGTAAAAAAGCCCATTGGCCAAGCTAATAATTTGAAGGCCTACTGCTTTTTCATTTCAATACTTATGGCCAGGACGCAGATAGTCTACTTATATTTTTCCTCCCCTAAATAATTCCCTTTATTCCCTATATATAACAGAGACAATGTCTCATGTGCACCATGGCTATTAGTCTTTCTCGTTTTGAAATAGTCGAGTTCCAAAAAGTTTTTGGATTGTGATACAGTGTAGAACTCCGTTGTTATGAATGCTAGCCATTTTTCTGTTAAAAAGGATAACCTCATTTCGATTATGCGAAAAGTTAGCACTAACAGGTGTCTCTGTGAACTGACAGCTTTTGCCGAAAACAGGTTGAACAGAAAAGAAGAACTCAGGCTTTCTATGCGTGTAAATTAGTGGTAAATGGACTTAACTGGGTTTTCAATAGATGAAAACAAGAGGTCAAACTGCGATGAACATATGCCAATCCAAAGATGAACCGAATTAGACCTCACTGCCGCACATTTGCTTAACAAGAAACAAGGGATTACTAACGACTTACGTGTTAAAACTTGAATCAATTATTGATGTTACAGAAGGAAACCTCTATGTAAAGAAATAATGTTGAACTTTTTTGACAAGTCAAGTAAAATACTTGCGCTCTATGCTAAATAAACAAAAGATGTCATAAATGAAATACATATTAATATAGAAAGTGTAGCAAATATCATGCGGAATACTTAGCTTAGGAAAAACGCATAGAAAAAATGCTTTTATCTCATTCTGCCCGCTTCTAATCTTTTAACACTTATGCAGGTCTTATCAGCTTGTTTAAGGTGTTGGAACGGATTTTTTTCAATTTTATGTAGTTTAGCGTGTGCTATATTACAGTGCAGTGCAGTATAAACAAGCTAGCCAGAGAGTCGTAGAGTATGGTGAAGTGTAGTTTGGTATTCTAGTGTGGTATAGTAAAGCGAAGAGCAGTAATGTATGGTACGCCACAAAGTACAATGTAGTATAGGAAAGGTTAGTATTTTGGAGTAACATTGTGCAGTGCATTATAGTTTAGCATAGCACAAAAAACTGCCATTTTGTCGAGCTCATTGAATCGGTTCCGCTAAAAATGTAATATTTTTCGCATGATAGCCTGTTCGTGTTGAACACCAATAACAACAATAACCTCGTTAGCCAAAGCAGTTGTTCGCTCCCGACCTGTGAGCACAAGTGTTTTAACTTCTTTATATCAAAGTTTGTGCCCACTTTGTTGTTTAGCTCATTATCAATTAATTGCAAGAAAATCGAATGCATTTTTGTCTCGAAAAGAAATGAAATATAAAAGGGAAAGAACAAATTATCAAATAAGCAACAGCAGTTAATTGTTTAGGAAGTACTATCACGGAAGATGCAAGATGCACTAGAGAGACCATCACGGGTTAAAATTACCAAGAGAGCGTTTTAAAAAAATGATAATATCCTAAGAAACACATTACTGAATATGCAAACTGGCTTGCGGGTCTTGAACTTAATATTATAACGAAAGACCGGAATCAATGAAAAATACATTCACATGTTAGTGCGCAATCTGGTTAACTGGAGACAGCGTCACATGAACACCCTCGATAACAAGGTACCAATAAATATGCAAACTGGCTGGCAGGTCTTGAACTGCTATGTTTATCCTGTGCTGATGTAAGATAGTGAAGCTTGGCCAATAGCCTCGGATATAAGAAAGTAGTGAGAGAGTTGTGAAATAAGGTTCTTAAAACGAATAAAGAGGATTCCGTGGACAAAAAGGGTGATTAATTAAGACATATTGAAAAGGGCTGGGATAGATAGAAAGTTAGTCTTGTGGTAAGAAGGCAGATATTATTTGCAGGACACAGTTAAAGAAAGGATGGGCTGGAGAACTAGGACTGTTTAGAAGATCGAAGGAAAGAGAACCAGGTAAAGAAGACAATACTTTCGTTGTCCAATTAGAATAAATGAATAGGAGGAAGGGGTAGGAAATTCAAAGAGATGACACTGTTTGAAATAGTTATAAACAAAGTGGAGTGGTATCCCATGATCGGCAACGTCGTTGGATATGGCACCTAGAAAAGAAATGTCAGTAATGGTCTTGCCATCAAAGAAAAAGTAGTCAAAATTTATGTTTTTGGGAAGTACTGGGTGTCATCACGCCTGTTCAATCGCACACATAAAGAAAAAACTAAGCCACCCTAAGAAACCTTTGTGCTCCAGGTATTTTTTTGAATAGTTTGATTAAGGTATTGAATGAATAAAACTATCCCATACACTCATTTCATCATTTATGTGATAGCGATTTCAATAAGCATTTTCATTAATTTTTTGTTAGTACTTCCACATTACATTATGGTGCAATAGGAATGAATTTGTAGATGTAGGAGCTTTATCATGTTTTTAGTCGTAAGCTTTTTAATGTGCTACCTTTTGGGAGAAATATTTCTCGAAAAAGGCTTTAGAGCTACATCTTTATGTGTGTTAATGTTCTCTATGCTTCCTAGGTAACTAGCAAGTTTCCAATTATCTTGCCGTATATATATATACTACTTTCGGCAGTTCCCTGTAGTCAGTGGGCGCCAATGAAAATTTCTTATCTAAACAGGGCCAGGTCCTTGGTGCTCTTCCTCCGTAGCCCCTTCTCTGCCATATCGACTTTTATGTTGCGCGCCAATCTGTATTTTAGCCGCCCTCTTTTTCTTCCTGATGTTTTTCCGCTGACAGATACAATGTAAAGATAAAATCTATCGTACGTTTCTTAGGTATAGATCCGACCTGTTCCTCATTGATCGCAACCTCCCTCCAAATCCTCCCGTCGGTCACTCTCTCTCCCACAGCTTTATGGTATGGCTTATGAGCTTGTTTCCATGTAGTTAGGACAGTTCTGCACATCTTTTTTATTCTCAAAAACTGGTACAAGGATACTCTCCCCCAATTCATCTGGCATGTATCCAGTCCCCAAGATGTCGTTGAACGTTGACGTCAGAAACGTACAAAAGAGCACTGTTTTCTACGCATTTTCATACCTCCACCAGGGTACCATCTAAACCCACTACTTTTCCATTTCATACAACCTTATGCTTTTTTCACATCTCTCTTGCAGATCTCCTTCGAGGGGGCTTTGCGAATCTGTTCACTTTCATCTCTTCTGGTCCTAACGTTCTCTCCATTCAGAGAATTTTCCTACAATTTCTATTATTATTCCATTTCTTACATAATACTCCTTCAATTTTTTCCATATGTCCTCTTCATAGTAAAGAACATGTTTCTCTGCGTTCTTAATTATTTTTACGTTCTGTACGTCCATAGATGCGCCATTGAACTGCTTTGCAATGCGATAGACATGTGTCACTCAGTTGTTTAGAGGTTATTTTAAAGCTCCTTTTAAGCCACAGGCTTCGCTTTCGCCAAACTTCTCTTTGCTTCCTTACTGGCATTACACTATTCTACTGTGAGCTCATCAAATCAGAACTTACTTCATTTTTTGCATGCCTCTTTCTTCTTCCTAACATAGTCCTGTACTCTTATCGTTCGATCACTAAGTGTTTTTGCCTAGTTTTCCTTTACCAATTTCTTCCCCGAGGGTTTTCATGGGAAATCTCTTAATTTTTCTAGCCAGAATTTCCAAGTCTACTGGGAACACTTCGTCTAGTTCCTTCTTGTGTTCCAAGACAAAGCTATGTTTATAGTCTTGTTTTTTCAACCTGCACTATTTGATCTTTGGTTCAGTTTTCCTTGCTCTCTTTGGCCTTACTCTGTGCTATGTCCTGTAGACAACTGGGCAAATCACAGAGCACTAAGTTTCTGTTGTTACGTAAAGTTCCCGTAAATTCTTGAGACAAGGAAAATACATAGTTTACTAATGGATATATAAATGATAATATTAAGAAAGTAAATCAGCTACATATAACACGTCCTTCTCCCATCGATTCAACAGCTTACATGCTTTCTACAAACCAACCGAGCGTGTCATAATCAGTCTAAATTAGGAGGGCGTGACTGGTGCTGTGACCAGCAGGGAAAAGGGACTGGGACCAACTAAATCCCCAGGTTGTTTTATAACATTACAACAGTTTCGCTGAAGAATGTTGCCAACCCTTTTTTTCTGTCCCGTGCACATTGTANAAGAAAGTAAATCAGCTACTTAGAACACGTCTTCTCCCATCGATTCAACAGCTTACATGCTTTCTACAAACCAACCGAGCGTGTCATAATCAGTCTAAATTAGGAGGGCGTGACTGGTGCTGTGACCAGCAGGGAAAAGGGACTGGGACCAACTAAATCCCCAGGTTGTTTTATAACATTACAACAGTTTCGCTGAAGAATGTTGCCAACCCTTTTTTTCTGTCCCGTGCACATTGTAGCCAACTCTGAGTTCCCTGGCATTCTCTCCTTTTCACTTAGTTTCCTGGACACATATTTATGTTCCTTCTTTGCATGCGATATACAACTTCTCTTGACCTCCCTTTAATGCTAACGCCATTAAAGGTCCCTATTTTCACGTTCACTTCCTTTATCTGTTCTCTCTTCCTAGCTTGCTTCTTTCCTACTCGAACCCCTACCCCTTCATATCTCCTTCGCCCATTTCTACGAATAGCATAATTTCCAGTAGCACGCTGGCGACTCATAATACTGGTCGCCGTTGTTGACCCGGGTTTCGACCTATTTGATATAATTTGCATTCGCGTTTTGTTTCGGCATGTGTTTTCCGGTAGAATGCCTTTCCTTACGCCAGCCACCAGTTATAGGAGGTGAACCTAGCTTATGGTCTGTCGACACCGCTCACAAGGCAGTGATGAATAGGATTTGATGTTGTTTCCAGAACTATGTTATTTAACCCATATCTGGCACACTACCAGAACTCCAGAAGCCTCGAACTGGTGCTTCATTACCGGATGTAGTTTTTAGTCAAATCCAGGACTATATATTTTTATATCGTATAAGAAGGTCTAACACTGTCTTAGGCTGTTAGCTGTTTGTAACGTCTTTTCGAGAAAACACAGGCAGATAAACACAAACTCTACAGAAAAAAGAGAAACTTTACACAAAACCTAAAAAGAAATAGAATGAGTTGTGAAAAGTATAAAGTGCAGACCTCATTGCATATGAAAAATGCACATTAAACATTTCAAAGCGTCAGTTGTCAACCATATCCACTATTTTGAGGATTTTTGATCAAAATAGCTCAATGGATATGACTCCCCAGCAGCGTTGATCAAGCGCCAGCACCTTAATAATTAGGGAAGATCTTTTTGGACGTCTATGAAAAAATTCGAAGTATAGGGATGATTTAAATGTACTTCCCCATCTATCTAAACAACAAGCACTTTAGAACACCTTGATTCAATATTTGTTTGAACAATCTTTTTGTTTTAGTAACAAACTTATCATTCAGAACGTTCCCCGGGGCAATGCATACAATCTCTGATTTTGTGAAACAGAAAACATTGTCAGTTTGTCAAAAACCTTATATAAGTGTTTTCTTTGATAGTGATGCTAAGTTTGATTAAGATTGCATGTGTTCCCTATGTTCACATTTTTGGTCCAACTCCTTGACATTAATTTCCCTGTAAAATCGTTGGAATTCTTCAGCATCATTAATATTACAAGCGTCTTCAATGAAATGGAAACGATTCTTAGAAAACAAATTTGTCATGAAGATCTTTTAAAGAAGCAAAGGCATCCTTTTTTTGAAACAGGTTTGACTGATTCTGAAACGTTAGTTCTTCACAGAATATCAACGTGATTTTTACCTTTGCCCATGATTTCATCCCTCCAGGTGTTGCAGTTATCTGTCTCCAATTTGTATTTATCCTTCCAGCTTTCAACTGTACANCCTTGACATTAATTTCCCTGTAAAATCGTTGGAATTCTTCAGCATCATTAATATTACAAGCGTCTTCAATGAAATGGAAACGATTCTTAGAAAACAAATTTGTCATGAAGATCTTTTAAAGAAGCAAAGGCATCCTTTTTTTGAAACAGGTTTGACTGATTCTGAAACGTTAGTTCTTCACAGAATATCAACGTGATTTTTACCTTTGCCCATGATTTCATCCCTCCAGGTGTTGCAGTTATCTGTCTCCAATTTGTATTTATCCTTCCAGCTTTCAACTGTACAATTAATCTCAGGTTTAACAGCTTTTAAACATCTTATCATTGATTAATTTGTTTGCTCTAAAATTCGAGCCTTTGGATAAGAGTTTTCTCAATTTGTGAATTTCAACTAATCTTAGGTCACCTATCACAATATGTTTATGTATAGGATTCATAAATGCAGACTCAAAGCATTTGTACTCAGGACGATGGTTCACAAAATAGTTTTCACCATCCTTTCAAATTAGGATTTTCAGCTGTGTGTCTGTAGTTTAATGTCTCGTTTCTAATTGCAGAATTCAACTCCATAGTAACAACAGGAAAGCTTTCAGCAATTTTAAAAACTGCAGTGAGATAGCAAACAACAGACCCAGAGTGAAATATTGAAAAAAGATCTAGATCATCAATACCTTTATTCATAAATTGCACTGTACATACATTATTCGGAGCAAGTCTTATTTAAGTAGTAGCAGGGGTTATATTCTTGAAGAATTTTGTATCGATTATGTCAAGAATGAACTAATAGCATTGTTCTTTCTTTATATCAATAACCAAACTAATCCGCCTCAAGAATTTCAGAAGTTATTTATCTTAGCAATTTATGAGGAAGCTTATTTAAGCTGACTGATTTTGTTGAAAAGGTAATGCTGGTAGCCGTAATTGACAAATTCAAAAAAATGATTTCACACATCTGTTTCTGGGTCTTTTAATTTTTTTCTAGACCCTTTTTGTCTTGGTCCATTCCTCTCAAGAAGAGGATGTACTCTGCCTACGGCGGTATTTCATTCAAGTTATAAGAATATGCAGTCCTGAGTCCTTTTAATCCAAAAGTCTTTCCTGGTCTGTCTGATTCTAGTAACACCCGAATCTAATTTTTCACTGATGTCATAACCCGTGTCATCAAGTCTTTCTAAAGATTTGCTAAGAAAACTCACAACCAATACATTGTTTCTTTTGTACTTGATTGCATGCTCAGGTCTAACTTTGGATGTTCGGTGATTTTTCATATGTATATTGAATTTAGTTGAGGAGCCTTAGCTTAATAGTTAGTGCAACTGCACCGTAACCAAGAATTACGGGTTCGATTCCCCGAGTGTGTCACTTTGGAAATTCACAAAACAAAAAGCCATTGGTTGGCGTCAGGAAGGGCCTTCTTTCAAAAAATTCCTCACTGTCCCAGTAAAGGGCACCATCTGAGCCTCTGTTACTGGGGGAAATGACGTTAAAACCAACAACAACAACAAAAAATATTGAATTTAGTTGATCTGTTCCGAAGTTCCCCAACATAGTGTTGGCTGCATGTTTCAGTTGATGGTAGATGAATCAAATTTTCCAACTCACGCGATACCTTACAATTATTGTTAACAGATGAATATTATTTCTTTGAAACATAGCTAATAGCTTGAATACTAGTCAAAAGATTTTTGGCATAAGTTTTGCATCTCTTATTTGTACATTTCTCCAGGGTTGGGTTTTTCAGGAATTTTTGAAATTCTATCAAATTTTTCATTGGAATTCTATTGTGGGTATTTAAAAATTTTCTTTCAGCAATGAAAGGACGATTGTACTCTGGGCATTTCTATTCGCTTCATCACTAACAGCCCTTGTCACCACATTAGTGTTAGATATAGATTGCTGTCCATGCGTTTTGTCAATATTTAATAAATTTTGTGATTTGAATGGAGTTTTTATTTGAGTTTTTATTTAAACAAGACAAGGAGTTATTACCAATGTTTGTCTTTGGGCTTGTGAGAAAGGAAATCAATTCAACTGCGATCTTTTAACTATAGTTGAATAAATCAGGATGCTTTTTTTTGTCAATCAAACAATATTGATTACCCGTACTTTTTCAACCTTTAGTTTAGATAATATGTAAGGGAAGGCTCTGCATTAGCTTGAACGTTTCTAATCTCAGAGGAAAGAGATCATCAAAAAGTAGTATTAATAAATGCTTAAAAATATGCTCTTCATTATTCCCCAAAAGAGTAATTAATTCAAAAGTTGTAACTCTGCAATAATCAGCTCCAATAAACATGAAAAATATTAAATTTCACAAAAACATTTATAAATGGAATCGACTTAATTATCCTTTAAAAATTTTAAGCGCTATAGAAGGACAAGACATAACACTATTTGATGGGCAGAAACCATTTATCTTTTATTGTTTCAGTCATGTGCCTGGTTGATTTCAACTTGACACCAGGTTTGCAAACACAGACGTAGATACTCCACAATCCTTCGAGAAAAATATCAAAGAGAAAGTTTACTGAGGTTATTTAAAAAGGTAAGTATGGGCCGTGCCTCTGGTCGATAATTGGTTATTTGCAGCAAAGTCCCATTTATCAGCTCAACTTGTGAAGAAGGGAATTTTGTTTTCAAAATATTTAATATCACTACCTTTGAGTATTAATCAAATATGATAAAAAATTTCAGCAACAAGCATGATTCTTTAGGAAGATAACCGAAAAGCCGAATTCCAGGTATAACAAAATCCTCAACTCCTGAAATGAGAAAAACAGCTATAAGGATATTGCACATGCCTCAGATAAGTGAAATTTTCAATAAAGTTACTGTGTACAGTTTTTTAAAAACAAAACTGGTTATTATTTATTTACTTCAGTACACATAAAATGAAAACTAGCTTTTCTTAAACTTTAAGGTCACATAATTAGGTAGACCACCTACAATGGCCTGACAGGGCATAAACTGAACAAGTAGAAGTACACATTATCTATGAATATTCCCATGCGCAAAAGTGGTGAGTAGTAAGAGAGCATTTAAGAAGAAAAACACATTTTATGTGTAAATATACATTGGATATTTTATGAATATCAACTTTGTTTCTAAAAACACTAAACCTAAACCTTATAAATTAACCTACTAACCATAACTGTGGCACGGCAAAAATGACATTATTCTTACAAATATGTTGTAATTAGGTACGAAAAGGTCTTATAAAATTGCCTACGGCTACCGTTTCTCATCTCAGTAATACTCTCACCCATCCAATAATAACCGAAAAACAACCAAATTGAAACAATCAAAGCAACGTGGAACCCTTCCAATGAAAGTAAAACATTATAATTCTTACTTAAAACACATGAATCGTAAAATCTTGTAAAACCTCATACTACTATTTTGAATTCTTCCCACTTCAACAAACTGTAGATGAAA
>RDPX01000184.1:261809-276004 GCA_003991215.1 Morbakka virulenta | reverse complement strand
TTTCATCTACAGTTTGTTGAAGTGGGAAGAATTCAAAATAGTAGTATGAGGTTTCACAAGATTTTACGATTAATGTGTTTTAAGTAAGAATTATAATGTTTTACTTTCATTGGAAGGGTTCCACGTTGCTTTGATTGTTTCAATTTGGTTGTTTTTCGGTTATTATTGGATGGGTGAGAGTATTACTGAGATGAGAAACTGTAGCCGTAGGCAATTTTATAAGACCTTTTCGTACCTAATTACAACATATTTGTAAGAATAATGTCATTTTTGCCGTGCCACAGTTATGGTTAGTAGGTTAATTTATAAGGTTTAGGTTTAGTGTTTTTAGAAACAAAGTTGATATTCATAAAGTATCCAATGTATATTTACACATAAAATGTGTTTTTCTTCTTAAATGCTCTCTTACTACTCACCACTTTTGCGCATGGGAATATTCATAGATAATGTGTACTTCTACTTGTTCAGTTTATGCCCTGTCAGGCCGTTGTAGGTGGTCTACCTAATTATGTGACCTTGGAGTTTAAGAAAAGCTAGTTTTCATTTTATGTGTACTGAAGTAAATAAATAATAACCAGTTTTGTTTTTAAAAAACTGTGCACAGTCATCACCATCATCATCATATTCGGTTTAACGTCCGTTTTACATGCTAGCATTTGTTGGACACTTTCTTGAAATTGACTTCCAAGTTATCCTATCCCTCACCAGGTCTCTGCTGACACCTTTTTGTTTGAGATCCGTCCTTATCACTTCCTCCCATGTTTTCTTCGGTCTTCCTCTGCCAGCGGTTCCTGTCACCTTGATTGTTCTGCATCTACTTGCCCAAGCATTCTTGTCATTTTCTCCACATGACCAAATCAATGAAGCCTCCTATTCTGTATACAGTTGCAGTAACAGTAACAAAATAAATAACAAAATACAGTAACTTTATTAAAATTTTACATATCTGAGGCATGAAATGTCCGTAAAGTTATTTATGAATTTTGAAGCTCGATATCCTTATAGCTGTTTTTCTCATTTCAGGAGTTGAGCATTTTGTTATACCTGGAATTCGGCTTTTCGGTTATCTTCCTAACGAATCATGCTTGTTGCTGAATTTTTTTATTATATTTGATTAATACTCAAAGGTAGTAATATTAAATATTTTGAAAACAAAATTCCCTTCTGCACAAGTTCAGCTGATAAATGGGACTTTGTTGCAAATAATCAATTATCGACCAGAGTCACGGCCCATACTTACCTTTTTAAATACCCTTAGTAAACTTTCTCTTTGATATTTTGCTCAATAGTAAGAGGGATTGTGGAGCATTTAAGTTACTTCTATGTTCGCAATGCAATTGTCAAGTTGAATTCAACCAGGTGCATTACTGTCATGATGAAAAACAAAGGTGAAACCGAGGACTGCTCTTAGTATGAGCGTAGAAAAACTAGCCATCTGCATATAACATTTGTAAGTGTGCAGCTTGCTGCACCATATAGCAAAACACTTACGATCGTTAATCAGACGAACGGTATCTTAAATTGTCATTTTCATGTTTTAACTTAAAAGTGGCCTCATATCAGGTATGCGCGTATATCTAGGCTGAACTTTTAGCTCATATGACCCTTTAATATGGTAATAACGTAATTCACGTTAGAAATGTTTATGAAGGTGTGAGAATAAGTTTTATGTTTTTAGTGTTTTTTACCATGATAATTTGTTTTTAGTACACTCGTTTTTGTGTCAAAATTACAGCTGGTTTTTATTATTCGATTTCCGATACAATTGTTTTATTGTATTTAAATGTTTGTTAATAACAATCTTTTTGCAGCACATAACTATGCGTTGTTATTATGCTTTTTGAGAAATATAAATTTGTAAACCCCAGCAGTCGTCACGAACTTTTGGTTTTGACGATTGCACTGTAAAGAAATCACTGCCAGAGGCTCGTCAGCAGAAGACAATTTGTGTGTACTGGATAACCAGCGGTCATCTTGATTTTTAGTGACAGCAATATGCACAATGTTTAATATTTGTTGACAAAAATTGATTTGATTTATTAACGTTACCAATAAACACATAGATTATTAGTATTAATTTTACTTGACATGAATAATCCTGAGAAACTGTTTACTCAGAGAAACTGTTTACATAGCTTGGGTAAATTAATGTTGTTTTCAACACCCATATGCAAGAGGTTGATAGCTCATTTGATTATCGAAGTGATTTTGCATCAAGATTGCAGTTTTTAGTCATTCTGAAATCGTTTGACTGTTTCTCACAATATCTTGTTTCCACACGTGATGGTTTTTTGCTGACAAGTTAGTTGATAAAATAGTGTCTTATGAGTTCTTCTTGAGCCTGGAAGAGTGATCAATGTTAAAAATATGTTATTTTAAGTTATTTTTTAATTAGAATTGAAGGGTTGTTAATATTATTTTATTGTTGATTGATACACTTCAGAATTTGTAAATTTGTACATAAACAAATTAAAAAAGAAAAAGAGAAAATGACATTTTCCCTTCCTTTAATTTATATTATATATATATATGCATTGTGTATATTATATATTATGTTATATATATATAATGAAGTGGCGTGCTGGCGCCCCATTGGTACTAGCTAGTGGTGGGGTTGAGATTCACAACATAATTTATTGACCAAACTCCAGATGGCTTTTTGGCTAAAATCGTTCTTTGAAAAGTTTTTGTTTTTCTTTATTTTACTTCAAATGGATAAGCATATTGCGAGATGTTTATGCCTGATACTCCGTCAAGCAATAAATCTGTATAATTATAATTTCGATTTCAGAAAGGAAAAGATAAACGTTCAAAAGTAACGGAGTGAAATCATTCATCTCCATCATCGCCATATGCCTAAATTGCATTTAGCAACATGCATCTCTATTTCTGTAACGAGTTTCTCCCATCTGCTGTTTGTAGATTTAAAAAAGAAAAACTCTTTATGGAGGTAGTTGTGATATGATAGCATTAATTGTGCAATATACTTTAGATTTTCTGTCATAAAAGTCAATTGTTTCTCGTGTTCGTTATTCGCCCCAGTCCTTAATTGACGATTACATGTGACTGTGGTGTTGTAAAATCAAGGTTGAAATCCTCATCTGGAGACGTTTTTCTACTTTTGAAATTTCCTGTATTCCGTACGGTTTCAATCTTTCTTAATTCAGCAGCGCCCAACTGCCAGGCTTGCACAGAGTATTGAAGCCTGTTGCAAGTATGTGCCTCCAGAAATTTCCACCTTGCTGACAACTGAATTCTTTTTGGAAACATTGACTTAAGCTCATACAGATGTTGTGGTTAACGGTACCTTGACAAGAATGTGACACATTTAAACCGTCGATATTTTCCAGATATTCATTTTCAATTTAATTATTGATAGCAGGTTCAGTATTTCCCCTGAAGCATCGAGTATGATTCAAAAGTGCTGTTCAATGTAATGCATCCCTGTAATTCCTAGATGTTTTCCGTATTATCAGAATTATATTCAGGTTCATTTTGGTCGATAGCTATTTCACTGGCATTCGACTGGATCAAAAGGCCAGGATAAGAAAACCAAAGTTGTTTGTTTTTGTCAATAATGAAAAACAAAGAAGGGATAGAGAAAACCTGCTTGGTCGAAGAAAAACAAAGAGCTAAAGGGTTTGTTGCAAGTCTACCACCCTTTTTGACTGGCTGTCTAAAACAGTTCAAGACGATACACAAATACTTTTTGTTTACGAAGACGTGATGAAAGTTGTATATGAATTGCCTTCAATGCTCCTAAATGAAAGGAAAATCTAGCTCTGCCTATTACTTTGAATCGTTTTAGCTGAAATTTTTCTCTACATTCACAGTTTAACAGTAGATACTGTGCTGGAGCTGAATTAAATTGAATAATAATCCGTATACTNATTGACTTAAGCTCATACAGATGTTGTGGTTAACGGTACCTTGACAAGAATGTGACACATTTAAACCGTCGATATTTTCCAGATATTCATTTTCAATTTAATTATTGATAGCAGGTTCAGTATTTCCCCTGAAGCATCGAGTATGATTCAAAAGTGCTGTTCAATGTAATGCATCCCTGTAATTCCTAGATGTTTTCCGTATTATCAGAATTATATAAGGTTCATTTTGGTCGATAGCTATTTCACTGGCATTCGACTGGATCAAAAGGCCAGGATAAGAAAACCAAAGTTGTTTGTTTTTGTCAATAATGAAAAACAAAGAGCTAAAGGGTTTGTTGCAAGTCTACCACCCTTTTTGACTGGCTGTCTAAAACAGTTCAAGACGATATACAAATACTTTTTGTTTACGAAGACGTAATGAAAGTTGTATATGAATTGCCTTCAATGCTCCTAAATGAAAGGAAAATCTAGCTTTGCCTATTACTTTGAATCGTTTTAGCTGAAAGTTTTCTCCACATTCACAGTTTAACAGTAGATACTGTGCTGGAGCTGAATTATATTGAATAAAAAATCCGCATACTGTTGCATTTTGTTTTTGGCTGAATATTATATACGTGTTGTTTTATTCTCTCCTTCAATCTTTTAAGGTACCTGGCCTGCATACCTGGCATCGCACATCGCAACTTAAAGTCATAAACAACCTCATATTTTTTGGCAGGCAAGATATCCTTTGTAAATGAGAATTTTCAGTGAAGAGAAAATTACTTTCGGTGCAGTACTATGGTTGTATTCGTTTTTTAGTATTGATCAAAACAAACTTGGCCTTAGTTTTCTTATCTTGGACCAGTTAAGTGTCATTGAAACAGCTATCAACCAAAATGAATGTAATCTTACTTGCGATGTTCAAATTTTGTACCACTAAACGTTTTTTTGACTACTTTAAACCTAAAGCCTTCCCATAATTCAATGCTCATTGTTCTTCTGACATTCCTAATCGCCATCATTTCTATGTTTAGTTTCGACGCAGTGGAACTGAAAAATTTTGGGTTTCTTTCAGATGAATTAGCATTGCTTGTAAAGATGTGATTTCTAATGCTAAATCGCGCTATGCTAAGCAAATTCAAGAATCTAGTTCTACTCATGAGACTTGTAAGTCGTGATTTTTGGTAGATTTGCAATAGGGTTTTAAATTCTGTCAAATCGATTCTTCCTCAAAACTTAGACGGTGTTCGATTTTCTATGTTCTCCTGAGAAAAGGCTGATCTTTTCTCTAGAATGTTTCCCAACCATTCACTGGAGGAATTCTTGCAGAACCTAAAGTCTCTTTGTTGATGTTCATCACAGGTTTCGAGGATCCCGCCCCATCAGTGACCTTTTGAATGTAAACACAGAACGCATGTGTACGTTTATGGAAAAGCCTGATAAAGAAAGAGCCATAGCGCTTGATATTTCCGAGGCATTTGAAAGGTCTTTGGAAACCTTTATTCCTTTCTCTCAGATAATAAAATGTGTGTCAAATTGCCACATTGGGTTGAATTCCAGCTGACGAGTACTCCGTTAATGCTGGGACTCGAGATTCTATTCTTTCTTCATACCATTGTTCAAAACAATTATCTGCAGGTCGTTCTCACTAAAATGCCTTTGCATCAAAGTCAAAAACACGGGTTCTTATCAAAACCAGCTTTGGTGGTTGCCTCCTTTAACACTAAAGGTTACTCAGACGCCAAGGCAAGTATTCTCGCCCAGACAGCAAAGAACTATGACATTGTGTGTCGTGAAGAGACACATCGGAAGCCCACCAGCCGAAGGACCGGACTTTGCACAATGAAGCTGATGGCTGAAATATGACATGACAAGTATGGTTCTGCGGTCGTAACTCGCAACAGCTTGAAAGTTGACACAGTCCATACCACAAATTACATCCATCTGCAAACCTCCCGAGAGGAGATTTGCATGGACGGAAACACCTTCCAAATGCCTGAAGAGGCACAAAATCATCATAGGTGATTTCAATTCCCATAGTACCAATTGGGATTACGCCAACAACGATCGAGATGGGGATCTCGTTGAAGCCTGGGCGCAGGTATCTAACCTAACACCCATCCACGACTCGAAGCCACGAAAATGAGTGTCAGATGGAAGGGTGGATACAATCCTGATCTCTACTTTGTCAATACCGAGCTTTCACACACTGCTCAGAAGGAGGTCCTCCCATCCATACCGAAGTCACCAAACCGACCAATTACCATCAAAATGCATGTCACATTGAACATGTCGGATGCCCCTTTCAGACGCAGATTCACACTTACACAAGGCTAATTGGGAAGGTTTCAGAAATGCCTTTGATCAACTGCTAAGTGACTTATACCCAATTCCCCAGAATTCTCCTGCATTAAAATAACGAATGCACAATGCCGCATGCTTTTACATCTCCCTGGATGGCATACAAGGTACCTCCCTGGGTTGACTAGTGACTCCCTAAGCCTCCTAAAAGACTATGAGGTAATGTTCATCTCTGACCCGTTAAGCGATGACACCCTTTATCTCGGAGAACAAGGCCTTGTTATGATTGGGCTTGAACGAAGGAAGGCCTGGCAAGAAATGATTAAGAAACACTAACATGGCGATTAACAACAAGAAAGCCTGCAGTACCATCAAGAAGCTTGAAGCAAACAACACAAACCCTCCCGGACAATTCGATGTCACACCCAATCAAGTTGCTAGTCAACTTGTAGCGAATGGTCGGAGTAAGCAGCGGAGGAGACACACTGGAGTACATTTTTTAACCGAACTACCAGCCTAAGAGCAAAACATGTCCTATTTTACCCCCCATCCCCCACTTCTCGACAGAAGACCTCTGTTGGGGCATCACACAGCTCAAGGTGGGTAAAAAAGTATTATCCCTTTGACATGCTAACGGAGTTTCTTAAAAACATGAGCCCTAAAGTGTCACCCTGGCTTTTGCAGATGTTTAACGAATGTCTCGGCACATTCCAATCCCTGCACTCTGGAGAAAGGTAAACATGGGTGCTGTCCTAAAACCCGGTAAAAATGCAGATAAGTCAAAGAGCTACAGACCCATATCACTGCTTTGTATCAGCTACAAGCTTTTTGAGAGGCTCCTTCTCACCCGGCTAAGTCCGATAGCGGAGCTTCAATTGACATCCAATTTAACTGATTTTAGACCTGACAGGTCCTGCGAAAGCCAGCTACTGAAGCTCACGCAACAAGAAAAAAGACGGGTTCTAAAGGAAGGTCATAACTGGAGCAGCTTTTGTTGACCTAAATGCCGGCCATGACGCCCTACAGCACAGACTCGTGATTAAAAACCTGCACCACTTCATACACGATACTAAGCTATGCAGTAATATCCGATCTCTGCTGTCCAGTCGTAGGTTCTATGTCATCCTGAATGTCAGACAGAGCCAATGGTTCAATCAAAAGAATGGAACCCCCCAGAGTAGTGTGCTGGCACCTACCTTATTAGAAATCTATACATATGAGAACCGAAACCTTGTGACTGCAGTAGGTTCTTTTGCGCGGATCATCGGTGCATCACCACCCAGAAAACGAATTTCCATGATGTCCAAAAGACCTGGAAGATACACTTACAGAGAGGTTATTGTATTATAATGATAAGCACCTCAAACCAAATCCTGGGAAGATCCAACTCTAGCTTCCATCTGAAAAACAGAGAGGCATACCGTGCGTTAAATGTTATCTGGGAGGGTCAACAGATGCAGAACCATCCTAATCCAGTATAACTGGGTGTCACCCTTGATCGAACCCTCTCCTTCGAGGAACATGTAAACCAGCTTTGAGGCAAAGTGTCATCAAGAAATAACCTCTTACGCAGGCTTGTGAACAAGAAGGGGCCTGCAAATCCAAATACAGTTCGCAATACTGTCCTCAGCCTTTGTTTCTCAGCTGGAGAATATGCAACCTCTGCATGGTGCCGATTTAGCCACCCCTCTAAATTGGCCCTCTCTTGAATGACTCGACCCAATTGTAACTAGCTGTTTAAAATCAACTCCTGTAGCCTGCATCTACGCACTCTGGTATTACCCTGCCTAGCATCCGCCGTAAAGTACATAGTCTTTAGCAACGATACAGACAGGGAAGAGCTGAAAGACAGCCACTCCATCTACACCATCCAACTCGGAAGAAGCTGCCATCTAGAAACAGCTTTATGGACTCAACACAGCTTCTCCCAACACCTGTGGACATATCCATTGATAAGAAATGGTTTGACCAATGGAATTAAAATAATATGGGAGATTCTTGGCTTACACGGGGCATTATGCCAACCCAACAACTTGCCAGTGGAATTAATCTACCATGAACGACCTGGAAGACTCTTAACCGATTGCGGGTTCGACGTAGGAGATGCAAAGCCTCACTGATGTCCAAGCATATAAGTACAACCGATGCCTGTGAATGTGGCAAGCAGCAGATCATGGCCTAAATTAGAACAAAACGAAGAAGGCAGGAAAATAATAGACATGAAACAAAAAATATTAGATAAATAGGAGGAAATTCAATTCGTAGAAAAAAAAATAGAGTTATGCTACTGTTATAAATTGGATACAGAAGCAGGCCTGAACTAAGGCTTTATCAAACACAAAAACAGCATAGTAAATATATAGACCTAAGAAAAATAAAAGAATAAATCAAGTACTGTAAAGTCAAATAAACACAACATTTTCATGACATTCTTCCTCAGTTAGAAGTTCCTTAGTTTTGTTAAATTTAGTCAAACTCATATCTTTAAGGCTTTCGTTTGGTACGTGTTGATCGCCGTAAAACATTTTCCGTTTGTGATGGTTGCTCAGATGTCACATCTGTGGTATATTGGTTTTGGATGTCTACGGCTTCTTCAGTCGCACTCTCCATTACATTTCGTTCTGGATCATTTGATCTGCTCAAGGCACTCTCACTTAAAGTTGTTGCTATATCAAATTTTTCGTTTGATCTGTTCAAGTGAGCTTCTTCTGTATCCCTTGGGCAAGGTCGGAAAGTGACACTGTGGACTCTCTACCATCTTTGTGGCGAACATGGGCATGTGTTGGGTTGACATGAGTGAGCTCAATCTCTTCCACTAAATCGTCATTTTTGCTGGGACGTACAAATTTGCGGCTGGTAAACAGCGCCTGGAGATAACCAAGAAGAAAGTGAGGCGCCATTACTAGATTTTCGCTGGAAGTTGAAGAACCGCTCGTGTGGAGTTGTATTGGTAGCAGTTGACAGCAAAGAATGAATTGAATGTAGAACATCTTGTTATACCTTCTCCCATTGAGTGATAGGTAACTGGTTGGATGCTAAGGCCAATTGAACTGCTCTCCAAATGATACCATTATATCGTTCCACTTGGCCATTTTCAATAGGATGGTATGGTGTACTGTGGGTGGTTGGTACCCCCCCTGCTGGTAAGGTAGCTGCAAAGATTTTGGGACATGAAGATTTTGCCCCTGTCAGAATGTATGTAGCCTGGCACGCCACATAGGGAGAACAGTGGGTCTAAACACTTGATGACGGTAGATGCAGACATGTCTGGACATGGTATTGCATAAGGGAATCGTGAGTACTCATCAATAACCATCAGCACATACTTGTTACGCGTGGTGGATTGTAAGGCTCTTTAAAATCCATATTCAATCGTTCCATTGGTTTGGTTACTTTTTTCAGAGAACCAGCAGAGCGTTTATAGAATTGTGGTTTCAGTTCAGCACAAATCTTACAGTTTGTACAGGTGCGTTTGACATCCTCGGTTGAGAACGGTAAATTCTTTTTTTGACAAAATTTAACAGACGGGTAACACCAGAATGACAAAGTTGAGTATGAATGTCATCTAGATTACCGGAGATAGCGAGACAGTGAGCACATGTAAAGGAGTCTGCGACAACTTTGTTTTTTCCTTCACGGTATTTGATAGTATAAGAAAACTCAGCAAGCTCTATTCGCCAAGTTTGGATTTTGCTGTTCTTAATCTTAGTACGCTTTCGATTGTCAAACAAATATGAAACAGAGCGTTGGTCAGTTATCAAGGTAAATGGTTTTCGTGATAGTAAATGGCTCCACTTTCGGACGGCTTCGATTATGGACAGTGCTTCCTTTTCAACAGCTGGGTACCATCGTTCGCTCTTTGATAATGTTTTTGACATGAATGCTACTGGCCGACCAATTTGGTTCTGTGAAGCAGATATCGCTACATCGGAAGCATCACACTACCACAAAAGATGCGTCTTCATCTCTGGGTGCTGAAACAACTTCTGCAAGCTCCATTTTGATGGTTTGAAAGGAATTAAGTGCAACATCGCTCAGTGGGAAGGTTTCAGCTTCAGCTAATGGTCGAATTTTGTCTGAAAACTGTGCTATCCATTTGGCATGATATGCAAACATTTCCAGAGTCCTGCGAAGAGAAGCAGCATTGGATGGTGGCGGGAAATCTAATAATTGCTGTAATCGTTTAGGATATGGTTTGATACTGTTATAACTCATACGGTACCCAAGGATATCAATTACCGAAGAAGAGTGTACAGTTATAGAGTTATTCAAAGTTATGTTTCTTCTGGCGATCATTTCATGAAAAGCAGTGTCGTTTCTCTGAAGGTCAGCTTCACCTGCTCCTCCAATGGTGACAATATCAAGGTAAGGGAAAGTATCATTTAAACCTTCCATTTTGACTAAATCGTCCATTGTCCTTTGAAAACAGGGGACGCCATTGGTTACGCCAAATGGGACAACGACAAATTCATATAAATCACGGAGACATTCGAATGCTGTATTCATCCTTTCAGATTCTTGTAACGGGATCTGATGGTAGGTGCTCTTGAGATCGTATGTAGAGAAATACTTGTACTTAGAAAAATCTTACTTCGGAATACATGTACTTAAAAAGTTTGTTGACCATTTCATCTATACGAGGTAATGGATAAGCGTCGAATTCAATGTACAAATTGATTGTTTGCGAATAGTCTATACATAATCTCTTGTGATGTCTGGTAAGTTCATCTTTAGCAACTAAGACGAGCTCTCCACGAAGAATCATTCCGCTGAATTTTTCCAGCTTTAAGGAGAGCTTGAAGTTCCTGTTCTATGAAAGCTTGATTATCTTTGTTGAACGATATCGATTTGGTTGCAATCGGTTTGATATCTTCTGGCAGACTTTTGAAGAGTGAAGGCGGTTTACAATCGGCAAGTTTGGCAAAGGTACTTGTCGATTCAAACATCGCAGATATGTTACTTTTGGGCAGTTGTGAGACAAGTAAGTCAGGTTTTGGACCACCAAACTGGAACGTTAAGTTTTGATATTGTTGCTTGAAATCAAACCCCAAAATCATATCACTAATGGATTCTGGAGAATGTCTACTTTAACGTTCTCATAAGTCTGTTCATTCAAAGAAAGTGTTAACTGACAACTCCCGATAACTCTAGATTCCATTGATGTTAGTGCAAGAGAAACAGTTTTGTTAGATGGTGATTGTGGAATTTGAAGCCTGTTAAAAGCGCCTTTGCTGATAAAACTGTCAGGGCTGCAGGAATCAAGAGATTTGGTGGACAGACTTTCGAGACAGCACAAAGTGTTGGTGATGAATGAATGGTAGATAAGTTAGATTTTTAAGTTAGACTTTTTTAGTAGATCGGTTGTTACAGCAGCTACAGTTGGTGGATTGTTTTGTTGCAAATAAAATTCAGAGTTTTTCTGAGCAAGATCAAGAGTTCCCGCATGTTCAGTTACTTGATCAAGTGTCAGTTTCTCATTTTATAAAAGACGCTGTCGTATATAGTTTGATCAAAGACCATTGATGAATGAGTCCCTTATCATTTCAGAACGGTATACGTCCACTGTAACTGCGGTGAAGTTACAATGTTTAGTCAAATTTTTAAGTTCTTCTAGGTACTCGTCAAGAGATTCACCGGGTTTTTGTTTCCTGGAAGCAAGTTGGTGGCGTGCAAAAATGGCATTTGGTGTCTTCACATATAATCTAGTTAAAGTGTCAACAACCTGCTCCTATGTAGTACACTCCTCAACATAGTCAAACACGTCTGCAGAAATGAAATTTACGATGGACCTGAATTTATCGGGGGCATAAGTTCCACAATCAGTAATGAAGTTATCAAAAGTCCTTTTCCAGTGCTTCCATTCCTTTGCAGCTTTGGGTGACTTTCGATCGACATCCAATCGTGAAGGTTTCAAAGCCTTGCTCATCTTTCATGTGTTTGATAAATTGTTATAAATTTATATCTTTATCAAACACAAAACCAGCGTAGTAAATATATAGACCTGAGAAAAATAAAAGAATAAATCAAGTACTGTCAAGTCAAATAAACACAACATTTTTATGACAGCTACCAAACATCAACAAAGACCGCAAGGCTAAAGAATTGATAAAGACATCAAACAAAGCACTGTTATTAATTCAAAATTTTATGAACCATAAGACGTAACAGAAATAAATGAACTGATGTACCCAACTGCTACAGTTATAACTAAAAACAAAGGCGTCAGATTTAAAAAGCAGAAAATCAAAGTGAAAGCAAGCTTCGTTGAAAGAAAGAATTAAAAAGGAAATTACTAGAATGAGAGGCGATTTATCCATTCTCACAGAGTTAACGACAGATAATGGAATTAGTGAGAGAAAAGGGAGGAAAATCATGAGAACATACACTATTAAGAAAGAGCAAGACAGATGCTGAGAAAGAAAAGTTAAAGCAGAAGATACAGACAAATGATTAAAGAATAAGAAGATTTGAGAAAAGGAGTAAACAGTTTCTACAAAAGAGAATATTTAAATCTGATCCCCTGGCGTAGACAAAATACCAAATTTTTGGTTGAAGAATTGCGAATCCCTACACAAAGATCTAGCAAGGTACTAAAATGAAATAGCAAGAGAGCCCGATAAAAGCCCGACATGGTTAGCACAAGGAATAACATACTTATTGCCAAAAACACAAGAAACAAAGAATCCAAAAAACTATAGACCAATCACATGCTTACCAAGCACTAAAAAAATATTAACATCGATTATAGCAGACAGAACTTACAAGCACTTAGAAGAAAACTATTTATCATCAGCTGAAAAGAAAGGATGTAGGAGAGGTTCGTATGGTTGCAAAGACCAACTTCTTATAAATAGAATGATTCTTGAAGATTGTAAAACTAAAGGAAAGGATTTGAGTACTGCCTGAATAGACTACAGGAAAACGTTTGACAGTGTTCTTCATAGTTGGATTATTAAAGTAATGCAAATCTTTAAAGTTTCACCAGATCTAATCAAATATATGAAACATATGAATACATGGCAAACAGCAATGATATTTAATTTCTCCTCTGGTTGCAGAAAAACAATTCCTACTAGAATTAAAAATGTGATATTTCAAGAAGACTAATTATCTTCTCTCCTCTTCTGCTTATTTCTTGCACCTCTCAGAAATCTACTAAACCACGCAGAATTTGGATACGAAAATAACAAGAGACGATTAAATCACCTATTCTACTTGGATAACCTCAAACTATACTGCAAGAATGATAATCAGTTAGAAGGACTTTTGAACATAGTAAAGATATTTAGTGACGACATTAAAATGCAATTTTGATTGGACATATGTGCCAAAGCATCCTTTAAAAAGGGAAAACTGACAAAAATATAAAGCGTAAAGCTAGATGCTACAACGACAATTCAAGAACCCGATCAAGAAGGCACATATAAATATTAATGCATAGAGGAAGGCAATGGTATCAAACATGCAATAATAAAAGAAAGGATCAGAGAAGAATACTATCAAAGGATTAGGAGGTATATTCATAGACATATTTAAAGGACTGAAGTACACAAACGTTAAGCATGTTTTTTTCATGCTACTACTACTACTACTACTACTACTACTACTACTACTACTACTAATAATAATAATAATAATAATAATAATAATAATAACAAACAAACCAACAGCAGAAAACACAAAAGTATTGAAACAAGAAATAAAAAAAGAGCTTGTGAAGAAGAAAAATGATAGATGGCTTAGTAAACTACTGCATGGGAAGTACCCTTCACTTATTGGGGAGCCACATGTTGACCTTCCAAATACAAATAATTGGCTCAGATCAGACATCAAAGGAGAAACAGAGGGATTATTGATAGCAGCGCAAGACCAAGCTCTATACACTCGAAATTTTCAAAAACACATAATTGGCAAAGAAATTGACAGCAGATGCAGAATGTGTTACAAGCAGTCTGAGACAATTGATCATATAACATCAGGATGTGAAGTATTAGCAAAGTCAGATTACATCGAAAGACACAA